>JANZXP010000008.1:28173806-28189535 GCA_027576715.1 Erythroxylum flavicans | reverse complement strand
ATAATAATATGATGCCATGTGAAGTTTATGTAGTGTTCGAACGTAGTTCTCCCTTATCGTAGGATATGTATCGGAATGACCTCCGGGCATTCCGGTGTGTACCCTTCGGTAAGGGGGCGCTACATCTAAACATAAGTAGGAATTCATAGAGAAGGTAAATTTTAAATATCCATACATGTGACATTCATTTCTTAGTGTGGTTTGAGTTCTTCAACTTTCATTACTTATTTGTTTATTTTATAAGGTTTAATGGATGCATTAAAAAACCTCTTCCCACAAGTTGAGCATAGAAAATGTGCTTAACATGTCTATTCAAATTAGTTTAATGTTTATAAAGGCCACATTTATATATTTTTATTTTGCTAAGCAGTGAGATGCACAACAGAAATGGAATTTGATAAGGTAATGAAGCAGTTGAAGAGTATTTCAAAGAATGTCTACAATGATTTCATAATTAGGAAATTGAAGACTTTTGTGAAGTCATTTATAAGCACAAGAACGAAGTATGAAATAGTTCACAACAACATATCAAAGACATTTGATGGATTAATTTATAAAGCTCTTACAAAAAGCTTGATCAATAAGTTAGAAGATATCTAAGTTACCTTACTAACTAGGATATATGAAATAAGGGATATGATGCTCAAATCCGCTAATGATATTTGCTCAAGAGTAAGGAAGAAAATAAAGGTTTCATAATGGGAAGCAAGACATTTTATCATCAAAACTAATAGGAATTTGAAATTGGAATTCACACTACTTACAAACAAGTTCATTATTGATATACAAGTACAAGTGGACTTAGATTTAACAAGAATTTCATGCAATATTGTTGTGGCTTGTATATCATACCATAAGGAGGATATTAATGCTTATATCAGTCAATATTAAAAGCATGAATGTTATTTGAATGGCCATCAGTATGCTATGGAACCCATTAGTGGTCCAAATTTTAGCCAAAGACTGGAAATTTGTAGCCAATGTTACCTCCATTGATTAAGAAGATGCCTAGAAGAACTAAAAAGGCTTGAAAAAGTGATAAGAATGAAGAATCGTGAAATCCGAATAAGTTAAGCATGGTTGGAATAGCAATCAAATGTCGTCATTGTTATGAAGTTGGTCATAATATAAAAGGATGTAAAACAAGGATTAGCATTCGAGGTAACGTGAAATTATTAAGGTGATTGTTAATATTTTATTTTTCTTATTTTCAAGTTGGTCATAATATAAAAGTATGTAAAACAAGGATTAGCATTCGAGGTAACGTGAAATTATTAAGGTGATTGTTAATATTTATTTTTCTTATTTTCAAATGTGGACTAAATTTCAATTTTTTATCACAAAGTGTACATATACCTATAATGAAACAAAAAAGAGGACGAACACTAAAAATTCAAGTCCCTTCATCCAATATGGGTAGCTATCTAGTTCGAAGACCCACACATTCAATATCTACAGGCTTAAATACTGTAAACTCTATCTTAAAAAGGGAAAAGAGGGTGGTTACTAAATATTCACATTTAATTTCAAGTAATTTTTATCCTAATTATTTAACAACATAACAATTTTTTTTTCTATAAGCAGCTAGAGGATATGGAGTAAAGTTTCGAGAAGTTAGTGGAAATACTTATTTTACAACTTGTCACTTAAATACATCTTTACATTGCTTCTATGTAATGATATCTTATATATTAATATTGTGCGTTTTTATGCTTCATATATGGGTGGAAGTCAATGTCAAGTTCTCGAACCTCTAGAAAACAATGCAATTACAACTCAAGCTTCCCAAAATACAACTGACAATACAACTCTAACCAAGAGGAGGATCAAATTAAGGGCTAGAAGATCAACTCCAAGAAAATCTAAAGTTGATGATGGTGAATCGAATGCACATTAAACCATATGTTGATGAATTTGAAAATTATGTTTGCCATGATTTGACAAATAATTAGGACAGTTAATTTATAGTTTTATTGAGAATTTGGACATGTATTAGTTATGGTAGGCTTGACAATTTGAAGATTGGTATTAGTTATGGTTTGGTTATGTGTTTTGTTTCAGAGGTGTATTTATTTGATTATGTGTTTGACTTCGACTGAATATATATATATATATTTCAATGGTGTATATATATGGTTGGTTACCGATACAGTAACGGTAACTTTATTATTAGTTATGCTTTCTTTGTGTTTTATTTCAATGGTGTATTTGTTGCGATTCAGCAAATATGTTATCACTACATTATGATTGGTTAACACGTTTAGTTGTGCCTGTGTTTATTTTGATTGCTTGTGTTTGTGTTTGCCTTTAATGCGGATAACTTATAATGCATGAGAAGGTGAGTCACCGACAACAATCAAATATGATCCAATTTTTTCCTTTCTTGGATGGAGATTATGCTTATTGGTCCATAATGTTTCTTTATTCTAGCTTAAAGTTGACAAAGTTTAAGAAAAGAAAGATTTTAGTATTCTTTGACTTAGCCAAGAAAACTACATTCGATATTGGAGGATATGTTATAAATATAAGTTCAAGTTACTATGAAATCAAATGAGTTACATTTGGATGAATCATAGTTAAAAGAAAATAAAGGAAAAGTAGTTATTTTATAACCCCTAATTGTTGCAAATTAACTTCCAAATCAACTTACAATGTTGCATTGTTAGGACAACTTGTTATAATTTATATACAAATTCAAATAATGCAACTCCTAAAAAACTACCGGATATATGAAAATGCCTCAATACTATAGCAAGGTATATCAGATGTCTAAAATACGTAATCTCCTAAGACCTACAAAATAAAGATAAAATTACAATTATTACACTTATGTCAAATTTACATTATTTAAATGAGTTAATATATATATTTATCTCTTGCGAGCATCAATGAATCTTACAGCCTGAGACTCTTACCCAAACGCATAGAAAATATCTAACAAAATTTTTTATAATAACAAACATTCAACTCATTTACCAAAATTAAATATCTACAAGACACTTACAATTTGAATATTTCTTAAAATTTTATATAATATTGGCATCATTAAAACTATAATTGAAATACTTACTTTTTTATTAATGCATTGATTAAAATGATGATCGGTATTAGCCTTAGCATATAGTATATGTAACTTGATCTTCTCATTACAATGGGGCAATCAATATAGGGAATCTGAAATATAAATATAAATCATGAAATAAATTAAAATGAAATACAATCAATATGCCACATCATATAATAATAATAATAATAATAATAATAATAATAATACCTACTAATATTACTGTTAAACATAATACCTTCTCTCAACAAAATTAAGAATTTATTCTTTCAGCCTCTAATAAATTAACAAATGAATAGTATTCTTAAATCTATTAATGACACCTTTACACTCTTCCTAAGTCAAGTATATATCAGGTGCAAAAGCAACGAAAGCTACATATATTTTATTTCTGTCCATATTTGTTTTAATCATTTTACAATATCATCATATAAATATATTAACATATGATATTGCATAAGAATAATATATTATACCACTTATATTTCTTGCTGCAATTACGAGATGTAGCATTGAAGAGTACAAAAAGCCAAAGGGAAAGAAATTGATTATATAGATGACCACTATTTCTAAAAAGGGCTTCTTCCCAACTCTAGTTGAAATTAATTTATTAAACAAGTCACTCTGCCTAGAGGGGAAGATGAATGAGGCAAAACTATTCATGGAAGAGTGTATAAACAAGGGTTGTGCTATCAATGTTGCAAACTTTACTACCCTAATTCATGTCGTTTGCAAGGATGATGTAGAAGCAGCTTTGTTATTATTTGATGAAATGTATCTAATAAATAAACATCCTAATACCATCAATTACATAGCTATAGTTGACGGTACAATAAAGCTATAGTTGATCACTTTTGCAAGAAAGACAAACTATGTGGTAAATGAAGAAAATGGCTATTTGATCTTTCTTGTACTATGAATGTCAAATTTACCAATCGTGTTGAAGTCAATCTTCCTTGACCAACCCCAATAGTATAGCAGCAAATTACAAAGTACACAAGTTCAAGCTTTGGGATCAATTAAATCCAACTTTCAACATTAACGTAACTTGTTAAACAACGAACCAGTTACAATAACACAAGGCAAGTGAAAAGAAGCAAAATATTGACAAAACATAACAGAAAGTCGAGGATATATTAAATCACAAAGAAAGTGATGGGATCCCAACCAGAAATGAAGGAATCCTACAAGATTTAGCAAGAATGAAATGGTTGGAGAGTTTGATAAGAGATGAACAAGATTGACGTAGTAGAATAAGAGGCAGAGACAAGTTCGACTAACGTTGTCCAACAGTGTGCAGACGGTGGGCAAATGGCGTGTGGCTAACGGGAGTGTGACAAACATTCTAGGAAGATAAGGCAAAGGAAAGGCAAGGGAGAGCAGCTAAGTTTAGGATTTCTCTTATTTTAATTTTGTTGAATATTATTTAATTTAATTTTAGTAATAACTGATATAAACTACCTTGCCACTTGACATCCCATGCATAATTTAAGACAATCACATCAACTACATTAATAAAGCGACTTGAGACTAATGACAATCTATTTTTGTGAAAATTTAAAAAATTTTATTCCCACTTTTTAAACTTCAAGCTATAATCACAAAATTAAGCATACCCTCTATAATATATGTTAAGGGAAAGCAAGCATAGGATTTAAAAGTAAAGGAAAATGATAGAGAGTCGTGTGACATATGATCATAATTCAATAATTTAGAACTATAATCCCTATCCCTACATTGATATATCCAAATTCGCAGTCCACAGTTAGTTTGAACATCTACGTTTATTTGTTGCAGAAACATTTGCAGAGTTAAGGAAGAGATAAAAATATACTCTTATATGATGCTCCAGCTGAAAATTACAACACATTCTGTGAAGGAAGAAAGGTACAGACCTACATAATTCTCCCACTAGATACTTGTATTCCCCCCCATGTAACGAACCTAAAATGGTATAAATATATTTTTCTTTTCAGTAACTGACCTAGTTTAAGGTTGCTCTTTGCAATTTGATACTTCCTAGATACTTACAATTTGTAGTTTTGAAGGCAAATAAAAAATGTGGAACAAACCTTGTAAATGTCACTAAAGGAAGCTTCCAAAGACATTTGCAACCCCTTGCTCCTTATTTGCATTCTTCAATGCTAACAGATGAATCTGATTGCCTCCGCCTTTTCAGTTCAGGCTCACCCAACTGTAATGAAACTTGCATCTCCTCATCAGAGCTGTTTCTTAATACTGAGAGGTTATTTAGCTCCGGGTTTTCATGTGGTTTTTTATCATGCACCAGAGATTTCCCAGTAAAACTAGGAATGAATTGGTGTGTCACATTGGGGGCTGTTAAAGGCCCATCCTCTATGCGAAATTCACCACAGGCAAAGGGTGCGACAAGCCGTTGCTGTATCCCATTTTCAACTGGAGATTCCTGGATATTGAAATTGAGGAGCTCAAAGTTCTCTTCAATTTTATTCTTTGAGGGAAATCGATCAGGAGGAGATGACTCTCCAATTGTAGAATCAATTACCGCTGCTGACAAATTCCTTTGTTCTTGCACTGCAGCTATATGATTGAGGAAGTATATCAGTTAGCCACACAAACTAAAATATCCAGCTGTTTTTTAGGATTCCATACTATTTAGGAAATATCCAGCTGTATATTTCCTAACATGTATATAAATATATACACTGTCAATACAATTCAGTATAGTTTTTCAAGAACCTACATTAGTCACATGATAAAACAAACATTAATTCGATAAGTAGACCTTGGATTTTGAACATTAAACAAACAGGGATTCCAAATTTAAATCAGATAACAGATTCAAGAAAATCCAAAAAACTGTTTTATTCACAAGTATGATTATTTATATAAAGTTGCTTCCACATTAAGTTGTTTTAAACGTCCATTAAAATGTTTCAAGAGCATAAAACCTAGCATTTGGAGCATGTCCACCATATGGCAAGCAATAGTTTAACAAGTTTGAACACTTACTTCATGTCCTAGTCAAGGATAATGCAGCAACAGGAGGAATAATTTTACAAATGAGGAATGCTGATGCCTTTAGTTAATATCAATGTTCAAAAGGAAATTGTGAAGAACACATTGCCATGAAAAAACTTGGATTAAAGTTGTAGTTGTATCCAACTAAAAAACGAAACAAGCTACTTATTGCATAGGAGCCAAGTTAATGAATGAATTGAAAGATCATTCCAATTTTCTCTGAAGTCCTAAACATTTAATTATTGAATTTATTCCACTTCACTTATACTTCTCTTCTAACTTCAGGGTTCCATCTTGGATCGCATTGATTAGTTCAGTTACTCTTCTCCAGCTACTTATTTGTCAAATTACAAACTGCAAAAGTATTTCAAAATTCGAATCAAAGCAACAACTTGCACTTCATCAACTTATGATTAATATGTATCTCAATCACACTTTTCCATAATATGCTTACTTTTGGTAGAAAGACAACTGGCTAATGATGATTACCAAACTGATATCAGAACAAAAAGAAATGGGAATAATCAGCTCATATTAACTAACCTTGAAGCCCTTCACTAGAAGTGATGAGATCAAGCTCAAGACGATCAAGAAGGCGCCCAAGATCAACTCCACTGGTCCAATTTTCTGGGGGTTGACCAATTTTTAGCTTCAAGCGACCCCGATTAGCTGTCCCACCCCAAATGATCCCAACAGGTAGTGGCTTCTCACCATCCTGACTCGTCAAGAGAATCAGACTTCCACTATCACCTTCAAGATCAAAAGGTTGTTGATTCTCACCAACAACTAGAAAATCAGTAAAGAAACAAATCCCCTTTTCATCATTGTATTCTAGAGCATACGCCATTATGGTCCCAGTGGTCAAGCCAGAGCTTCTTCCAAGTTTAACCACTTGCCTTCCAATGAGACTGTTTACTGGAGATTGCAAATCTATATTATGGACATCACCGATCTCACCCACACCTTTTACAAAAGTAGTTACATTGTTCATGTTGAAATCATCTGTAAAAGGAATGAATGCTCCATCGGCTCGAACAAATGTCTCTGCAGGCGAAGCAAAATGCAATGAGCCGGTGTGGAAGTCAGGGAACAATGAGAAACAAGGTACAAGATAGATCTCCACTAGTATAAAATGCTTCAATATAACCTAAATCCTAAAACATAAATAAACCTACAATTTTTGGAGATAATTTACAAAACTAGGCAGTCCAATATTGGAATTTAACTTATTAATCAACAGAGGGATATGTATCAACTGAATGGATGAAGCTCGGACTGCAAATTAACAAATTAGTCAAAAAGAGAATAGTATTCATCTTGGTAAAAACTTCTTCAAGAGTTGGTATGGTGAACATCGACGCCACACCTTATTTCAGGGTTCGTATGGTCAAGCCAAATTCAGAAAAAGTAGCCCAAACCATTTAAATTCATTAACAACTTCACTTATTTGCCCAAACCATTTAAATTCATGAACAACTTCACTTATTTGTTCTTTTACAGGTTTGACTTGGGATTTGTTTATAGGTTCATTTGGAAAATCATTTACTATTTCAACTCAAAACAGTGGATCTTTTTATCAAAAATTGTTGTTATTTATACCTTCAATCAAGTAAAACTCAGAAGGAGAACTTGTTCATCTAATAGCATCAATCAGAGTCAGATTTGAATAGAAGCACTTAGCTAGAGAATGAGAAAATTTTAAGTGAGTCGAACTTAAACATTGAAAAGCTTGAATCACCTTAATGGAGTAGTAGTCAGATAAGTATTTCTGAAAGCTACTATTTCCTTTGATCTTTATTCTTATTCCTTTTAGCATTTATTCTTTCCAACTAACATTTAGAACTCATGTTGTGCAAGCTCTTACAAATTCAACATAATCAACCTAAGATTGCTCTGCAATTTAACAGTGTATTCAACAACCTGCTTTGAAGATCAGCCACTTCGCGAGAATCAAAAGCTTCAAAAGGGATCATATATAAGTTGACGTCAATGTCAACAAGTAAGAAACTCCCTTTTTGTTTCAGGAAACAATTTAACTGCCAAAGATTTCATAAAACTGCAAACTAATTTTGAGTGGGTTTATTTCGGCATGCAACCCATTTTACTCCAGTACAATGATATGTTAAACTAATTTGTCTAAGAATTACTCTAACATGAAACAAATGGGTGACTGATGAGTATAAGCAAATTAAGAATTCTAAAATCCTTGGGATGAATAAATTGCCCAAAAGAAGTCTTGAATCAGCTTAATATATGAAGACCCCAGCAACAAGCCATGAAAATGCAGTTGCCCGTATAAAAAACCAGTATATTGTGCACTTTAATATAGCAAACTATCTCAAAGAGGAAAGAACATATAATACCCGATCAATTTATTTAAAACATCCAAGGGTCATAAAGTTAACAAGAATGATGCTCTTCGCAGATAATAATTATATATGAGATTTATAGCTTACGTGAATGCCATGATGATCCTTCAATACAATTTTCTTCTAAAATTTATCATGCTTTCATACAAAATGTGACGACAATCATTATCCTTCTCAAGATGAGGTCTGATCCAAAGTGAAGTTTTGGATGATAAATATAAGTTTGGAATTAAAATTTTTATGCTTTAAGGGAGTTTTGTATGTCATTTTTTAAGATATTTTACCAAAGAAAATATCTCCCCAGTCAACCAGCCTAATAATTAGTCTTTCCATGTTTGTTACCAACAACTCACTAGAATAAAACTCTCTTGGATCAAGAAAAAAGGACTTTTAGCAAAAAGTTATCAAGATTTATAAGTTTGAATACTTGGAGTCTAGCCTCAAGTTAAATACTTCTATTATGGCAAACTATTATCCTCTGCAACTATATTACCTGGATTTGTTCCAGCAAATATGCCATACCAACTGTCGTCTGTAATAAATGATGTTGCCCTCTCCACAGCACCCAAATACACACCTGGTCCAAGGCTAGGTGGTAAAGGATGAAACATCTTCTGGCTTGGGTAGTCCAGATCAACTGCAACATGCCGATTTGTAAGGAAACCGACTTGTTTGTTTCCTGTTCTGCTTTTCACTATTGCACCCAAGGTTCCATATGTCTCTTGATTTGCAACCTATAATTCTAAACAATTCAGTATTCACAATAATGTAAGCAATGATATATCACACAATCAATCCAGTTATCTAAAGGCCATGTTATAAGCATGAGAGTAATGTTCATATGTATCAATAACCATCATATCAATGCCAATATCATTTCTCTAATCCATGTATGCAGGGGCAGAGCCAGAAAATTTGGTCAGTTGGGCCAAATTGTAAGATACGACTTTTGGTAAGGGCAAATTTCATGTAATTATACTATAATTTAAAAATTTTTGCTGTAATTGTAGATAAATTTAGTAAAAATTCTCTGCTTTTTGGCTCCATTGGTGACAGATGCATAGCTCTACACCTGACTGTATGCTATTCTAAAGCTCAATAATCATTAAAAGTTTTGGTGCCACCATATTTTGGATGTTGACTTCAGTACAAGAGAAAACTAGAAAAACACATTATTAATTTGGTCTTGCTCAATTATTTATAATAGTATGAAATACAAACTAATACTAATTTCTAAAATAATACTATTCCAATAAAGGAAACTTCCTTGTATTAGGATCCAAAACATAATAATATTGGCCAACAATCCCCAAGTTGGTTCATAAATGATGTAACTTCTAACAAACAGTCTTTATCATGAACCCGTCTAATGTATTCAATCAAAGTACTGTTGTAACCTTCATTTTATGGCTCTTCGTCATTGGAAAAGTTTAGACGATGCACACTTTGTTCAAACCATCAGTAGTGAAGTCAATTCCAATGTCGATACATTTACTTCATGAATAAAAGGACACCAACAACATGCCATTATTCTCGTTTGGGAAAATTCACCATGAAACACAACCGCAGTTAAGTTTTTTAACATCCAGCTGTCATTCCATTAACTTAAACAGAAATTTTTCAAAGACGAACTGAAATGAAATCTTTACAAAAGAATGAAGCAAAATCTTCAAGAAAAAAAGAATCAAATGCATTCAAGACCAAAAAAAACAAGTAAACCATCTTTAAGATGAAAAGAAATTTGTCAATAGTACCACGGAGCAACTATTCACCATAGCACTGCTCATAGTGAGTAGTACCACAATAAACAGTAGCATATACAGTACAACATGGTACTAATTGTTCCAGACAGCAGTACGCTTCTTTTTCTCTTTTCTTCTTGGTTTTGTTGACTCTGATACTAAAAGAAGAGAAAATTGGATAATATAATAATAATCAATTAGATTTCAGCCATTCTATTCATCATAGTAGGACAATAAAAGCTAATACCAAGATTAGAAGTTAATGCCATTTGAATAAAATTCCTTCCTATATATGGGATCCATAACATAATAATACTGTATCTCCAACGACTTCCTTTGTTTTCCAAATTAGTCAGACAACGACGCCCAATTTGTGTAACTGGCAAGTCAACTATTGATTCTCATTACTACTCTTTACTTTTCACTCACATTCTCTCTTCCTATTTCATTTCATTGCTTCATTTCAAGTCAATGTTTCTCTTTTGATTATCTTCAACCACACAGTAATGTGCTCAACTGCTATCAGCTCAAACCATGCAAGAGTGGGTGTAGGGGTGAGGGTGATGCGAGACTGGAAGATAGGGATAAAAGAGATGGAAAATTGAAGCCACTGTGTAATTAAAACTGCCAATTTGAGCTCCTACATCCCAATTCCCTACCAAGCCTTAGTGCTAAGAAATAAAATTACAAAGAACAAGTTTAAGTGGAAGAATGAAGCAACCAAGAACAATTGCAGTTCAATTTTTTAATGTCCAGTTCTTTTTCATGCTTCCTTCAAGTCCGTCATCACTAGAAACAACATTAAGGATGTTGACAGAAGGGATGAAGTTAGTTCTCTTAAAATGCAGTCAACAGTTGTTTGTCTTGGTTGCATGTAATGAGGTATGCTAAACAACTAGATCCCTCATTCAATACTTTCTTTAGACATATATAAGGAAAATATTATCATGTTAAATAAACCAGGAAAGTCTTGCCTATGTCTAAAAAGAACTATGTAATAAACGTGTAAAATCCCTTCAATGGATGTATTAGTGGATATTTACAGTGGTTAAACAATTAAAGATCATTATTATCATTAACTTGGACCCATATAACACAAAGCTGCAGAACAACACAGCTTTCATATAATTGTCAACTGCAACCCAGTGTGAAGAAGTTAGCATCAAAGCTCAGGAAATTTGTGCTATCGAATATTGAAACCATTTCCTTGAGAAAGTACCATATATAAGCTTCCTTCATGGCACGTAAAGGTTTTACCAAAGGAAAAAACCAATATGGAAAATGTGCAGAATGTTATTAATTATGATGACATACTCTTCTTTACTCCGATATATCCAATAAATTTTCATCACAAAGTTGATAATGACAGCTTTATTGGGACATACCCTAGAAAATTGCTTACAAATTTTAAACAAACTCTCCATTGATTCGTGGAAAACATGAAACCAATTATTGAGTAGAATAAACACATTCATCTTTACACTACATGCAATAGTTGACAAAGTAACTATAACTTGAAGCAATCATGCATACAAACTTGACAAGGTCACTATACCACCAAAAATTATGGCTTTCCTCACAACAAAAGGTGCATCTATAAAGGTGAAAGTTCAAGCTATGAACTCTAAGAAGCTTGGGTTACAATGCAATTAAAGTTTTATTTCTTATCTTTTTTGCAACTTGAGTAATAAAAATAGATGTCACTAGCATTGACATGAACAGTATTACAAACTTTAGCACCGTATTATGCATATATTGAATTGACTAGACTTCTAGTGCAACAACAGACTCACATGGTATTATCAATCAGCAATTACATCATCTTTAAGATATACCAAACTATATCTTTTTATCACTTCTTGCCACACATAGTAAACATATTATCATCTTGTAAATTAAGATTAATATTCAACATTAACTAAAACAAGTATTAAATTGAATACAGAGTGAGGCACCTGAGAACCAGAGCCAATGCAAGGATCACTTCCCCTCAAGCCTTCTACAAGTTCAGTGTATAGCTGTTCCTTTGGACTTGATGCCGGTGCACCATAATATGAGAACTCAACAACATCAACATCACACCAAACACCTCCTGGTCCCTGCTTCTTCAACAAAGAGTACATAAATCTCTTGAATTTATCAAGAAAAGGAAATAGTACAATTTTTCCTAAATAGAAAAATCTTAATTCCATAGGTTGGGAGAAAACTAAATATGAGAATACCACAAGCATAGCACATGCGAAACTATGCACGTTTGATATTAGACAATATCCAAAATATCCATACCTCGTTCCTTTGTTCCTAACTTAATAAATCCCTAGGGGAAGATATAAGTACCAATTTCTAACCTCAAGAGCAGTAGGTAAGCATTGAACATGGTTGAGCCATTGCCTGTGAACTTTGCGAGCAACAAAAACAAGAATAGCTGGAATATCCGTCAAAACACCACGTCGGATCCTGAAACCAATTGCTGTTCCGAGACTGAATCGACGCAGGATTTTGCTATGAAATGCCCTAATTGTCATGAGCTCAAGCAAGGTGGTGGCTTGCAGGCCTGTTGGTAACCTCCCAAGAGTTTCAGGCAACTCCCCTTTCTGAAGGTTTGCAAAATAGTTAGCTCTATCTTCAGCAGCATCATTTAATCGGCTTAAAGTAGGCCAAGAGAAGTAGGCAGCATTGCTCTCTGAGTGCTGACCACTAGAAGCAAAGGGTTGAAGTGGAGATGGACTTGACCAAGGAAGATTTGAATGATGACAGCAATTCCTTTCCAAATCTAGAGCGGATTCCTCTGATTGTGTTGATCCAGAGTGACGTATTCTCAAATCCAGCCTGTACCGCTCCATCTTCAGCTCTCCTATACATAAGGGATAACTGGCTCTTAAGAACCCATAAACCATTGACTAAGAGAAACCTCTATAGCGTCTTAGCTCAACTATCAGGGTATCCTTGAAAAACTGTGGGCGTCACCAACTAACTACCACTTATGAAATGTAGGCTCTAACTATTGAGTTGAAGAAGCCATTTAATAGTTCAGTAGTAGCACGTCAAACACATAATTGAAGAAACCACAATGCAGTGAAACAAAAGCACAAGAAAAGAATCTTCGGCCAACACACCATTTGAAATAATCATTGTATAGAAAGAAAAGGAAAGAACAAGCATAACATACCACATCAATTGCTACATTGAAGATTAATGTAGGGGACTATCCCATCTAAAATAGAAACCAGAAGGTTCAGGAGCAGAAAAATGCGTCTCTCCAAGGACCTCTAACAACGAATCCCAAGCCACGGTGACATATGCAAGTTTGCACATGAACATAATGATATGGTTCGATTCAAGTAACCTCCATAACCCCAAAAATTTTGAAAAAAGAATAAGGAAAAAACATCCCAGACAAGATTGAGCACCTACGTGCGGTAGAAATGTCTTGCAGTATCATTTTCCCACACATTTGCAAACCAGAGGCCGAACAAAAGCTTAAAAGTCAATCAATGCTAGGATAAGGGTCCATACTTCATATTCAAAGCATAAGGAGCAAGAAAGGTTCTAAGGAAATAGTTTAACAGGTTTTGCCGGGAATAAAAGTTAGAAACCAGCAAAGAGATAGAAAGAGAGGGTTTTATGACAAAAAGAACCGGAATTCATATAAGGAACTAAACCCACATATCTGCTCCAAAACAAGGGTAACAAAACTATCAAGAAATGGAACAAAGGCTAAAACTTTGAAATCTGTATTTGTAAAACTTATCAAGTAGTGCAGCCTGTACTAAAAACCGCAGTGATCAAACCGATAAATTATACATGATAAAGACTATGAGGGAAAATGAACAAAAAAAATAGCAAGAACAATAGTTGCGTAGAAGGTAAAAAGGACGAAAGTTAGAAGATGGAAGAGAAGCCCAGATGAGACTGAAATGATATTTGCTTGAAGAAAGGCAAAACTCACTGATTAGCAATGGCGGAGCTGTGATGGATACAAAGCAAATATAGAACCCCGAAGATGGTCATGCCCTAGTGCTAATACACAATCTCTTCATCGGAAAAACTTAAATTGCTACGCCTGAACAGTTGTTACGGCATCATACAAATCAGTTCTTGTGTGTGCATTTTCAAACGAAAGCACAATGTTTGTGTGTGTGTGTGTTTTTGAGAGAGAGAGAGAGTGCAAGTCCACGAGTCAGTCAGTAAAAATAAAAATAAAAATAAATTGATTTTGAAGAGAAAAAGTTAAAAAGTCTCGAATTATTCTTAAATAAATAATTCCCATTAATATATTTAATTTAAGCTGAAAAATTAGGACCCATCCGTATTTGCTCCCCAAAAGTAGCACATTCTAATCTTCACCCAAATAATTGCACTCTCCGGCCTATCCATAGTGTGGGGTTAGCCTGCTGTTTATTCACACTTTATTTTCATTTTTCAATTATACATAATTATCCTATTTATTATTTACCCATCGTTTTTAATAATTTTGTTATTCACTTTTACTATTGAATAAGACACCTTGTTTTTCTCTTCTTTAACTATTTTTCTATCTTCTTCTACAAAATCTTATCCCAAATACGAAGGCCGAATTGCCTTTCTACAAATTTTATTAAATGCCCACACACACTGTCTCTCTCTTGTAGCATTATCGTCAATCACGTCACTCACATTATCTCCATTTAAATTTCAATGATCAAATCATGACGAGTCTACTCAGTCAACATCATGCAAATTAACTAAGATGATCTTTTTATTCAATGCATTGGTCACACGGACAATATATCTATCAAGTAGTTTAGAACTTGTTTAGTTACTGTCCTTGTGTCTGTTTACATGAGCTTATATTAATAGAATTTGTATGGCCCTAATATATACCCTAGATGAAATGTTACATATTTATGACAATACAGGTATGATTGGCTTGTTCTTTGGAGTTGAAATTCGGAATTAAACCAATTTCATCCAAGATAGCACGAAAATAACAAGAAGGCAACATCCCAGAAATAATTCCACATCCAAATGAATATTTATATCCATTCAATCATACACAAAACAGAAATCATCTTAGTTTTGTTCTGATATGTTAAATTAAAATTTTGAAATTGGTGAGTTTTGTATTGAAGTAAATGTGTGACTGTTCTAATATGTTCTGTTTTGTTCTGATATTCATGATACTTTGTTTTAGTTTGGAAATCAAACCGAATTTGCTTATTTCAGAATAGAGCTATATCAAAACTGAGCATATAACAGAATACAAAACAAGTTAGTCTGTTAATCCTTTACACAGAAGTGGGTAACGGGAATAATACAGGAGATACCGTGATCAGTATCACAGAACAGGAGAGACTTATGTCTCAATAATAGGAGACACTGAAGTGTCAGTAACAGGAGACACCAAAGTGTCAGTAACAGGAGACACCGAAGCACAGGAGCAGCTGCAGACCTTTCTAGGCATGCCTATTTACCCACGTCTAGGACTTAACAGTTTTAAAATAAACCATTTTAGATTCCAAAATTTTATGCAAAAGATGAAGTACAACATATGTCTTTATTCTATTTTGTTGGA
>JANZXP010000008.1:28158931-28173706 GCA_027576715.1 Erythroxylum flavicans | reverse complement strand
AAGTGTACAGACTACGTAGGAATCTGAGAGATCTTGGAATTCCAGATTTACATCCTCTAGGGTTCTTGGGGTGGGGTCTTAGAGGCTTAGGATTAGTTCGACTAAACTGGGATACCTAATATAAAAAAAAAAAAAAAGGCCACGAGGCCGTTTATTTGCTACAGTTTACTTGTCCGAGTGAGGACAGCAATTTTGGTTTCTATCTTCTTCAAAAGACGAAGCAGTTTCAGGTACCGCAGAAAACATCGTTCGTTCGTTCGTCCCCTCACTTTCTCTTGTTAATCTCCACTTTCCTCAAAGAAAATGACTTCAACAATGCCCCATATCCATATTCTCACCGTAATTGACTTCTCTTCGCCTTCCTCTTCAAAACCCACCTTCGTCTCTCCCAGAACAACGCTGTTCTTCACTAAAGGATTTGATAGAACGACGCTTTTGCCACTTGGTCTGATGACTCGAGCACCCAGATTTCCCATGTCAACACATGCTAAATCGAACCCAACTGGTGAGCAGAAGTGGACCCATGAAGGCTTTGTCACCGAATCCCTACCTAATGGTATGTTTCGGGTGCGCTTAGACAACGAGGACCTCATAATCGGTTATATTTCGGGTAAGATTAGAAAGAACTTTGTGAGAATATTGCCTGGAGATAAGGTCAAGGTTGAAGTCAGTCGTTATGATTCTTCAAGAGGACGTATTGTTTATAGACTTCGTAACAGAGGTACTGGTGATGATTAATTTTTTTTTTCTTAACGTCCATGTTGTGGACTAATTATGTGGACTATCTTCTTACACGCTCTTAATCTATGTGAAATTTGTGTTCTTGTTCATTTCTTACCGGAATCGTGCTATTGAAGTATGCTAATTCTTGTACGCTCCTTTGGAGTGGCTTATTGGCTGCCGGACTCCAGCTTCGTTTATATTTTCTAGGTTTTTGAGCTCCATCTTTGTGTATATAAAGGCCTTGTATCTGATGGAATTTATGTGGAGATATATTCCTTTCTCTTCCGTCAAATGTTTATTTGCTCGGAATCTGTTGCAACTAAAATTGAAGAAACCATAAAATCATCTTGGACATGAAAAAGAAGAAAATTGATGTAGGCATGGAGTATTCAGGTAAGAAGTTAGATTGAATATTGATGAGTACTCACAAGTTAAATCATCTTCAAGCATTCTTGGCATTCCAGTTGGTGGGAATTTGTTTGACCTCTTTTCTTCTTAGTCTTCTTCTGGAAGCTCTAAGCACCTTAAATACAAATGAAACGTTTATGTTTCCTTCATTGCTATATTCTGGGAGTCAGAAGAAGTAGGGAAAAGTTGGTTTTGTGGGTGGTGGTATGCTGGCTTTGTATTTTCCTAGCATATCTCTGTGCATTTTAATAAATGTGAAGTATTCACTTGTTCGTTGCTACCATTATGTATTATGGTGAAAAATCCATGGCCTCTGACTATAACAACATAACAATCACCTTCAGAATAAGCTGTGAGGTTATGCGGTCTTTTGTTGTCTCTTCTTCACTTCCTACTGTCTGTGAACAAATCTCTCATAGGTTCATAGATTTGTTCACTCGATGAAACTACAAGTCAGCTGATTGATAGTGATTACAGAACGGTTATATGATTGGGAATTGTATTTTTCAGTTGTTAATGCGCTGATTGATGTTGAATTTTGAGTTAATGGTGGCTTGAAAAGAGTTGTAAGTTGTGAAGGGAGATTTTAAAATCTAGTGCTAATGGGCTAACACTTGCACTCATTATCTTAAGTTTGAGCACCTCTCGTTGGTATTGTCAACAATTCGTATAATCTTTTGTACCCAAGGATTAAGGAATGGTGATTTAGAATCCTCTACAGTTCCAATTTATGTATGCTATTTAGTCGTCCTGAGTGGATGAGTTCTCGGGATCTTAGGTTCTGACATTTTTACAAGCATGGAATTTGTGAACTATTGAGTGCCAGCACTGTCCAACATGACAACCACATCCTTTTCCAACCCTGCCATGACATTTCTAAGTTTTTGAAGACTCACTTCCTTTCGTTGCATTGATAGAAAACTTCCATACCTACTTCCTCTACTCTTTTTCTTTTTCCTTTTTTTTTTTGCAAATGCTACCATTAATTTGTCACACTCCACTTTGAGTCTGTAAGGTTACTTTGATACTTGCTTATAATTATCAGATAATTATTAAACATTCTCTATACGTATGTATTCAATACATCATTGGTGAATAGCTTTATCTATTCACTAAGTTCTTTATTAACATTTATTTTATAAAAATAATTTCTTTTTTATTCTACTAAAAAATCGTTGGAAACTTTTTTATATATTTTTTTCTATTCTCTTGGTTCTTTTGATAATAATTCACCTTAATCTACTGAACCTTTTTCATTCAATCGCAATTAAGAGGTGTGCATTCATTACCCTTCACTGGAACCTGATTTTAGCCTACCTATCAAAAAAGAAAATATGCTAGAACAAGGCAGCCTCCCTCCTATTTGCAAATATTATCATCGTCAGCTTGTATATACTCCTAAGCAAGTCTCTCTTGGCAATATTGTTTTAGATATTCCTCTTTCGCTTACTACTATTCCTTCTCATCACAACCTTTCTCCATCGTACCACACATATGCCTTATCCATTTCTTAAATTCCGAAAACAAAAACTTATCACCAAGTTGCTCAGTACAAGGACTGGCTACTATTCTATATCTAGCCAAAACTTGAGGATTTGTGGTCTACAAACTCAAAATGTTCTGCTTGTTCTCCCACCTAGGCATCCTAATTTCTATAAATGTTCACAAATTCAAAATGTTCTGCTTGTTCTCCCAACTAGGCATCCTAATTTATATAAATGTTCTTATGATTATACTTCTTATAACAACTTTCATCGACGTCGGATGCAGTCAGCTTGCTTTTACATTACCTTTTGTTGAATGAGTTGAAGATTTGCTATTACAATTTTTATCTCCTGTTAGATCCCACGGATGGTTTTCGATATTTATTTATTTTGATCTATTTTTGATGGTTTTGGCTATTTTCACCTTTTCTTTATCGGAGAGTCAAAGGTCATATAAAAAAGTCTAAAGAAGTTCTCACGAATATTTCATTTCCCATATAATGTTATTAAAGTAGTTTTTTTCCTACCTGTGCTTAATTAATCATATATTTATATTTTTTTTGTTAACCCTTTCCCTTATCCCCACTTCCACATTAACTCCTAATGACTAAGCCAATTCAACCCTAACACTCCGAGCCATAAAGCAACCTAGAGGAATGGATGAAGCAAGTTCTTAACGTTTGAATTGTCAGTAGGCTAACAGAAGAGGCAACAAGGGCAAGGAGTGCTCCATTAAAGCAATTTATATTTAAGTATTTTATTTAATTTTATAATATTAATTTAAAATATTTTAATTTTAAATTAATATAAAAATGTTGTGTTATTAAACATAAAAATTCTTGACACCGAAAATGGGGTTGAGATGATTGGATTTCCAAGAACCAAAAACCAGACCATTTGAAACAGGGCAAAGCTTAAAGTTATGTATTAATCTGAAGCAGAGCGTCTCTGTAATAAAATGTTATGTTGAGCACTTCTTTTCCGATTACCACAGAGGAAGCTCTTCGTTTGCAGCCATAGATAGTCGTAAATTATACTACTTTCCTACTTGTATAAAAAAAGGCGAAGCTAACCCAAAGCTCTAAACCTATACTGCTTGTGATGTTCATTGGTCTATCTAGGTTTTGTTGCAATGTGTTAAAACTTTTATTTTGTTTCTTAAATCAAAACCCTCGTATACATGTATAAATATTTATGTATACATGTATATGGTCGTTTGTCTTTCTCTATATCGTTCATTCTGATAATAACAGATGATGATACCTGAACCGAACTTGGCTGTCTAGAGTATACTTTTTGTGTATCAATTGAGTAATGTGCGATATGAAGGCTTATAGCTTAGGATAATAGTGGTATTCATTTAGAATCAAAATTTGGACCTTTTAAGTTTGATCTTGCATGCTTGCTTACTGGCATATGGTTGGAGAAATAATGGCCAATGTTGTGTTTATAAATTTGAATAAAGACCCCTTTCATCCAATGAGTTTGATTGTTTTGGGTACTCAGTTATTTATGTAACAAATGTGAACAAAGATTTTACTTAGGAGAGCATCATTGAAAGCAAGCTGAAGAGCACAATTGCCACCAGAGAGAGTGGGAGAGGCGTGTATTAGCTACTCTGATTAATCCATCACTTATACGTGTTGTTGGTGCCAAAGCTTCTGATGCGGACTGGGTGCGGTGGAGTTGGGAGAACTTGGTTCTTCACCATGTGGTGGTTTGTTCAGGTTGTGGAAGAGTGTTTTAGGGGTTTAGGTATTTTAGTATTTATTTTGTTAATTTTTAAATATTAATTCGATACATGATTACATTACTTATTATTTTTATTTTTCTATAAAATATACAAAAAATTTAAAGGAGGAGTAGGTAAATACATAATAAGCTGAGCTTAACTAGCTATTGTATGAAATATAAGATGAAGAGGCTCGAGCGGCAAGTTGAGAAAGAAAAACCATCAAATACAAGTGCGCAGCCTCCAGTTTTTTGTTTTTTTTTCAAGCATAAAAAATTAGATTTACTCTTAAATGAAAATAAGAGTAATTGTTCTTCATGAATTGAGGTGGAGATGATTTAATTATTTTATTAATAATAAAATGGCCACATCATGTTTTTTATTTGAGTAAATTCAATATCATTTTTATTTCTAAAGTTTAATTGAATTTTTATTAATAAATTCATGTATAATTACAATTTTGGCTTATCTACCAATTTAAATAAAATTGAAATAATGTAAACATTCAAAGAAAATTGACTTTTATAATTATTTTAATTCTATCTTATCATTATTATATATAATATTTAAAAAATGTAAACATATTTCAATTTCAAAGATACATATCTCATGGCCATGGAGATGATTATAAATATTTATATAATAAGATATAAAATAATTGAAAATTATAATATGGGAATGGGTAGTGGATCCAATCCAAGTCCTTCTCTCTTCGGCTGACCTGACCTGGTGTTGACTAGCTTTTGTAAACCATAACCATTCAAATAAGATATAACTTCAAACGGAGATGTAGGAGCAGGAGTAGGAGTAGGAAGGTTAAACGCATAACATAACACTCCCAAGGATTTTGAAATATATAATATAACCAATAATAAGCTATCGATAAAACCTCTGCCTCAAAAAATAAAACAACCATCTCTTCTTCTCTCCTCGTCTTCAGTATTCTTGTTTATTTCCTTCCATCTCTTTTTCTGCATTATCATTTCATGTATATCTCTTTTTTTTAATATTCATTATTCCTTACTCCCATGCAATTAAATTTCTTTTCTTTTCTGCGTTCAATCTTTTGTCTTCTGTTTTGAGTTTGATTTCTTTTTTATTTCCACATTTGGTAATGGGGTTTTTATTTTAATCGTTTCGGGGACAAAGAGATACCGAGTGACGAAAACATAAGTAAAAAAAGATGACGAATGTGGAGAGTGAAGAAATAGGATGTGGATCGGGAGGTTCATCGCCCAAGAATAGAGTCAAGTTTCTATGTAGCTATGGGGGGAAAATATTGCCCAGACCCTTGGACGGACACCTCAAGTACGTAGGTGGTGAGACTCGTGTAATTGCCATTCCTCGTGATATCAACTTCTCAGGTTTATGCATTGCAATCCTCCTTTGTTTTTTTTTTTTTTGGGTGTGTTTATGTTCTTGGCCAGGAAAGAAGGAGTTGGAATATTAGACATTGAAATGAAATCGCTTTTTTTGTCTTTTGAAATGGCAACTCGGGTTACAATATGATAATGCGCCCTAAAGAAAGATTGGTTTGTGAAAAATGAAAATGCAGAAAAAGAAACAAGCTTCAATCTTTAGCTAGTAATCAGAGCATATGAAAGAGGCAAAATGCCTGATCGATTATTTCGCAGTAGTGGTCTTCCCGGTGGTTTATTGATCATTTATGCATTGACTTAATCGTCTACCCAAAGCTGAACCTTGGCATAATGAAGCCAAGTTGCTGGTTTGTTATCTCAAGCTGGATTTTTGCTATGTAAAGACAGACATGTTTCAATATTCTGTCTAAGCTCTACACCGTCTGCAATTATTTATGCTGCAAAAATTTAGTTGACTGTGTCATTTACATATCCTCTGCTAGGTACGGGCGCCATTTCATTTGGTATAAGATTTTGATCAGGAAAGGTGGACTAAAGATGTGTTTTTCCTTTTCTTACTTCTCTTCTTGTTGCGCAGAGCTAATGAAGAAGCTTTGTTCGGAACTTGAAGAGGACATGATTCTGAAGTATCAGGTTATGCCTGAAGATCTCGATGTGTTGGTGTCTGTAAGATCTGATGAGGATCTGAAGCACATGTTTGATGAACATGATCGGCAGGAGACAGAAGGAAATCCAAAGCTCCGAGCATTTTTGTTCCCTTCGCAGCCTCCTCTTGCTGAGAACCAACACGCACCCATGGATCCATACACAATGGAACAACGTTACATTGATGCTATCAATTGCACATTTCATTCGAGTCCCTATTTTAGACTCCCTCGAATTGTTGCAAACCGTCCCAGCTTCAGTATTTCTGCGTGTTCTTCTCCACAATCTACTTCCCCAGAAAATAACAAGGTCGACTCTTTGCATTGTGAATCTACTCTTATGAATGGGAATGGCCATCATAGTAGTCGACTGCCTCCTATGCATAAAGTACACAGTTCGCCCAGCCTATGCAGTCTTAATACCTCATTTCACCAGAGTAATAATATTAACAATCACCATCCCATCCAGCATTATCACCATTATAATCAGTTCCACCGGCAACATCATCCCCTTGGCTATCCGCCTTCAAGACCATCTCAAGACCCTCACAGATTGGCCCCAGGTTTGTTATTTGGACGGTATGATATGGGAAGAGCTCCCATCGCACATAGTCCAAGCCGGTACTACTCAAATAGACATAATAATAATATAGGAACTGGTAATTCCAATTTATATGGGCACTTCGATGAGCACATTGCTTATGGGTATAGGACGATTGATAGATCAGATAGTCTGCCCGCTAGTCCAAGGAACAAGGTTCTGGAGTAGGCTGCTCCATTGAATTGAAGAGACAGATACTGGAGGAATATATTGATTACCGTTTGGACACATACATTGTAGAACTTATTGAGTTTTTGGGTTTCGAAGGCTTGTACAATATTGGAAGCTTTGGCTGCTACTGTTTAAGGCAATAGCTTTACCTAACTTAATTTGTTTTTAGCTTTTTAATGTAAACCACAAATGATTTAGTACAGGAAACATTTTTATGCGTTTTTGTCTTCTATTTCCCTTGCCTTAAAAAGGATTAAAATAAAATCCGATTGGTCATTGGTGTCTTATTTATAGTTTATTCAGCTTTTAGTGTCTGTTTCGATGAGCTTATATCAGTAGAGCTTTTTTAAGAGGAACTTTTCTAAAAAGCCAGTTGACTGATTGACTGTCAATTAAAAAACAACTTTTAAAAAGAGCTTCATACAGTAGACTGTTTGGTAATATAAAAATAAAAAGCATTTTTATTAATTTTAAGTATATTTTCTTTTATAATAAAATTATTTATGCATATAAATAATATTTAAAGTATACTAAACAATAGACAACGTACAATATATTATATTTACGGTTACCTATTTCTTGGATAACCATCTTGCAGGAAATTTTAGATACCATCTTGTAGGAAATTAATTAAAGAGATGTCTCATTTTCTTGTAGGAAATAAAATTAATATGAAAAATAAATATTAAAACACGTAAAAAAGTTAAATAATATTATAATCTCAAAATAAATATTCAATCTGAGTAAATAGTTAAATACATAATAAACTATGCATTTTATCGTAATACAAGAAGATTTGCAATATGTTCCCTCGCATATATTTAAAAATAATTTTACATGCCTACTTTGAATCATTGAGTTGCAGGCACTTTGCATCAACTCAACTAAAGAATGTCATTGAGTTTGGTCTACTAGTGACTGGCCAACAAATGATTGGGTAGGCACTGAATCAACCCCAATTCCAACATGTGTTTCTACTGGTGTTGGGCTTGGTATAAAGAAAGGATCACACCTTGGTTTGGGTGGGGGCAACTATTGGTGTGGATTATTTAACTAGACCAAGAAAAGACTGGACAGGTGGAGCATTTGGCATACCAGGCTATACCGGTATTGGTGTCTCTGTCCTAGGTTGGGAAGTTTAGGAAGATTTTGAGGAAACTATTGATCCACCGGCCACTGTTACTAATATAAGTACAAGGGCACTCTCCAGTCACCCTTTGAAACCTTTCTTCTTGGTTGGTTCTAGCAATACACATATATATATGTGAGAGGTATGACAACTATGTCAGCATTGCATTTGTTTGTGTCAAGGTGTTTGAATTAACAAAAGTTTTTGTACTTAGAAGAAGGTCTGGACTTTCTTTCTGATTGTCCTTCAAGGATATAAAATATTTATTTTATCTGAAAAGTTTTCTTACATTGATTTTGTGATCCAACTGTGGTAGCATGTCTGGAGATGAGGATGAAGAGACAATGCTTTAAGATGCCTGACTGATGACTAGCTTCTTGACTTTCTAAAATTATCTCATATGTTATACCAGTGCCTTGATCCTTGCTTTGTGGTATCATTGTCTCTTAATCTTGACTAACAGCCAATAAATTTTTAACATGGTTATGATTTATGCACTCCTACTACTAGAACATGTTCCAAAATAAGGCCAATAGATCAACTTAAGATGTATAATCAATAGACAAGTATTTGCTTTTTAGATCTTGATTAGAACTACAGTTCTCCATTATTATCATCACTTTGGACATATTACTGACATGCAGTTTGAAGTCATTAAACGCAGACAAAGGTCTCAGACCTCTTCTGCGTTCAACGCAGATGTAACGCAGATGTCGTTCGTCCAAAGATAACAAGAAAGATAACGTAAAAAAATAACAAGAAAGATAACAAGAAAAAAAAATAATGTGTGAGTTGATCCGCGGGTGTCTTGAAAAGATGAGTTGCTGCGTGTTTGAGAAGACAAACTTTTGTAAACAGAACAAAACCAAAGAAACACAACTTTTGATATATACGTAAGTGATGCAAAAGTCTTTACCCGAAAAAGCTAAAATAAGTGGTTTTTTTGAAAAGTTCCAAATTTGAGCTTTTAAAAAAGTTGTATTTTAGCTTTTAAACAATCGATTTTTACTCCAAAAGCTATTTTAAGGCAAAAATGAGTGTTTGATTGTAAACTTCAAAAGTGTTTTTGAAGTTTACAGTCAAACACTCATTGTTTCCTTAAAATAGCTTTTGTGGTGGAAAAAAGTACTTTTCCACCTACTAAAAGCTGAACCAAACGCACTCTTAATCTTTGAACTTTTTTTTAAAAATTGTTTTATTTCTATTTTTAAGTTCAACAAAATATTTAGTTAGTTGAATTTTTAATTTTTATTTTATTCTCATCAGTTATTAAAACAATGTAAGTCAATTTTTATTTATCTTATAAAATTAAATATTTATTATTTATTATTTAATATTAAATTATTAATAAAAATATCACTAACATAATTGAAGTATTGAACTTTCTAATTTTTTATATTTAATTTCAATGTAACATAAATAATTTCAAAATTAAAAATATTTTTAATAATTATTTAACTAATACTTTTAAATTTATAGTATTTTAAAAATACATATATTTCAAAATTTTAAAATATGATAACATTATTTTAAAATGTAAATAACATTATTTTAATAAATGTTTATTAAAGAATATCGGAAACCCGGCTTGAGGGTTATAAGGATAACAACAAACCAACGGCAAAATAATAGAGTAGACCTCTATAAGAGCTTTAAGATACACAAAGAAGGTTGTAGCTAAGACTCCAGGTATGCTAACTGAGACATATGCCCTTTTTCTCCTCAACGGGCGTCAACTCTCAAAACCTGCTTTTTATGGATCTAATCTGACTAGTCCTCCCAGTACAACTTACAACTTATATAGGATCGTAGATCCGATACTTTCTTATGCATAGAATCCTTATAAAAGATAAGTGCAGAGCACACATGTATCTCTGTTTGACAGAAGTAAACTTATTGAAGACTCAAGCTTTCAAGAGAGATAGAGATTTTAGAGAAAAGCCATATGGAAACAAATAACTATTATTGATAGTAATATCTTAGTTACAATGAAGCTTGGTTATAAGAGGTCTTTTACTTATATAGATAAAGAAGATCACAAAAAGATCAACATCTATGGATAAGAACAAAGTCTTATCATCCTAAATGGATAAGAACAACATCACATCAACTATTTTAGATAAGAACAATATCACATTACCTATTCTAGATAAGAACAATGTCACATCGTATAATAAACGTATAAGAACGATGTCACATCACAAAAGACATTTAAATATAAAGACAAACAATTTTTAAATAAAGGTTCCCACAATAATAAGTGGAATCCTAATCATCACCCCTGTCAGATAGGTTCTTCCTATGATTGTAGATTTGACGGGAAAGCCCCTCCACTCGTATTGTCAGTATCATCACTATGTATTCTCCATCTTTTACTAGGGCTTGCTTCTTCACTGAGCAATTTTCAAAATTTTATTTAACTTATCCTCATTGATGATAGAAATATTATTATTAGGATTTTGGGCATCTTGGAAGGAGGAGGATGGAGGCTACAGTGGTCCCATAGTGTATAAGCCAAAAGAGACTTGAGTTTAAGATGGTTTAGTAAGGTTTGGATCCAAATCTATTGGGTTGTCTATGATGTTAAAGTCTGGCATTTCTGGTTCTCCGCGAACAAATTATCCCACGTAAGGTCCAATAGATATGCAAGTAGCTAGTGGCGCATACTTAGGAAAATGGTTTAGATCCTTAAGGAAAAGCTTAAGAGTTTTAGGGACATTTTCATTATATCTTAGCCATTGACTGAAGTTATGCCAAAATTACACCTGATCCTCAGAGTAGATGGATCCATTATGTGTTATGCTATATAGACGATGAAGAACAAAGAAGCATTAGGTGGATTGCTTCTCTAGTGGAGTCTCCCATAATCTAAGATCTTCAATAACCTGTGAGGGTTGTATTCTCCATTACACTAGTGGTTGGACCACTCAAGGAAAATCCATAAGAGAGAACTTTCATTTTCTCTATCACACATGTGCTGATAAAATTGCAAGGGAGGAAGGGCGATAGCATACGGATAGAGGGTAGAGAATGTCCATAAGTACCATTATGTATTTTTTGAGAGCAGGCCATTGATAAAGACCACAGTGAGGTATGGAGTTTGTATGTTGCACAAGGATGGAAAACAATGTAGTTTTGATTAGTTGAGGAAAAGGTGGGGATAATAGAACAAGCTTAGCCAAGCAAGAGAGGCTATCTCATCAACAATAGTAGGTGTGCAATAGTAGTTGTGTTTGCGATAGGAGGAATGAACTTTTCTATTTTTACAGTGGTAGGCAGGTCAGCCATTGAGAGTAGGAGATGGATACTTTTGGAGGGAGTGATAAGGCTGATATGCTTTGAGGCCGAGAGAGGAAATCAGCTAGGATGTTCTGGTCATCTTTGATATGGTGGACTATGGATTTATAGCATGATAACCAGTCTTTCCAGCGAAGCAATTAACTCTCTGACAGTAGTTTTTTGTTTGGATCTAGTATTTTTGGAAAGGTCATATTATCCATTTCTACTGTAAAGAGATAAGGGCTGGGTTGGAAATTGAACCATTTTATAACTCGTGACCATCATAATCTCTTTATAGATTGCATGATAATGTTTTTTTGAGGGTTTACATTGTCTGCTAGCATGTCCACAATAGAACCTCTTTCCTTCTATTTCCTCTCTTAAGATTGCTCCTTATAAATCTTCGCTAGCATCAGTAAGTATCCAAGATTCGTTTTCCTTTATCAAGAATCTTCAGTTAAGGTGGATACCAACTGATCTTCATTATTTACTGGACTACCTTTCTTTGGGTTGGGCCCCATGGAGGTGGTTTTTTCTTTAATAGTTTTGATAGTTGGCTGACATATTCTGTCATATGAGGGATAAAATCTTTAATATAATTTACAATTCCCATAAACTATTGATCTGTTTAACAGTGAGATTAGTACCTAGGAAGTTTAGTAGTTTAGTAGCTATATCTGGGCTAGGATGGTAAAAGCCATCATGGAACTTCATACCTAAAAAATTGATATGGGCTTAACCAATTTGGCTTTTATGGGCTAAGAACATGATCCCATATTTTTTTTGTGAGATTCAAAAATTGTTATAATAGGGCTTCATGCTTTTGCTGGGTCTAAGAGTAAAGCAGAATGTCATCAATGTAAATTAGAGCATTGGATAAGATACCATCATAGATTTAGTTATGACTTTTTGAAACAATTATGAGGTGACTTTTAACCCAAAAGACATGACTTTCCACTGTTACAAGACATTATGAATGCAAAATGTTGTCTTATGCCAACCCTTTAGGCCAATACCTAATTGCCAAAATCTAGCTTTTAAACCAAACTTGGAGAATATTTTGGGTTCTTTTAGAAATAGCAACTGCATATTGATCTTAGGTAGAGGAAATTTGTCATCTTAAAGAAAATGATTTAGAGGCTTAACTAACCTTTTTTCCTTTATTTTTCTGCTCTTTTCTCAACATAAAAAGCTTGGCATGCCCAATTTGACTTGGTTGGATCGATCAGTCCTTGTTTCAAAAGTATAACATATTCTTTTTGTGCCATCTTTAGATCATCTAGCTTCATCCCTAGATGTGTGACCTTTATTGGATTAATGTTCTCATTCTTCTTGAATGGTAATTGGACATAGAATTCTGAATTCTACAATAATGGATGTGGCTGATTGAATTGAGCATGACTTTCTAGGAAATATTGTAAAATTTTATCTTTAATATCCTTATATCTAGAAGGAACATCTTTTAGTTCGAAAATATTACAGCCTTTAGTGTACTTACGAAAATCTTGTTTGTAACAAATCCCTATTGGTAAGATTCATAACTTTTCTACTTGGCAATAAACATCCATCCTAATAAGTATGTTAGGATCATGAAAGTTACTTCCTAATTTCTTTGTCCTAACAATACAACTTAGGAAGAATTTTATCCATATCCTTCTCTTCATGATAAGATCGATCTTAAAGGATTTTCTATCTACTACAGTAAAGAATTCCTCATAGGGTTTCCATTCTTCTATAAGAAGAATATGTGGTTTCATTACACTTTTACAAGAGCCTATATTTATGTAACCAATAGCTGGAATTGATCTGTGATACTTTTCTAGAAGCAATTGGAGCTTAATCGGGTTTTTCACAAAATTAACATTGGTTTGGCTTTCTAGCATTAAAAGCACGTCCCTTGAAGAATCCTTTTATCTTTTTCTTCCTTCTGTTAAAAGGATAAACTCTTAATGGCTTTCTTCTAAAGTGTTTCGTAGGAAAAACTTACTCTTCCACTATAAATTCATAGTCTGCAATATCAAAGCCACTAGAACATCCTAACTGATTTCTTCTCTCAGCCACAAAAGCATATTAGCCTTATCACTCCCTCCAGAAATATCCTTATCCTCCTCTCAATGGCTGACCTGCCTACCATTGCAAAAATAAAGAAATTCTTCCCTCCTATCGTAAACACACCCACTACTATTGATAAGATAGCCTTTCTTGCCCAACTAAGCTTGTTTTATTATCACCACCTCTTTCTCAACCAATCCAAACTACATTGCCTTCCATCCTTGTTCACCATATAGGCCCCAAACCTCACTGTGTTCTTTATCAATGGCCCGTTCTCAAAAAATGCATTATGGTACCTATGGGCACTCTCTAGCCTCTATGAATGTGTTATCACTGATAGGTGTGCATTAGGATATGTTTTCATAGGTAATTGGCATGTGTTTTCTAGCATAATTGTTGTTTATTATTCTAGTTTAGGATTTATTTTGTATGTTTTCATTAAGTTTGATTTTTAGTGTTGTTCTTGTGTGTTTGATGCTAATTGGGGGTAAGAATTGATTTTTTTAGTTCATAAGAGGGAGTAATTTGGAGGATGAACAAGAGATTAAAGAAGAGAAGACAAGAGGAGTTCATCAGGGACAAATTCCCATGTTCGTGGGAATCAGGCAAATTCCCACGGACAAATTCCCATGTTCGTGGAAATCAGGCAAATTCTTACGGACATGGGAAATCACAACAGAAATGAAAAGTGGTTCTATTTATAATTCCCACGCTCATGGGAATCATGCAGATTCCCACGGGCGTGGGAATTGTAATTCGAGGCAATCTGCGAGGCTTCATTAAACCTAGGATGTTTGGACTATAAAAACATCATTAAGCCTCCTTCTTTATGGGGAGATGACACCCGCCTATAGAAACACCATCCTTAAGTGGAAAACACACGTTCGGAGCATCGAGGGAGGATTGAAGACAAGGATCATTATCAAGATTGGGCAAAATAGCACATCAACACCAAAATTCCAGATTTTGGAAAAGAAGAGAAGGAGTCTTATATTCAATTTTCTGTCACTTTAATTTCTTCCTTTCTTTATAAAAATGATTTATTTAATTGTTGATGATGTTACGAAGACCATGTTAGGCTAATTTCATATTAGGTATTGCTTTTGAATTATTTTGTCAAAACTCATATTTTATTGGATTGAATGAAGTGTCTTTGATGATTGTTGTTCTTAT
>JANZXP010000008.1:28101602-28135679 GCA_027576715.1 Erythroxylum flavicans | reverse complement strand
CAGTTATGAAAAACATCTTAAAGTACTTAAGAAGAACTAAAGATGTTTTCTTCGTCTAGGGAGGAGATGAACTGAGAGTTTAAAGATATTCAAATGTTAGTTTTGGGTCAAATCTAGATAATAATATCTCACAGTCAGGGTACATCTTCACTCTAAATGATGGTGCGGTAAGTTAGAAGAGTTCCAAATAGCCAACCATTACATATTCTACAATCCAAGTAGAGTAAATTTCATTATCAGAGGTGGAAAAGGAAGTTTTTTAGGTCAAGAAGTTCATCACTAAACTTGGAGTGGTTCTTAACATTGTTGAGCATATAGTATTATACTGTGACAAAAATGACACCATTGCGCAGGCAAAGGAACTAAGGACTCATTAACAGTCCAAACATGTACTTAAGAAGTTTTACTTGATCAGGGAGATAGTCAAGTAGAAAGACATAACATTGGAGAGAGTTTCCACTAAAGAGAATCTTTCATATCCTCTCACTTAATCATTGTCTCAAAAAAGACATGATCAACATATTGATGGATATGGTATATTCGAATGCGATTGGCTTTAGTATAAGTAAGAGATTATTAGTTTATGCCCTTATAGCCAATCAATTGGCTGCAATTTGATGTATGACATTATTATTTAATTAATAAAGACATTCTTTATTTTTACGTATTATGTTAATTACATTTGATGTCTTAATACTAATCGTAAAATTCTTGGAATAATTACTGTGTAACTGAATTATGATGATATCATAATTATGAGATTCAATTTAAATTTATGTATTATTCCTAAATGTTCCTAGATATAGTTTCATTAAGATAAGATATTGATGAAACGGTAAAACTAGCACACATTATATTTCTTTCTTATGAAAAAAGTAATTGTTCTCATAAATTAAAGGATGAAGATGCATAAACTAATGTTTAGGTGCTTGTTATAATTGTCGTTATAGTATATTATAATTTTTTAAAATAATAATAAATTGGACATCGTTGGATAACAAAATATAATTATTTATGAAAGGAATCACTTAGTCAAAGAACGAGTAACGACAAAAGAGAATGCGGACGAGGTGAGCGGGTAGACCTGCGGCTCCGAAGGAAATAAAAAAAAGAGGTTGAAAGAAAGAGAGGGATTGACTTTATCAAGAGAGACAAATAGCCACGCAAACCCCAAAGTATACGGTCCTGTACTTTCAACATAACGTCATCAGCTTACTTTCATCCTCATCCGTACATCTTCTGAAAGGGTCGGTGTGTGTTTTCGCGCTAAGCACAGATATGTTCGACTCTGTACAAGATGAATATGTTTAATCATTATGTCACCATCTCGTGCTTTTTAAGTTTACAAACTGCAGAAAGAAAGAAACCAGTTAACGATAACCCAACATCAGTTTCCCTTTCCAACTTTTGTTAGCGTCTTCTTGTTCACTGGCAAGGGGTGCCCTTTTCTTTAATTTGTAAAGATGATGTTTGAAGAACAACAGCAAACCACAAGGTCGGATTTGAGGAAGAAGGCGGAGAGAAGAAAACCAAAAGAGGAAGATCAACAACAAAGGCTTGAGATCATTGACTTGAGTGGCATGTCCTTGGAAACTTTACCCAACCCTTCCCTCAACTTGACAATCATTTGCAAACTAGACCTCTCCAACAACAATCTTCAGGTATATATGAACTCTTTATTTTCCACTCTCTCTCTATCTCTATCTCTCTTAGTATGCGGTATAACTGGCATGTACAGACAACAATCAAACGTACGCTTACTTTGGATGTCTCTTGTTTTGTCCCTCTTTTCTTTCAATTTCTCGTGTGAACACGATGAATCTTAATTATGTCGAAGACAAAAAAACTAGATGTTTTTCTCTTTTTTTGCAAAAGACAGAAAAATTGTATAGTTGTTGCTTGCATTTATCATTCAGCATTCAACTCATATCATTAATGGAAAAGTAAAAGTAAATTTTTTTAACTGGATTCTTTAAAAGAAACATTTTACGAGTTTTGATCTACAAATAATAAACAAAGTATCATTCTGATGAACCACCACGTTATTGTTTGGTCTTTTTCCTGTGACGATTACTTTGACAAAGATATATATCAAGGAATTATAGTAGCTGCTCATATATATTTTAATAACTAAAATATTTGACAGATCATACCAGAATCTATAGTAGCAAGACTGCTAAATTTGGTGGTGTTGGACGTGCACTCGAACCAGCTTAAATCTCTCCCAAACTCACTAGGTTGTTTGTCGAAGCTTAAAGTTCTTAATGTGGCGGGCAACCTTCTCCAACACATTCCTAAAACCATTGAAAACTGCAGGTTTGTCTTTCCTACGTCCATTTCTTTTGCATCACAACTAACTTTCGGCCTGATCGAAATGTTTCAACATATTCATTGTCTTCAAACGCACCGTCATTGTGGCTGCCGATATAAATTATATATGTTTCTTGTCTATCACACAAATAAGTTTCGTCATATAATATTTTTTTACTAATTTTATATTTTCAATGTAGATTATGATATGATTTTCAATTTTAATTAATGCTCTAACTATTTAGTTAAACATTTAATTTTAATTCCACTTTCCATTGCATAAACTGAAAAGATGCTTATGTTCTTGAATGAAGCAATATTGAAATTAAAAATGTAATAATATTATATATTTTTTGAACCTTAGCTCTACATACTAAAAAAAAGTAATAATTTTTGCCCTTATTTGTGGTCTTTTGTCTAATGCTGTTGGAATGAGTTACAAATTTCACATGTTTTAAAAACTTCAAACAAAATTTCCTAAAATTATAATCTTGTTATTCCAACATCTGTATTATGTGGAATTACGAGTGAATTCCATTCCACATACCTTCATGGAATTCACAATTGTTATTCCTTAAGCCAAGGAGGCAGGATATTCACGTACGCTTGCTACTAGAACTTAATGGTCCACAGTCATTTTGGGAACGTAAATCATATAAATTTAAATTTGATCAATCAATTTTTGAATTTTCATTTTAATACATAACTGAAGCATGAGTTTCTAGATATAGATTATATGTATGTGTGTGTGTGTGTGTGTGTGTGTGTTTACACACACACATGCATTGTAACATAATTCCATATATGACAAGCTCAATTAGCTTTCTGCAGTTAAACAATATTAATGTGTTGTTCCTTTTTACCAATCAGGTCTCTAGAAGAACTGAATGCCAACTTCAACAAGCTAAGCATGCTACCAGACACAATAGGGATTGCGCTCATTAATCTCAAGAAGATTAGTGTCAATTCAAACAAGCTCCTATTCCTGCCTCGTTCCATCACCCACTTAACTTCTCTGAAAACGTTGGATGCAAGACTGAACAACCTCAGATCCCTCCCAGAGGACCTTGAAAACCTCATCAATCTCGAAATTCTTAACGTCAGCCAGAACTTTCAATACCTGGAAACGTTACCGTATTCTATTGGCCTCCTCCTATCTCTAGTGGAATTGGATGTAAGTTACAACAAAATCACGACTTTGCCTGATTCGATGGGGTGTCTTAGGAGGCTGCAAAAGCTCTCAGTTGAGGGAAACCCGCTGGTTTCACCTCCCATGGAGGTGGTGGAGCAAGGGTTGCATAACGTAAAAGAATACTTGAGTGAGAAAATGAATGCGGGAAACAGGAGCCCACAGAAAAAGAAGTCATGGGTTGGTAAGCTGGTGAAGTACAAGACATTCAATGCAACGATGAGAAATGGGAGTGCAGAGGAAAGAGAAGGGTTTATCATGTCAGATTATCGATCCATTGATGGCCTTGCTTCTCCTAGACACATGGGAATGTTCTCACCTCGCCGTCTTTTTTCGCCAAGAAACATGTTCAGTCGCTAAGTGTAGTTTGATTCGTCCCTTAGTAATTAAAATCCCATGGAGATGTGTCGATCATGTGTGTCCTAAACGATATAAATGTTGTTTTAAGTCCAAGTTGGAAAGACTCCTAGGGATGTAAGATACAGATAATATCTTTTATCTATTTCTAAATAAAATTGTGAACCACTGTTGAATGCACCTCCTACTCCTAGGTAGCTAGGACTTGGAGAACTTTTTTTTTATTTTTTATTTAATATCAGTTTCTGAATATAAATAATATTTAATTATCAACTCATGTTTACTTCTATAGACGTGATCAAGAAAGTGCTCCTATATCCAATTAATGTTGATTTATTGCCCAAAAGTTGGAACTTTGTGAGGAGACAAAACTAGAAATATTAGTCTTCTTAAAGAGTTGCATGGTTTTCATTCCATTTGACTAAAGAGTTAATTATAAAAAAATTTGAATTTTACTAAATTTTATAATATTAATATAAAATTTAATACTAAAATACTTAAATTTTTAATATTTTATTAAAATAACTCACCAAAAGACCCTTTGTTAATAGTGTTAATGTGCTAACTTGTTGGCCATGTAAATGACACATGTTAATTAATATTATTAAATGTTATGTGTAAAATTAATTTTTAAATAAAATAAAAATTCAATATTAAAAACCCTAATCACTTTCTCAGTTTCCAAAAAAAATAAAATAAGATGGGAAAAATTAAGGGATAAATGTCCATTAACCTATCTGATCTCCATGATCTCTTTGCTTTATTTTTCTTGTTTCTAAGGGACTATTTAGTCTTTAAACTGACATAGTAAATTTTGTTCTTGAAAATCAGGGTCTTAAATGAGAGGGCAGATTAATTTGTTGATTATCCAATAATTATAACCTATTTTTAAATATGTGGAAAGATTATCACACAAGCTATTCAACCCTAAAGAAACACCTGATAAAACATATTAAGCAAACTCTAATTTCACAAACTGAATAAGAAAGAGATTCAATGCAACTAAAAGCGTGTTCTTGAATAACATAACTTTTCAATAAATCACAAAAAGCAAACACATTAAGTTTTAGAAGAAAGAACACTAAAAGAATTAAGAATTGCATATACTTACCCTCTGGATCTGTACACCTTCAATATCTCATCCTGGGAATATGCAAGGCTCCTTTTTTGATTATCGAAAGAATTTGCTATTTTAAAACAAAAGTTTACAAACAAATTAAAACAAATCATGATTGATAAAGAGGAAAGAGAGTAAAATTGTAATAAACCCTAACCAGGGTTAAAACTAAAGAGGAATAAGTGGGAAAAGGTGTTGATTGTATTCAGCATATACATCTGATATATATATACAAGTATAGTTGTAGAAAAGTAGGATCTGGTTACAACAAAAAGATAACATCAATTTGAATAACAGATATGGTAACTAATTGGATAAGGATTTGACAGTATCTTCCTTAATACGCCCCCGTAAGATGGTGGTGCCATCAAGCATTGCTAGCTTGGCTCGATTATGTTGAAAAGGATGCTTGGAGATAGCTTTAGTGAGAAGGTCGGCTAGTTGATCTTTAGAGGAAATATGAGCAACACGCAATTTTCCTTATGCCACCAATTGTTGAACAAAATGCACATCTATTTTAATGTGCTTCATTTTAGAGTGATAGACAGGATTGGAGCAAGTATAAGTGGTACCAATATTATCACAAATAAAGTAGGTGTAGAGGTAGGAATTCGCAACTCTTGAAGTAGAGATTGGATCCATTGCGTTTTAGAGGCAACAGTTGCAACGGCTCGATATTCTACCTCAGTGGAAGATCGTGCTATTGATCACTGTTTCTTGGAACTCTATGACACTAAATTTGGTCTAATAAATACAACATAGCCACTTGTTGATGTACTATCATCTTTATTACCAGCCCAGCCGGTATCAGAAAAAATATGTAGAGAAAAATCAGTGTGTGGCTGCAGCAAAAGTACGTAAGATAATGTACCTTTTAAATATCAAAGTAGACATTTCAGAGCAGCTAGCCCAATGAGCATCATTTGGACAATGCATAAATTGAGAGAGCTTATTAACCGACAAGGCTGTATCAAGTCGTGTAAAAGACAAATATTGGAGAGCCCCTATAACCTTCCGATAAGCAGATACATTAACTGACTGGTTGATGGCTAATTTTTTAAGACATACTGAGGTACTTAAAGGAGTACAAACAACTTCGGCAGCATCCATGTTTTCACTCTAAAGAATCTTACGAATGTAATGTTCTTGGGTAAGAAAAAGACCATCTTGACAGTTTATTGCTTCAACACCTAAAAAGAAATGAAGTGGAGTTGGATCTTTGAGAGAAAATTTGTGCGACAGTTCAGTAATAAAAGAATTGAGGAGTCCAGAATTATTACCCGTGACTAAAATGTCATCCACATATACCATCATAAAGCATATGGTATCACCTTTATGATATAGAAAGGGAGAATGATCACTCCGAGATTGTCAAAAACCAAATGATTTGATAAAAGAACTGAATGCAAGATACCATACCTGGGGAGCCTGCTTAAGATCATATAATGCTTTGTGTTATTTGCAAACATAAGAAGGTACTAAAGGATCAACAAACCCACAAGATTGACTCATATAAACTTCTTCTGAGGGACGACCATGTAAAAAGGCATTGTTAACATCTAACTGGAAGATGGTCCATCCTATTGAAATGGCTATGCTCAAAATGGTGCAGATGGTAACAGTTTTAATCATAGGACTGAAAGTATCCTTAAAATCAACTCCTTCTTTCTGATGAAATCCTTTAGCAACCAACTTCGCTTTGTAGTGGTGAACAGTACCATCTGGATTTTGTTTGACCCTGAAAATCCACTTATTACCAACGACATTAAAGTGAGGTACTGGAGGTACAAGTTCCCATGTGTCATTTTGAATAAGAGCATTATATTCAGCAGACATAGCTTCACGCCATTCTGGATCTTGCATAGCTTGACGAACAGTTCGTGGTTCAACTGATTGTGGTAATGGGTGTTTCGTGGTTAAGATATTTTTTTTTTGTTTGAAAATGTTGTTTTGGGATCTGGTGGTCATGGTGTGAGTTCGTTATGGTGGAGTAGGAGACTGAGATATGTTGGTGGGGGTAACAGATGATGAGTGTTGTGATGGATGGGTGCCATTAGACTGGTTGGTTAGAGTAGTAGAATAAGATTGATTCGTGGTTAGAGCTTGAACAGGAACCACATAATGTGAAGGGCAAGAGGTGGACTTGGTATAGAATACCAATTGGATAAGGAATCAGACATATGAGAAGAGTTATAATTTCCAAACATAACTGTCTGATAAGGAAAACTATCCTCTTGAAATGTCACATGGCATGAAGTAAATAACTTGTTAGATATAAGATCAAAACAAATGTAAGCACTTTGGTGTAGAGCATATCTAAGAAAAACACAAGGTTTTGAACAAGGTTTAAGTTTAGTTTTGTTGTAAGGCCGGAGCCATGAATAACAAGGGCATCCAAATATTTTAAGACTCAAATAATTTGGGACATCTTGAAATAATTTAGCGTATGGGGACTGAAAGTGGAGAAGTGGTGTGGGCAATCGGTTTATAAGATAAGTGGCAATTTTTAGAGCATATGTCCAAGACGAAACAAGTAGAGAGGTTTGATGAAGTAAGGTGAGAGTGGTTTCATTTAGATGTCTATGTCTACGTTCAGCAGACCCATTAAGTTGTGGAGTGTATGGTGGAGTTTGAAGATGAGTAATGCCATGATTTTGAAAGAACGACTTTAATTTTTGGTATTCACCGCCTCCATCAGAATATACTGTAACAATGGATTGTCTGAAAGAATTTTATACAAGTTGTTTAAATTTGAGAAAAACAGAGGATAAATCATATTTCTGTTTCAAGGTATATAACCAAATATGTTTTGAGTAATGATCAACAAAAATAACATAATAAGAAAAACCATCAATAGAGGTGACAGGAGCTGGATCCTATAAATCTGTGTAAAGAAGCTCAAGTGGGTGAGAACTAGACATACTAGATTTACCGAAAGGCTGTCCATGAGACTTATTACACGAACATGAGTTACAACCTAGAAGATTGCTAGATACAATTGATTCAAGATATGACTGATTTTTTCTAGAAGGATGACCAAAGCGTCGGTGCCATTGAGAAGAAGAAGCACGAACAAAGTGGTGATTTTGCTTGTAGTGTATAGAGATTTTGTTTATTTTGGCCGCGGGTTATAATCGCCCCCGTTGTGAATTCCTTGATAACAAAAGAATCAGAAAAAATTCAACTGAGACATGATTTGTTTTGCAAAATTGGGAAACAGAGATAAGATTGTTCTGTACAGTAGGAACACAAAGTAACTCAGTGAGGGAGCATGTTTTATGTGGAAAATGCAAATCAGTTGAACCATTGTGAGTTATAGGTAGACTTGTACCATCTCCAATAGAGAGTTCATCAGTTCCTTCATAGTCTAAATGTAGTGAAAGATTCTGCAGGTCATGAGTGGCATGATTTGTTGCTCCTGTATCAAGTACCCAATTGGTATCTGGTACATTATTAGTGCTGACAAAATTTGCAACAGGCTGTTGAATCAAAATCTGCTTGGCTTTGCGACATTAACGAGCTGTGTGACCCATTTTGTCACAAAATTGGCAGATCCATTTGTGCTCAGGATTGGATGAATTGGTAGTTGAAAACTGATGTTTCTGACCAAATTTTTCTTGCAAATAATTGGCATTTATTTTGGTCAGAATTTGTAAGATTGTACCTTTGATTGTCACCTTTCTGTTGTCGTGAATGGTTGAATCATTTGGTGTAATTAGCAATAATGGGTATTGAATCTGCTACAGTGAGTACGCTCTGCTACAGTATGAGTACGCTTGAGGTACAATTCATAATCTGTTAAGTTTGTCATACAATTCTTCATACGTTATTGGAGTTTCACGAGCTCATATTGCAGCTATTATCTCTTTGAGCTCAGAACCCACACCATTTAAAATATGAATCAAAAGATCAGTTTCATCAGCTGGATCACCAATAATTGCTAGCTCATCACTGATATTCTTCATCAATTGCAGGTACTCACTGACAGTTTTCTCATCTTGTTTGGTAAGGGTGAGTCGTTCCTTAAGAGACATGATTCTTGATCTAGAACGAATAGCAAACATATGTTGTAATATAAGCCAAGCTTCTATGCAAGTCTCGGCTCTAGAAGGATGAGTCATTACCTAAAATGAATAGGATGCAATAATAGCATAAAGTATCAATTGGTCTTGTTGATGAGAACGTTGAAATCCAGGATTCGGTACAGTGACACCATCACATTTGAGAGTTGCTAGAGGTTTTGTGATCGTTCATTCAACATATCCTATGAGGCCATAGTCTTGAAGGAGGGCTGAGATTTGAGCACGCCATGCTGTATAATTGTTGGCAGAACTGCGTTTAAGAGGAAGATTTGTGCTGCATTCAAGGAGATGACATTTGTGGTTTGGGAAATTTGAGAGGCTGTTTGTGTGTTGACTAAATCACATGACATAAATTAATTGATTGATATAAGTATCAACATCAACACCAATTACACCATGAACCAAAAATTGACTGATAAATTTTTTACAAAAAATTAAAAGTTTAAATATTTTTTTAAATTCAAATTAATATTACAAAATTAAATAAACTTAAAAATATTTTTATAACTAACCCTTCACTAAATCCAAAGAAAAATATCTCAAAAGCATATTTCTGATTTCAACATGCGCATACAAGCATTTACTGGAACTTTTGTTCGAGTTGCCCATAAAGTTGGTTGCACATAATCTTGCCAAACGACAATGCGTTTATAATAATCTTATAATGAGTTCTTGTTGATAAAGCGCATATAACTAATTTAAGTAATTTATGTGTGATTCGCTACATGCTTTTAAAACCAATGGTATTTCTTCATATTCTCGTTGAATTAGCAAGTGCATAATTTGAAAAAATAAAAGCATGCACTTGCCCAGAATCGCTACACATATCAAATCCGAAACAATCCATTAAACTGGTATGTATGTACATTACTACTCCGCCAGTTCATATAAAACAGCAAATCCATAAAACAACCTATCTGCATCAATCCACATCTAGGAATCGTGCAAACCCTATTAACCACAAAATGAAGGAAAAGGGCCCTAGGAAGTTTTTGGGACATATTAGTGTCATTTCTCCAGCTATGAACCTGAAATGCGACAAATATTCTCAGGAAATAAAATTTAAAAAAAACTGCAAATTCGTAAGAGGATTAATGATTCTTACATCAAGGGTTTCTATGTCTGCGACTTCTCTCCGTAATGAATTCATGAAAAGGCCTGTTTGGCACAGGTATCAGTTTCCCAACAAAAGCCAGGGGCCAGCTGTTCATTAAAGAAGTCAAGACTAATTAGCAAGAAAGAACAGCCACTCTTAAATTATTGAATAGTAAACCACATCCAAAGGCATCGTTATGAAATGAAAATTGGATTTATGTACTTAGCCTGTAAATCACGAGACATACTACAATCCACAAACACTGTTTTATCGGATGTCACATGCCATTCATTCTAACATCACTCATAATTGTAACACTTTTAGATGAAGGAAGAAATGGTTAAAAAAGTTCTCAAATCTGCCTATTGGTTGCCAACAGAATTCCTTCAAGAAATGATGATTACTTGCCTTATAATACCAATAGCTACTGAAACCAGCCATTGTTTCCAGTTAAGCTTGACTGTTGAAGTGAACTTCCCAATGAACTCAATGATAATCACCTACGACACCAAGGAATACGTATCATTATCAAACTGTAACAAATACCACAAAAGAGCCCAGAGAACCAAATGTGCCTCACCTGAAGAAGCAGTGTTATTGAAACTATCCCAATGAAGAGATGATTCTTAGTTATCCCTTCAAAAATATTTAATTCATCTGGTTTCCTTGCATTAAATTCATTGAATATCTGCATATCATGCAAAAAGCATCATAACGTGATCAGCCAACATTGTCCATAGGCACTTTCTAACACCTAATGAATTGGATGGCCAAACAAATTATGGTAGTAGCAGCAAAAGCTGTGGTCTAGGGGTCACACAAACTTGAAATTAAGGTATGATTTTACACAGGAGAACATGGATGATTGCTTAAACCTCACAGTATAACATCCACAGATTTTGACTGTGAAGGAGAACAGCGAAAGAAAGCAGAAATGGGTGAGGTGCAATAGGACAGATCAGCGAGAATATAACACCATTTCCATATGAATCCTATAAAGCAATTAAAATAGTGAAAACATTAAAATGTCAGAACTGGATCTTTTAAGTTCTCAAGCACTTGAAAACGTATTTACCACAGCCCTGACATGAAATTAAAGACAAATTCTAATTGACCCACAAACAATACAGATTCAAAAACTCCATTTCATATACAATTGAGCAAGGCTTGCCCATATGTAATTAGTTTTCTGCCAAATTAATGAATATACTATACTATCACAATATCTAAAGTGCTGAGGAATATGTGAAAAATCTATGACCACATAGATTCAATGTAAATTATTTTAAGACCAAAATAGAGAAACAACAAACCTAATTCAGGAGAGTTTTCATCTAACATAAAACCACTAGTTCAGCATCTTCTAGATAACTAGCCTTAAGGATAAATTCATCTCTCTGAATCGAGGCCCGGTGGGGGATAAAGGAAAAGTGTTGCATGATGGAACACCAAATATTTTAGATTTGGAACTCGCATTAGACAAGCTATTCAACCTTGGGAACCATCATTTCCATTTGTTAGACAGAAGCAAGAGCAAATAAAAAACGGCCAAAAGACAATGCAAGCACTAACGTGAACATGATAGATTAACATATTTGCAAGTTCTAAAAAAAAAAAGTCGAGTTACTTGGGACTTACTTGACACAGCACAAATGCGTTGAATATCAAAGTATTCTTCACCTTTTTAGCATGCGAAGGATTATCAAGCTTTAAACCTAATAAACTTTTTCCTCCAAAGTTGAGAATAAGTAACACAGTGACCTGATATGCTGCCTGAATTTTACCAAACCCTTATAAGTGACAATATTAAGTGATTGAAAGCATCTATTTTGTAAAGAAACATATATAAGCAGTAGTCATAATAGTCACTGAAATATAAAACATGTAATCTTTACCTGTATTAGCAAGTTTCTCCACATAATATTTGTTATTAAAGGTTCCCTAGAAGCAAAACAACAAAATTAGCGCTTTCCCAACTAGTCACCAGCAAACATGCATTGCACATCATGATGCATGTGAAGTTAATCATGGTAAGGATTACAAGATGGAGTTGTAGCAATATTATGAACAGAACTGAAAATATAATTTGATTACATAGTATAATTTTATGTTAAGACATGAGTTGGAAGTTTTACTATTTGAAAACTCAATGTTGGCAAAATTTTGAAATCTTATTTTCAGATACCTCTCTTGTACCTTTTACAACTTTATCTCATTCTCTTTCTAAATCCATCATCAGAGTTGATTAACACTACTTTTCCATGTAAATTTACTACTAATAAGAATATTTCAAATTCTTTGCAAAACACTGCACCAACAAAATAACACTCACCCTCAACTTAAACAGACAATAATGTCAGATATATTTAAGGAAGTGATAAAAATGGGTTTAAATACATAAAAAAGGGTAATAAGGAACATTTGTAAGTAACAATAAATAGAAAGGGCAATTTAAGAACATTTGTGAGAAACAATAAATGAAAACATTAATTAAGAACATTTGTGAGTAACAATACCATTTTTAGTAGTGTCATTTAAACCTTATTTTAATTTAAAAAATGAATGCAATAAATACATATACGTATCATTTACAAATTTTTATAAATGATTGGTAACCTCACATCTACAGTAGGATGAGTTAGATAACTTCTATACCAAAAACTACAATGAGAACATTAAGGCAGAGTAAATTTTGTTTACTTCCAATTAAGATGGCCATAGAATTTAAGATATAAACTAAGTTTCATTAGTATTTTGGGATAAAAAAATTAAAAAATAACCTTGTAATTCCATTACAAAGCTCAATTTTGAAAATTTAAAACTTCACAGAAGTGCTTATTAAAAGGACTTGAATAAAAAAAATTTTTAATAAACGGATTTGAATAAAATTAATGATTGTAAAATTATATCATTTTACTGTTTAGCATTTTCAATCGATTAATGAAATAGTAATCAATAAAAAGATAAAAGTTATTGCACAATCAATTATAAATTCTATAAAACATTGAATATATACTTAAAAGTTTTCTGCACATGATGTGCTTAATCTAAAATTAGTAAATAAATATAATCCCCCTTGGTCACAATAATATAATAAAATTATCAGTAACCAATATCTAAAATAGGGTACAAATTTCCAATTTTTCTACACAAATGTCTACTTATTAAGACCATTAGCTATATTCAAAAATGTTTCTATTTATCCAAAGTAAACAATTCAGAGCTTAAGTTCAGCCAGGCATAGACAGGTAAGAGCAAGAACAAGTGAAAATCCATCATTTAGATCCCTCAACCAAACTAAAGCAGAATTAGACCGGATTAATCAAAAACACACACCTAGGGATCCACCAGTTGTTTTCTAGAAGCAGCTGGAAAACCATTTTGCAAACTAACTAGTGTTATAACCCAAATCCTGAGGTGACAACTCCGGTAGACATGTTCCACGTCATTCCTAACAGATAGTAGAAAAACTAGGGTTCTACTTTTCTCAATAACCTTTCCCCAACTACCTTAATTTAATCTGAGAAACAGAATATTTATCAATTCTGCAAATATTAAGGACTCAAATATCCCCAGGATCACCAATCATACTTGTAGAGTTGATAAGCATTTTAATAGGTGTGCATAAATCGAAAACCTGGTATAAGAACCATCAGAAAGGTTACGTACTGTCGACCAACTGGGGGTCTATGCATCAAGTGATCTGTTGGCGGCTCAGTAGCCAATGCTAATGCTCCAAGGGTATCCATGATTAGATTAACCCACAGTAGCTGCATTAAGAGAAACAATCATTAGTTCCATCTCACGCAAGGACCAAGTTATCCTATCAAGTCCAATCAATCTTCAATGCTATCAGACTGCTCCAGTGTGCTGACCCAGACTAGCCAATGGGTTAAGGGTAAGAAGTTCAACCTGGGATTGGAAAGGTATTGTCTTGGAAATATAACCAATAAAAGACAATCATATAGATATAACAACTAAGTTTTCTCAACCAAAAACAAGGTTGATTAAAATGGTTAACATTAAATTCACTTGAAGAGATTAGGTGCCGAAATCTCCCCCACCCCCCACTGGGTGAACTAACCCAAGTCAACCCAGAATTAAAGAAAGAGCCCAACTGCATTTTTCAGGCTGAGTTCTTGCACTGACCCAACCCAGTAAAGAGCTTAGGTCAGAGGGCGGGTATTCCTAAGCATACCAGGTCAGGTTGACAACCATGGATATTTCCATTCTAGCAATAGAGTGATAGAACAAACCTGCACTGCATTTAAAGGAACATCACCAGATGAGACTGCCGCCACAACATTAATAATGAGAGCTGCAACATTGACCGTAAGCTGGAACTGTATAAATTTCTGAATGTTTGCATAAACAGATCTACCCCATCGAACGACCTAAATCCATAAGAAATCCAAATAATTTTTGCACCAACACAATTTAATAAATAAATCAGATTGGCCCAAATACACTCGGGCTGATGCACTTTTGACCAGATTGTGCACCTTCACAGCTGACAACAAAATATAATAACAAACCTGCTGTGCAAGGTTCAATTGTGATAATAAAAAAAAGACAATGAAGAATGGAATAATCTTCATGTACAGTTGTATCTCGGTTAAAGAAAACATATCTAATAGATATCCAATTAGTTGAAGCAAATAACTAACCTTTACAACTGAATTGAAGTTATCATCCAATATGATGATATCAGAGCTCTCTTTAGCAACTTCTGTACCTTGAATGCCCATGGATAGACCAATATCTGCCTAATCATCAAAAGACAAAGGAAATAAGTAAATTCTGGAAGGTTCGTAATAAAAATTAAAAAACATAAAGGTTTAATGTACCACTGAAAAAATTGGAAAAAAATGAGAAACAAATTGAAATATTTCAAATATAAACCTTAAACGTATATTTATCATAAAATGATCATTAAGGAAAGAAAGTTTAAAAAAAACCAAGAGGATGGAAAGACAAATCAACCAAATTACAACTGAAGGTTATACCTCCCACTATGCTCATCATCACACTGAATCACACATCCAATTCATAAAAAGGATATTCTTTATACCAGAACTGAATACTTCTGAATGTCATAACTACATTCGGTCTAGAAACAACCACAGACAAGGTTGGAATACTTATTCTACAAACAAAAGAGACAAATCAGATTCAAACCTCATGCAGTGCAGGAGCGTCATTTGTTCCATCTCCAGTAACAGCAACAACATGCCCCTTCTTCTTCAAAGCTTGAACAAGCAAAAGTTTATCATTTGGAGAAGACCGTCCCATCACCTACAGGTTAGATGGCCAACACACTTGGTAATGGAACTTACCGGTAATTAGGACATTTTAAAGATAGAAATGCATGAAAATTGTCAACATAGTTCATACCGATAACTTCTCAGCAACTATTTCCCTTTCTTCATCTAAGTAATTACGAAATACTCTTCCTTCAATAATATTAGGCTCCACAGCATCTTGTTCTGAAACTAATATCCCACATTCCAGAGCAATTGCTTTAGCAGTTTTTAAATTGTCACCAGTGACCATGCGCACCTATCAAACAAGAGCGATTCTGCTCAATAACATGTTAGGTTAAATAATGAAGCAGCATACATAACAAAATTTTAAAATTATAAATGAATATATTAAGATATTGGCACCTAAATGCAATGGGAAAAATAAGAGCCATCGTATTTAAGTTTTCAAAGTCAAGCCAATTATCATTAAAAGGTTTAATAAATGTTAATCAATTGTCCAAGAGGCATATAAATAGTATACCAGTAAATGAGTAACGTTTTGATTAGCTTTGAACATAACCTTCACTGCAGTCCGCAGGACTAGAGGAACAAGTGATAGTGATGCATGAGCAAAGCGTATGAATTAAGTCAAAGAATGCAGATAATAGCTCACAAACACAAAGCATCCTGAGGGACATTAGGGAAATGATGTCTACTGTTGATGCAATTTATGCTGTTGTGAACCTTACAGCTTATACATTTCTATTGACTATTGTTGGCATATTTTGTATTGGCCTATCAATTTGGTATGAGTGCTAACGACGAAAAAATATGAAAAGAGAATGATGGGAAGCTGTAGAGCATTCATATCCTTTTATTGAGCTCTAGTTAATGACTAAAATGTTCTTAAAAAGCCATTACTCTAACACTCTCCCTCGAGTTGGAGGGTAGACATTTTCCATGCCCAACTTGTTACCAAATAGGTAATGTTGTTCCCATTAAAGGCCTTGGTAAATAAATCAACTAATTGTTTCCCTGTCTTCACATGACTTGTCATCTCACAAATAAAATGACAATATAATTTTATATGGCTTTGTTTGTTCATGAAATACTGGATTAGAAGCAATATGAATAGCAACTTGATTGCCAGTTCAAAGAGATAAGATTATCTCACACAAAACGTAAAAGGTGAAAAAGGACATCGTTCAAAGTCAAAATTCCATATCTAGTTAGAATTGGGACCTTGTGTACTAAATTCAGACTGCAATGCAGAGATTTATCCTTTTGAATAGCCTGATAAAATAGGCAACAGTGTATTAAGTTCTTCATATACATGTTTAAACTCAGTCAAATACTCGCATGAGATTTGTCCTTTTGACTAGCCTGATAAAATTTTTGAAAAACATCAAATATATGAGGTAATTTCTCACCAAAAATAAATAGATTCTAAGTAGTCCCACAGTTCTTTGACAGTATCACAATTGAGTGGTGATGTTATCAACCTCCTCATCTAAAGATAATCTATTGTCCTCCCATAGCCATTTAGTCCATGTCGTATCAGCAGATGGAGGGTCATTAATCAAATGATTTTCTTTCTCAATGCTAAAAAGATACACCTTGATAGCTTTCTTCCACTGGGGATAGTTTAAAACATCACAGTATTGATCCCTACTAGTGACACCACGGAGGAAGAAAGCCATCAAGATGTATCCAACATGATAAAAATTTCAGATTCCATAAACCCAATTCATATTTATCCCCTAGCAGTTGTAGCCACAAAGTATTTATTCATACAAAAAACAAAGCAATTCGGTTCATCAGCAAACATGCCCCAGAAACTTCACAAAATAGAAGCACCTTAATGCCTGCATTTTGGCACAGCCGAACAGCATCTTTGACACCTGGTCGACATGGGTCCTGTTTCAACAGTTTAAGTCAATATGCTAATACTACTGGGATATTACAGTCGGTATCTTGGATACATAATATCAAGTAACATAATGCGAGTTATCATATCCATGTATAATATATCAAGCAAAATGAGAAAAGATTCACAAGGCAACCATTGTAGTGTCTCATCCATCATTGTTGCCTGTCAACCCCTTTTTACAGGGACAAAATTGCAGAAAAAGAACAAGGCCATTCATATTGATGTAGTAAACTGCCCGCGAGGAATAAGTCACGTCCACATAAACAGTTGAGCAATCACAAGCTAGAAATTCTAAGACAAAGATAAAAGAATTTCAACAGTAATGTACCTTTATACCAATAATTGCAAGCAAAATGAGATCATCTTGAGGTAATTCCCATTGAGTTAGCAGTTCTTCATCAACTGGAATTTTGTCCATTTCATAAGACCTATATGCGATAGCTACGCATCGCAAACTTACAGAAGCCATATCTTCTATAGATTTCTTAAAAAAGGACAACTGCAACCAAAGGCTGGTTTCAATAAAAGAAAACCTCTGATAGTTCCCATCACAAAAAGGAAACATTCTCACTAACCTTTTCTTCATCCATAAGTTCTATGTTATCATTTGCTTCAATGTATTTTGTACAAGAGGCTAAGACAATTTCAGCAGCCCCTTTCCAGTGTATATGCACTTGAGAATCAGGCTGTAAAATAGATCTCTGAGTCAAGCACACATCATGATTTGAAATATGAAAAAGCTTTATATACTGGTCATCAAAAAATTGAAACTATATCAAGTGCAGATAATTATTTGAGCAAATCCCAGATATAATGAACTTATATGTGGGATTCTGGATATTTTAATTGCAACAATGATTGTGTCTAATCAGAATATGATATTGTTTACTATTAGATCACCATTGCATTTTGTGAGCATAGCTACATTACCAATTTTACTGCAACACCGCCTCTCTTTTTGTCCGAATTGAAAGGGAATACATGGATAATGGTAGATTGAGAGCGGATAGTGTCAAATTTCATTCCCAGCTGCGAGCAATGAAAAGTGAACATTGGCAATTTAAGCATTACGCCCTAAAGAAGCAACCAACTTAAAACAGTATGAAAAAAACCTTGAGCGCCCAAACTAGAATAGCTTTTTCTGTTGGTGATCCAGATACCTCAGGTTCTCCCCCACCCTGCCAGAGAGTATTACCAGTCTATCATGATTTAATGCTCTTAATTACTTCAAACTCTCCACAAACTGATGAGGGAAAAAATGAAGCAAAAAGAAGAAGAAATAAATCACTATGAACTTGCCTCCGGAATAAAAACAGTGCCATTTGTATTATGAGCAATGCCTTCAATGAGTAAAGAGGTTAACAAAGGAGACAGCTGTGACTTGTTTTCAGGTGGATTAATCCTTCTCCCGCCAGCATAAGCATCAACAACAGTCATCTGTAAAAGAAATCTTTTGCTGTTAAGAGTGTGTAGGAAGCAAAAAGTGGAAGTAATGGTTCATATCACTAGATCCACCAACAAATAATCAGCAGTAGGACTAAGCTTTTTCCATGCAAATGAAACTGAAGTTTACATTCATTTGACAACATTCGTGGAAGTAATTGATATTGTATGTGGAACACAACCCAAGTATTTGTAAGTGTTAGACATTGGATAATGGTTTAATAACCCATTGCACTTCAGCCAGATGATCGGTAGACTCTGCTTAAGCTGTTCACATCATTTGGAAATTGAGTGGAAAATGACTCAATTTGGGATAAGTGTTGCATATTATTTCACAAGAAAATTACTCGATGTACTCTCCAATCAAATAGTATCGAACTACACATTGTACACGTTCTGAAATATTTTGGTATAAACACAAATCTTTTGGGATGTTTGAAATTTAAGTTCAAATTGAGGCTTCAAGCCGTTAAAAACTATTTTTGCAAGAGAGTTTACCAAGCAGACAACACTAGGATTGAAAATATTTCTTCAAGCTATTGAACCAGAACTTGTGAAATCCTATCCTTCTACAGAATTGCAATTGTAAAATCAAATTATCAGTATTCTCCTAACTTAACCAAGTCTGGAAGCACCTACATAGAAGTCTTCGATTTGTCTACCAAGTTGTCATTAAGATGCTCACAATTGAGAGCATCTTTTAGTTCCCCATAAGAAAGTTTTCAGCAACTACCACATGCAAAAAGAAGTAGCTTTTCCAATTTGGAATTGAATGTTACGAGAACTTTTAGTAATTTGACTTTCATGGCGATCTCTCTTCATTTAGCTGATGTCTAATATATTTTTATTATATTATTTCTTCTAATCGCATGATTTCCTTTAGCATTAATAAGTTGTTATGTTTACTGCACACATTTGGTGTATTTGGATATTGTAGTCAATTTTGTCCAGTGCCTCATCTTGTACAACCTCTCAAGTACTGCAACTCTTTGGGGAAGATCAAAAGCATAGAAAGAAGATAAAAAGTAAATACCTGATTCAAGGTTAAGGTTCCAGTCTTGTCACTACATATAGTTGTGGCAGACCCCATGGTTTCACAAGCAGAAAGCCGGCGCACCTACAGTTTAACTAATATCAGGCAAAACAAAGTTTATCGTCAACAAACACAAAAATAAAACAGTTTTGTACATACCAAGGCCTTATCTGCCATCATTTTCCTCATTGAATAGGCAAGACTACACCATAGAGTCAAAAAGAGCATAAGAAGGCGTAAAACATCAAAAGTCAAAAGTAGTGAACTGGAAGGAAAAAAATAGAATGATCTACAAGTAAAGAAGAGCTATGAGTTGACACGTCTCAACCTTATCTTAATAACTAACTACAGATTAAAGGAGTGTACCAAAATCATAGTATGTTTGAATTGTATGAATTGTACATACCCAAAGAAATGGGGTTATTTCTAATACATAAACTTACGTTAAGGTCACGGCCAATGGAAGTCCTTCCGGGACAGCAACTACTACAATAGTGACCTACAATATAAACAATATTAGTTAACCAATCAAATGAAGCGAAAAAAGCTGCTGTGGTAGTGCAAATTACCGCGACCGTAAGTATTTTAATTGCTCCATCAACAGCATCACTGACTTTAGTTCTACCAGCTTTGAACTGAACTTTTCCATCAGGACTTTTTCCATGGCCAGTAAAGAATCTGTCAACGAAAAGTTCACAGAATCAACACATATCAAGGGAAAGAAGGGTGGAAATAAAGGAAAATACATAAAGATTGTCATCACCTGACCAAAAGAACAACCAGGACTGCAAAAGCTACAGCTAGTCCAACAATGCCAATAAAAGTTGCAACCCCATTTAAGCGTACCTATTATTAGACATTTACATGTAAACAGACGTTAAGCTCTGAGTAAAATAAAAAAACAGACAAATGAGTAAGCAAACACACCTGCAAGGGTGTTTCTTCACCCGTGTCTTCCGAAATACTAGCCATAAGCAATCCCCATTCTGTATTAATCCCAACACTTGTCACCTAACAAAGACACAAAAAGAAGCGAGAAAATATTAAGGAGCCAAGATGACAATGATGGAAGAAGGTCAAGGGATGTTTTTCTTTTTTTTTTTTGAAAGATAAGGTTCAGGGATGTTTTGAGTGAAAAAGGTTGCATCTCTACCTCACAAAGCAAAGATGAGACATGTTTTGACTGAAAAAAGTTAACTTTATAAAGTGAAGGTGAAGCATTTAAAAGAAGAAATGAATAATTCCATCCACTCTGTTTTCATATACTAATTATAGGAGGGTGTTTGTGTATTATCAATTAGAATTCTTAAAGGATGACATCTAATATTGATGTATACTAGTGTGTGAAAGCAAAACCACGTTAGACAAAATGCCTATACTGAAACCATTAAAGAAACTCCAACCATTATTCCTGTGCAGTCAATCCCCTCACACCACAAACAAACTACCTTTTCCAAAACCTGATTGTAACCATGAATTTGTCTTTTCAAGAGTCAACAAGATAAATAAACAGGATCAAACTTTATGATATCCTTCAAGGAGAACTATAACAGTAAAGTTAATCTCTTATATAGAAATAGTTATTAATAAGACAAAGAAAGTATAGACATGAATAAGGTGAACAGTAACAGCATTAGCAGGAACTGAATTTAGAATTAAGGGTAAGAACCCAAAATTTACCAGCATAGTTCCACTACCATCTGCGACCTTGCAGCCAGCCATGAGAAATGGTTCCCTGGAGTTCTTGTGAACCTGAAATTACAAGAATCATACTTTTAACCAGTGAATCTACAAAATTCCATATCATTGTTTCAATAAACAAATCCAAGTTCTTACAATCTTGCTTTCTCCAGTCATGCTAGATTCATCAATGGCAAGAGAATGCCCAGAAACCAAAATTCCATCAGCAGGCACCTAGAAAATGATCAAAACCTTGATAACTATTCATTAGAACATATGGTTGAATTCCAAACACAAAAATGAAGTACATACCTGGTCACCAATGCTGAGTGGTATCACATCACCAACAACGACATCATAAATTGAAACCTCAACTCTTCTGCCACCTCTAATAACCTATGTATGTATGTGTGCATCAAAAGTTAATCAAAAAGTGAGAAAATGTAATATAAGAACAGTTTGGAGTTTTACAAACCTCCATGTGTATGTTTCTCTTCTCCTCATTTAGATTTTGAAACTGAAGAGACTGTTTGTAATCACTAATCGCTGAAACAGGAAAGAGGCCAAAAGGTGCATTATTTTCAATAAAATAATGGAAAAACATATTTATATAAGAATGTGATTAGCAAAATGGTCAGAAGAGTAACAGCATATTAATTTCTCCAAAACCTGAATACCATACTAAAGCTAGGAGCTAGATGAGGTTTGTATCTATGGTGCAACATGAGAAAGACACAAAGGCCCAAACAAACAAGAATCAATCACAAAGATACTGGTGTGGCCGTATTTATCATTCTTTAAATATAAGATAAGCTTCCTTATGTCACTAAATTGATGGACACACAGATAAACATACTCCACACCAGTTAAAATAAACCATGTAGTGTTCGGTTAAGAGCTAAGGCCACAGAGCCCATTGCATTATGCTGGCAGAGTAGTACACAATCCGTGACTGGGAGAAGCAATAAATTGAAGTGGTATGTACAAATATTCAACTATTGATGCGTGCAATTTGTCTGCTGGTTTTCCTTCCTTTTCTACCCAGTTTTGGAAACTAAAAAAGGGATCATTATGGTGAATCCTTTGATTTCATGGAAATAACCAAGCTCTTTCTGAAATTACTGCTTATTCAATTGGAGAGTCTTAGAGCAACTAGTAAAAGTTGCTTCTTTGTAGCCAGAGGTCATAGATTTGAATAACAGAAACAGCCCCTTTGTAAAAAATTCAAGGAGAAGGTTGCATACATTGATGACCTTCCCCAGACCCTCGCAAAATAGGGAGTCTTATACACTGGATACGTTAACTTTTCATTTGACTCAAAAATAGTGACTACTCCATGGAAATACCACAGATGGTAGACAAGTCATTGAACCCATAGTTGACACACGGACTGCAAATAACAAATGAGAGTACTACAACTAACATATGAAAGATATTGGAAAGGAAAAAAATGAGAGGATTATGAAGGGACGGAGAAAAACAAATTAGAGGTACGTAATAAAAAAAATCAAAGATAACAAAAGGAGATAAAGATACTAAATCCTAATTTTGCTGCTAAGTTCATGGTTCATAACAGCTACATGACCCATCACCACGCAACTCAACTTGCTCCAAAAAGTTAAAGCAATTCACATCTACAACATACGAAAAGCATGAAATGGATTATTGTGCAAAAAGGTATCAGACTAATATCCGTAGCACAGCAGGTTTGCCACTAAACGAACACAGCCACAACAAAGAACGACCAAACTAGCTTATGGCTCCATTATGACGGTAATTTCACAAAGATTTTCTTAGTAAGGTTTTAGGGAATGCTCTTTTTAGGATTTCTGTTCCCTATAAATACTGGTCTGCTAGCGTACATGCACTGTTGAGTTTTGGGACACATAATAAATAGTGACTATTTTCCCTTATCTTCCTCTGAGTTCTACTAAACTCTTGATTTTTTTCTCCTTGTTCCTTATTCTTCCTTACTCTCTTCCCTTTCTATATCTCTTATCTGTTTACTACTGTATCTCTTACTTCCTTGAACTAGATGATAAATAAAAGTTGTACAATTTTCACATACCATTGCCACCCACCAATTCAACTATTTACTAACTGAAGAGTTGCAACGCGCATTGTCTTACCTGTCACAACAATTACAAGTATAACAGCAAAAGCAATGCTGGCCCCATCATACCATCCTTCTTTGACACCCTATAGGAGAGAAAAATACTTATGAACACAATTAAAACCAATGAACGTTCAAAGATCAAACAAATGTGAAGTTGTGGGAGTCTCCCCTAGAGAAGAAGGATAAACAATCCTGGGAACTGAGGATATAGACTAACAAGTTTGGAAATCCTCAGATTATTGTCAACAGTTACAAAAAGAATCAAATAACTTATCACACAAAATTGGAAAATATTCACCAATCTTATATGAAACACGGCACGTAACCTAACCATTCAGATAGAACTGCTATAAAACAACATCGAAAATAAAATGATAAATATCACTTGAACTCACCAACTAAGATACATCACCAAATTGTATCAGTATTCTGTCTTTTCACATTAAGAGAGAACCTAGTCACTCAATAATCCTACCCAACAGAAACCATATTTTGGGCCATAAATAGTCAAACTCATCAAAATCTTCTTGCAGACAGAATCCAAATTTTTGAAAAGTTTGAGGAATCACCCAAACGAAAAGCTTAAATAACTGGCTGAGGTCACAATACAGATTCATGTTTAAATCTTTTGTCATGTAAAAACAAAATTGACTAAAAGTATGGAAAAGGATAAAGTGCATATGACCCTTAATCCAAACTTACAATCAAAAGACTTGAGTACTATGGGTCCAATTTTTGTTACCACAATTTTAAATGCTTCCAATACCGCTAAAAGAAATACTCAACTCAACATCTTTTACTGTTGGCTAAGGCCACATGGAACCTAAGAAGTTTTTGTCTACTTATTTTGCCAAGATGAATTTATTATGTTCCAAAATCAGTTTAATGAATCACCTGTTTTATCTAATAAGTAAGATTTAGTACTAAAAATGTATGTCCACTATCAAAGAAAAGTTTTTATTGACATATCATGAAGAAACAAAAATTTTAAGAAGCACTTCCAATCCTTAAATCTCAAGGATTTGGGCAAATCCATATCACACAATGACAAGTAGGTAAGTTCAGATAATATGCAAGCTCACCTCTGTCTTTATGCCCAACACCAGTGAAGCTACCGCAGCAATCATTAATATTATTAAAGTAAGATCTTGCCAAGCTTCCCAAAGGAATCTCTGCAAGTGGACAATAATGGAATCGATTAGGGATCTAGGTCCATATATTATTCTTTTAAGGGATTGAAACACATGGATTAAATACATTTTAAGACCCTGATAGTATTAGTACTTTCAATAAAATAACATGCAGTATGAATCCAGTCTTGGATGATCTGTAGTTTCATATATTAAAAAACTGGTTTAGTTTCATTATGATGCCAATAAACTTTGATTTTATTGAACAGTGGTGAACAAAACTGAATGGCGGCATTAAAAGATTACTTCCAATAATGACGTTATACTCGCTATCTAAGAAATTACATGAATAAATGATGATAAATAAAATTGCATTACTATTGCCAATCCACAAATCAGCTCAGCAAAATTCGTTACACACACACAAGGTGTTACTGAACAGTAGACAAAACAGAAAATCTAAACTATTTCTTCAGGAAAAATTAGATGGACTTTGTTATCAAAAAAAAGAGGAGGAAACAACAGATTAGTTTCATCAAAACCAAATGGTACAAGATTAATTACGCTCAATTTGCAAAATCAATCTACAGATCTCCAAAGCCAATACATAAGGTTCTACTAAAAACATCAATAGCACAGAAAACTTTTAGTATATTTTCAAGAAAAAACAGTATAATAATTAAAGACAAAAACAGAAGCAGGAGGTACTAAAAGATTACTTTCAATTATGGAATTATATTCAAATTCACAAAATCACATGGAAAATTGCCGCTAGGTAGAAACTACTTTACTCATTATATTCCACAGATGTCTAAGGAAAATTTTTTTATGAAAAGCTTTATTGGAGACATCAATAGCACAAAAAAACCTTAGTGTAGGAAAAATAATATTACTCTAGTCCAAACTGAACACTAAAACATTATTACTTTTAATTATGACATCATAATCAATATTTCTAAAATTTCAGGATGAAATGTTAAATAAGTATATCTACTTTAATCGTTATTAATCCACAGATCTCCAGAGGGAAATTCAATACACATAAGGTTTAATTTTAACTTCCAACAAGATAGAAAATCTTACCATGCATTCAGGAAAACAGGAGTTAAAATAAAAGAAATAATCCTAGATAACAAGCAATATCAAAATATGTGGTTACCCAGAAGCTCCTTCCTTTCTTCTGAGGATATGTGTTCGATCCAAATACTTTCTTCCGTTTAAGTAAATCAGTATCATCTCCAGTAATCCCTTTTTCTAGGTTTGATTTTAAGGCATCTGAAATTCCTTTTACCTGATAGAAAAAGAAAATGAAAGAACAAATCAATTGAATCTTCATGCAAGATAAAATTAGTCTAAGGGGAAAAACTGTTGTTGACTTAACCCCCCCAATCTCCTGCAGAGCATTAAGGTTATGATCCCTTGTGATTGCAGTAAGTTGATCTTGCCTAACTCCGAAATCTGCTTCAAAAGTAGGGTCCGGCGTCATTGTCCCTATTGATGAACAAAAAAATTAAAACAGAATTGACGTAAATACATATCAAAAGATGCAATCAAAGAGCCAAAGAGAATCAAAAGCACATGGATTGGATTATTCGACTATGATTTTGTAGCATGCACACAAGACAAAAATGATATAAAAAAACGTACACCAAAGGTGTCACCAAATATTATTGCATATAATGAACCATGGAACATAGAAAAAGGATGGTCGGCCAAAAGAGCAAACTGAAAGTAGGAAAACTGAAGTACCTTTAAATGGAGATGCAAATCACATACCTCACAAAATGAAAAGGAAGCAAGAAATAGTATGTTATGTTCTCCGAGAAGAATTAATGGCTTATGATTCAAATCATTTGACGCCGTGTAAAAGGAAATAAACAAAGAAAAGTTTTAAATGTCTAAACACCTCAACAATACAACATCAACACCTAGTGCATGGGGATTGAAAGGAAATTGTGACAACCAAAGCAGACACTAAAAGAAGTAAACTGCATCAAAGTTTAGACCAAAATAGTAGGACAGATTCCTAAAGAACTAAAAGGAAAAACTTATTTAGATTGCACATCACCTAGTAATTACATGATTTTCCCAAAGTACTAACAATAGATAAAATAATCATATTTTACTCACAAATTGCATCACAACATTTAGTGCCAGATTACAAGAAAGAAAAGTACCATTTGCCCGTAACCCAGCTTCTCTGAAGAGATATGCGGCCTATCAAAACAAGGGGAGGAAAAAAAAACAAAGAAAGACAAGCTGATCATGTCAAATAAGAGACCACAAAAGGGGACGGTGAAGAGAAAACTTGGCAGTTCTAAGAGATAAACGTACTCTAATTGCTTGAGCATGTGCTCTAATCTTCCTTAATATTAGCCTTTTCTCTTCTTCCCTTTTCAAGTCCAAGGTGTAGCGAAATCGACGAGAAGCATTAAGCACAAGAGCCGCTTGCTACATAAAGAAAATATTAGCGCAAACTGTGATAGTCATTAAATCAGCAGAACTCTGAACTCGTAATCAGTAAATCTCATCTAACATTCACATCCTCCTAGGAGAACAAGAAATTACCCTCCAACGGCGAAGACGGTCCAGAGAGGCGTTTTTGGTGCTAGGAATGTAGAAAGGACTGGACGTGCCGTCGTCTTCATGGTCGAAATCGGTGGAGCGACTGCCTCCGGCTTCCTCCTCCTCGTCACGGCGGCGCCGGTAAGGCGAACCCTTGAATAGATTACTCATTTGTTAACTGTCGCAGGAGAGATGGCACCGTTGTGTTAGTCTTTAGCTTCACTCCGATTCCATTCACCATTCATATATGACTCGCTTTTACTCTCGCTCTCTCTCTCTCTCTCTCTCTCTCTCTCACAAATCTAATAAATAAACCCAAGATTTATTTAAAAAAATTTCTTTTTATTTTCTCTTAATCACGATTCCCATCCCATCCCACGTAACCCTAAAAAGTTTCGTTTTTTGAACTTTCGGCCATATTGGCTTTCACCACAAGCAAATAACTGCAGTCACTAATAAAAATGCATTGCCTACAGTGAAATTACCCTCAGTTGCTCTTGCGTGCTTTGATATTCTTTGACCAATCCAACTATTTACTATAAAAACAAAAGATAAAAAGAGCATTTCGTTCCGTTCGGTGCTTGCAACGAAAGGAAAGCATCGGAATCCTTTTTTTAAAGCATCCTAACCAAGCAAGCATCAGTTTTATTATCAAAAGATTACAAAAGAATGAGTACAGCGGTACGTGCAGGGTTGCCACGGATGACAACGCAGCTAACAACTCATTCATTTGCATGCATTCCACGTCCTACCAACTTTCATCCTTTTCTCTTGAACTTTTTCATTTTTTTTCTTTCTAATATTTGTATGTATGCATTGCATTGTTAGTATCGATTGTTAGAATTTTAATCTCCCCTCTCACTACTTGATAATATTATTAGAAAAAAGAGTAATAAAAAAGGTTCCTGCAAAAGGCTTTGTGTTTGGCTTCTCGTAGGCTCCGCAATCCACCAGTCAACGTTCCTAGTTATCTGGAGCCGGATGGCGTGGCTACGACTACATATTTCCAACATCCAGTATAACCGATATGTTTGATAATTCTTATATATGCTTACGCTTACTTACGCTTAACTTTTCTTACTCATTTAATCAGGAAGTTTAATTTGGAATTATTTTTATATTATATTTTTTAATAAGAAAATTAAACTTTTGTCCCTACTAAATATAAACATTGTTTAAATGTAAACAGAATTTCTTATGTTGGTACTTTTATGAATTATCTTATGGTATTTATATTGTTACTATTTTATAATATTTTAAAGTGTAGTAATATCATCAATATAATAACACACATAATATACATTAATCATAGAAAGAAATCCTTGAAACAAATACTAATTCTACCATAGTTATTAAATTTAGCATTAAGAAAGTTTTAGCACTGTTCACCATATTCCTAATCACATTTTTAAAGAAAAATTATTAAAAAATATCGATCAAATGTTAGAATTTTAATTTATTATAAATATAACCTAAGGATTAACTCTTTCTTGAAAAGTTAAAGTCTTTGTATTAACAAAACATCTTCAAGTCATTCCTTTGTTAGTAGAATTACAAAATTATTAAATAATCACAATATTACAAGAAAGTCATCAAGGCAATCCGCGTACAGGAAATTTCTATTTCCTTGACAACTTTATCCTCTTTCTTTTTTAACCTATTTTGTCAATTTTTTGGTAGGTGAGAGCTCGATCTTCAATTCCTTAGTTAGGCTTTTGCATGCTTAATTTGGAGCTAACCTTGGGTTCATCATTGAATTCAGCAAGTGCATTAATGGCTTCAATTTTCTCTTCTTACCATTTCATTGGAGAACTTAAAGCCAATCCAAGTTTGTGATAATTCATCTTGTGTGTAAATTTTGCATGGTAGTTAGTAGTTGTTCTAGAATCCACCTTGCTAGCTCTCTAAAAATTATTTCTTGATTATTCCTTGGAGGCATCGCAAATCGTGTTCCCTACTGATCTTTTACATGTAAGATTACAAACTTATTGTATATAGAAATTGATCTTCTCATGTTTCATTGGTCCTTTAACCATTTAATTGTAGCTAGATAGTTAGAATGCTGGAAGTATATAGAGTATAAGGCCATCATCCTTCTCTATAAACTATTAAAGAATTGGCAATCAAAGAATAGATGACTATGATTCTGAATCTACTTTACACAATGAGCATTAGTTAGTTAGTTATTGATGATAGAGCATGTCCTTTGTGTTCAATCGTTGTCAGCATGCCAACCACAATAAGAAAGAAATCTTTGGATTCAACTGGTGGTTCCATATCACTTTAGACCAACTGACCCTAGCCCTTGCTTCCCTTAATAGCTTCCTGTATAAAGTGTTAGAGTGTAATCCATTAAAGTTAGGTAGCCATATGTAAGTGTTAGGTCTATCCTCCCTTAGATTGTAGCTTGGAATCACTTGGGATATTTTAGTAGGATAGTTACTTTGTTGGTTACAAATAACTCATTTCTTAACTTTAGCATGGTTAGGATTCAAAAAGTCGGATATTAATTTGTGAATAAAGTATGAGGAGTCACTATTTAATTAGATCTCCCATATACTCCTGCCTCTTAGGGAATATGAATGGATCCTGCTTAACCATAGGATGTTTTTGTTCTCTAGAATGCTCCACAATTTTTTAGCTATTAGAACTTGGATAGATAACCTAATGGGAGTAAACATAGTCCCCTTTCATAAATAGGCTTGGTGATCTCCTTCCAGCTCACTTTGGCCTTGCCTTTGTCGTTTTGTCTACCTCCCCATAGAAAGCCTCTCATTATCTTTTTTATAGATTTGATAATCCTCTTAGATATACGTATATGTGCAGACCAATATATGTGCAGGGAGTTAAGCACATATCTGATAAGTACTAAACTGCTAACATATGATAGGTCTTTCTTGCACAATTTCACGCTACTCTAAATATTTTTCTATTATGGGGTAAGCCTTCTTGAAATGGAGCCTTCTTGTAGTAATTGGGAGGCCTAGATACATAAAAAATGGTCTTTAATTTGCAACCCTAAAAGCTGTAAAAGTTAGTTTAAATAAGGAGAAACGCTAGTTGATAAAGTCATGTAGCTCTTGTTGTAATTAATCCCTAATTTTGATAATCTCCTAAAGGTGTAAAGGAAAGAAATTAGAGTGTATATTGAGTTATCGTAGACCTTAGAGAAGAGGATTAGTTCATCTGTAAAGGATAGACTAACTAATTTTACTTCCTTATATTTGCTATGATATTTGAAGAGAGATTAATGTTGTACTTAAGTAATCTGGGATAAAAAGGGTATGGAGATATAGGATCCCCTTTCCTTAATCCCTTTCCTCCAGAAGGAAGTAGATTTTATATACCTTTTGATTCATTCCTTGAAGATTTTAAGGAAATTGAAAACTTCTAGCATATTAATAATGAAATCACAGTTTATAAAATCAAAAGCTTTATTGAAGTTTATCTTTAATACATAGTTCTTTGACAAATTCTTATTTATGTAACCCTTAAATAACTCTTATGCTACTAGGATATTGTATCCAATCTATCTGCCTTCAAGGAAGGCTTTTTGTGAGTCACTTATCATTTTTTAAGTTCTTTCTTTAACCTTTTTACCAATAGTTTAGAAATGATTTTGTATAAAAATTGCAATAAGAGATATGTCTACATTCCCCTAAGGAACTTAGATTTTGACATTTTGAGATCAAATGTCTCATTTACTTCACTCAAAATTATCTAATTCTTAAAAACTTAAAGACTGCAACTATTAACATGTTTTTTATTATGGGCTATGTTTTTAGATAAAAGTACCCATTTAGTCTATATGGCCATGGTGATTTAATAAGGTTTGAATCAAACACCACTTTTTCTATATCTTGTAGGTGGATGGTCTTTATAGAGCTTCCTTGTCCTCGTTACTAAATTGGTGACTATGAAGGAAGATAATAATTAGACTGGGATTGGTAAGGGGTTATTAAAACAATTGAGTCCTTGAAGTAGCTGAGTGTTTCCCCCTTTAAATTATCACGGGTGGTAACCACTACTCCATTATACTTCCTTAGGGAGCATATTCTATTGATATTGATTATGTCTTTTATGTAATTATTGAAGAATTTTGTGTTCCTTCATTGAGCCATATTACCCTTAATCTCTGCTTGATTAGTAAGTCCAGAGTGGAGACAACTTTTAAGTAGTTTTGAAATACATTCCTTTCCTCACCCAACCTTTTAGGATTATTAGGGTACTAGTATAAAGATTCCTGAGATTCCTGTACAAATTCCCTCATATGAATATATCTTGTGGTATCTAGGGCTTTAAGTTTTGCTTTGATGAACCCAAGTTTCTATGGAAATTGCATACTTGCACCTTATGCTCCATACCTCTATTGTAGAAATTTATTGTTATAGAAGACATATATAGTAAATCAATTAAAACAAAGTATTATATATATATATATATGTATGTTTTGGATCAAGTGCAATTCTAACTCATAATTTTGATTATAATAAAGTATGTTACTAGTAATATATCTATATTTGATAATATTAGTAAGTTTATTTAGCAAAAAATAAGTTTAACGAAAGACAAGAAGTGATGAAATGATCAAAATAAAAAAAGTGAAGCACTAAATACAATTCAAAAGAGTTTTAAAGTAATTCATGTCTAGTGAACAAAGAATAAGAAAGAATGAAATAATAAATTATTAAAATCTTTCTTGTAACCTTATTTTGATCATTTTGAACCAAGAATAAAAAAAGATAAAATGAATAGTATGGAAATGGTTAGTCATTAGCCAATTGATGTGCTAACCAATGTACTACTAATTATTCAAAAGAGTTAGGTTAGCTAGCTAATATGATTTTCAAAATTTACAAAATGAGAGTTGAGCGTCTAGTTAGGGGTTATAGTAGTCGATAACAAAGATAGGTTAACTAAACATGCATATAAAATAGCCATTGTAATAGCTAATTTGTATTTTTTATGGCTATTTGAGTTATTTCAGGTATAAGTACATCATAATTTTGTAGGTGCAAAAAGGCAGTCTTTTACTCATAAAGAACCTAACCATAATCGAAACCCATTTGGTAGTGATAACTGTAGATTATAGTATGTTTTCTAGGTATTTAAGTGTATTTTTAAGTGTTTTCTTAAATGATAATTATATGTTTAGGACTTAGAATAGTGTTCTTGTTAGTGTTTTTATGTGTTTCAATTGTTTAAATAGTTTATAGCAAGAATTTGACCTTAATTTTATGCTTTAAGTGGTGTTTGATGTGTTTGTGAGTGTATAAAAACAAGAAATTGAAGGAAAGAGAAGAATTGGAAGCATGATGTAGGTTACGATTGTGACAGATGTGGCATAGAGCAAATTTCAGGAAATTTCAGCTTTTCCATCTCGTGAGCTTTTTTGTACTTTTAAATAGGGAAACCCTAGAAAGAAACCTGTAAGCCTAAAAAAGTATTGAAGAATAAGAAAAAAAAGAGAAAAAGGCAACAATCACAAATCAAAAGAAGATCATAAGGAGACATCAAGAGACCTTCATAGAATTCTATATTTCCAGGTCAATACTCTATCTAGTTTTTATTTCTTTCATTGTTTTGTATGTTTATTTGGATTGTTATAATGTTTAACATGATGATGGGTTTCTAAATCCGTATTAGGGATTGTTTTTGAATTGTTTTGTTGAACTTTATTAATATTGAATTCAATACATTTATGAATGCTTGTGATAATTGTTATGTTTATACTTGGTAAAAAATTGAGAGTGAATCAAGTCATATATGTTAAGGTGCACAATGAGAGTTGGTAGCTTAATGGACCTGTAATTATCAGATTAATTAATATTTAAAGAGAGATCTTAATTGTGAAATTAATTATCCTTAGGATTTCTTCAAAACTAATTGAATAGTTAGGAGTAGTTTTGTGAATCGAGATATTACAATTCTATTATTATATTCAATTAAGGTTACTTGATTAAATCTTAGAGAGGGTAATCAAAACTTTGGGATATCTAAAAAAACAAAACAAGGATAGAATAATTCCTAAGTCTTCAAACTTTGATAAACCTTTTTTTATCGGCAACTTAATTGTTTAGTTTAATAAGTTATTTCAATTTCCATTATTTATTTTTATTCAAATCAATCCTTAGTACCTTAGACAAAGTTTTATTCAAGTTGTTAGGTGTCTATTAGTTCTCGTGGGAACAATACCTTTTGTACTATAAGTTGCGATCCGTATAAGCATTTCTAGTTGAGTTTAGACTTCCCTTTTAGACCTTGAGTTGATCTAGATGTACCAACTTCAAGTAGGGAATAGATTGTTTTTCAAAGGAGCCAGAGGTTGTTCTTGGGATGGATTTAAGCAAAGAGGCCAACAAAATAAGGGGGGTAGTAGTAGTTGTTAAGGAGTTAGTAACCTCAAGAGAGGTAGAAGATGGAGGAAAAAAGGCTAAAGCCCTAGATTTAAGGCTAACAAAAGGAGGGAACTCAATTGTTGAGTGATAGTTGTGCATTAGTATATGTTTTTCTAGGTAATTGGCATGTGTTTTCTTGCATAATTATTTATTATTGTTTTAATTTAGGATTCATTTTGTATGTTTTCATTTGGTTTGATTTCCATTGCTGTTCTTTTATGTTTGATGTTAATTTAGGGTAAGAATTGACTATTGTTTATGTAGGAAAGAAGATGGAGCAACTTGGAGATTGAACCACTACAAGAAAAACGTCGTTTTGCGACGGAAATTACCGACGGAAAATATTAACTTTCCGTCGGTATGTAGTATTAGCAACGGACTTTACCGA
>JANZXP010000008.1:28082202-28098758 GCA_027576715.1 Erythroxylum flavicans | reverse complement strand
CGTCGCTAAACGAAAATTTTTCCGTCAACTTTACCAACGGAAATAGATTTTCCGTCGGTAATTTGCAACGGTATATTGTCGGTCGCTAATGTTCCATCGCTAATTCTTACTTTTCTTGTAGTGAACTAGAGATCAAAGAGGAGAAGAAAAGAGGATTCCATCTGTTGCCAATTCCCATGATCATAGGAATCATGCCAATTCCCACGATCAGCCCTCATGGGGGGTGACAAACAAAGTCACCCCTGTGACATGTTTTTTCCTTGAATTCAGCAACTTATTACATATCGTGTGGGATAGCCCGAAAACCTAGACCTAAGATGAGACTATAAATAGAAAGCTAGAGAGGAGGTGGCAGCATAATCTATCATTCATTCTTCACTCCACAAATCACAAACACACTCATTTGGTTAGGATAAAAGGAGAGATAGAGAGGGAGGTGGAGAAACAAAGCTTCAACAGAGAGAAGAAAGAAGAGAAACAGAGGAGGAAGAGAGAAAAGTAGCAGAGAAAGTGAGCTCGGACCAAAGGCAAAAGACGAGGGCCAACACCAGAGAGGTGGAGTTTGACTGAAGATCCACCGCCCGCTTCATCATTCGAGAGGCCATTCATTTGTTTATCCCTTTTCATCTCTGCTATTATGTTACAAAACATTTCTATTGAACTGATTTGTTGAGCTCTTTTATATTTTATATGATGAACCTCTTTTCTTTGTTAAAGATTGATAGTCCATTCATTATTCACTGTTTTATTACTCTAATACTTTTGTTATTGTTGAACATGGGAATGAAGTGTATGGAGATAATGAAATGTGTTTATGTTATGATGGGCTGATCTCTTTTCTTGAGGATTAATGTAGCCATTTTGGTCAAATATGCTTAATTGAGAGATTGTGTTGTTGCCTTATGTTTGCTATAGTTTCTGAACTGAATAGGTGTAATAGCATGATCAAACTTTACATCATTTTAGTATTAAATGAAGGACTGAGAGGAGAAATTTAATATGGAACGAGAAACTATAGATGCTTAGGTTAAGAATTAGAAATATATTAACCTAAGTGGTAATTAGTAGTCAAGTTTCCATTATTAACTCAGGTGATAACTTGTCGAATATGAAAGTTAGATTAGTTAATTATTCGAGTTGATATTAGGGCTAAAGTGTTAATTTTGGTAAAACAATTGTCCAATCATTTCCTCTTAATCATACATAGGAGGTTAAATTAATGAAATTAATCCTCAAGAGTTTTCCACTTCTTTTACTCATTTTTGCTTCTAATCGATTCAGTTTACTTTTCAGACTACGTTGCAATTTTCTTTAAAGCTTTCACTCAACAATTAGGATAGAGTGTTTAAGATTGAATTTATTTTTGTTTTTGGTCAAAATTAATTTAAGTGAGCCAATTTCACTTCCATAGGAGATAACCCTAGGTTATTAACTACAACTACTTCGTATACTTGCGAGTAGGATAGCCAAGGTCTTTTTATAACTTTTTGTGAACAACAATTTTTTAGAGCCATTGTCGGGGAAGTGTTTAGTGTTTTAAACTTGAATTAATTTTGATTGTTTTGTTTGCTAAAGTGACTTTGATTGTTTTGTTTGTTCATGCATACATTTTTGTCGTTTTATTTCATCGAGTTGTTTTAGCAATTTTCTTCTTTATAAGGCCACTAATAAACTTTTAGCAAGATTGCATAAGGCCACTAATCCTTATAAGCCACCGATCCTAAATCTTAGTTGCCTTAAGGAATCAAAATAAGATAAGCAATTTTTTATCTTTATAACACATTTTCCAAAGTTAATATTAACCTGCCTTTGTTAGGTGTGATCAAAAACATTCCAGCTTACGTGAAGTTCTTCAAGGAACTAAGCACCAAAAAATGGAAGTTCAAGCCAAACAAAAAGGTGATAGTTTCGGAGGTTGCAAATATGGTGTTATAGCAACAATGACCCCCCAAATTGAAAGATCCAGGGAGTTTTCTTGTGCAAGTGTTAATTGGTAATGGTGATGAGGTTAAGGGTATGCTTGGCTTTGAGGCAAGTATAAACCTTATGCCTTAATCTATTTATGAGAAACTGGATCTAGGACAGTTAAGACTAACCAATATGTGCCTACAATTAGATGATAGGTCAATCCGTTATTCGAAAGGAATAATGGAAGATGTGTTGGTGAAGGTTAGTAGATTGATTGTTCCTGTAGACTTTATGATCTTAGACATAAGGGAGGTTAAATAGCTAGGGAAGGAGCACACCATACTCCTAGGGAGGCCTTTTATGGCCACCACTAATACCTTGATTGATGTGAAGAACAGAAAGATGAGCATAACTATTTTGGGAGAAACAATAGAAATTTCAATCTTTAATATTAAACATATTCCTACTACTACAATCTCTGAAGACTATTCTTTTGTCGATCAAGTTAATGCTGCACATTTTGATTTCTCCTTGCAAGAAGAAGAAAAGAAGTTAGACTTGGTTAAAAAGAGTAATGAATGCTGCCAATTGCTGGTAGATGCAATTGAGAGAGAGGTTGGCGAATTCTTGAGGAAAGATCCCAAGGAAGAGAAGAAAGCAGTGGACTTAATCATTTTGAGCTATCCACCTTGAGCATAACGGTTGAGGTGTCCAACTAAAAAACATTAAAGAAGTGCTAAATGAGAGGCAACTCATATAATTTTTTTTGCTTTTCAATTAGTTGTTGTTATTTCATTTTAGTGAAACTCGACTTAATTTACTTTCTTTGTGTACGCAGGCCTACTCTTTTGTCTCTTCTATTTGAATTCGTTGTAGCTGTTCTTCATTTCTCGACGCATTACATCACGTTCCACACCAAATCAATGCAATGATCACCCCTACATTCGTATCGTATTTCTGTCCCTTTCTTTGTTACTTGTTAGTTTAAATGTTTGTCCTTATTTGTGTTAATTTTTGTCTTTTGTTTTAGACCCCTCTTTTACTTTTTTGTATCACATTAGGAATAGTGTGATGTTCAAATGTAGGGGGAGTATGAAAAAATTATTATTTGTGTTTTGTGTGTTTGTTTTCCCATTTAATGTTTAAAGATGCATGATCATTAAATAAACTCGATCGATATTAGAAATGCATAATATGAGTGAATGAGTATACTAGCATGCTTAGACTGATTAACTTAGATTTCAATTAAAAGGACATTAGCTTATTATGATAGATGAATAGATTTTGAGCCAAGTTGAAATATTTATGCCAAATTCAAGTATTCTTTGTTGAGAGTGTTCTTTTAAGATTAAGTAACTCTATAACTTGCTTGCAAATACTAATTGAGATCACATAGTCTTATGCAAACGTTGAAATGATGAAGGCAATTAGGATTTAACTCTTTTGCTTAAAAAGCCACCATGATGTGACCTTTACTAAACCCCATTTGAGCTTAACATGAAATCTTTGCTTTCTTTAAACCCAAAATATGAGCCTTGACCTTATTATTTATCCTCTTCCTTGTACCTACTATAAGGCAAGTTGAGCATTTGAATATGTATGATTGGATTTAGGGAGTAATTGTTTGAACAAGTGTGGGAGAATCATAACATATAGTTGGCTTTTGAGTTAGGAAATGGTAAGGTTGTAATAATGTGTATCTCTCATCTATATTTTTTCTCTTATAAACTTGATCTTGTTCTAAATAAATAAATTAAAAATATAGAAAAAGAGAAAAATCAAGAAAAAAAAGAAAAAATAGAAAAAGAAAATAAAAGAAAAAGAAATAGACAAGAAAAGAAAGGAATAGAAGATGAACAAAAAATGAAAAGAAGAGGAGAGTAGTAGGAAAAAAGGGGAGTGTTAATTTTATTAAATGAGAGGAAAGAATTGAGTGTTTTATGTTTCGTTGTTTTGTATTATTTTAAATGCTCAGTTTGTGTTGTAGTTTTAAAATATAATTTTCCTTTTTCCTACCCTTAGCCTGACCTCATTAGAACCGAAATAAAGACCTTTGAATTGATGTCTGTGTTTGATATTAGTGGTAGAGATTGGATTGGTTAGCAAGCTTATAGTAGATGCCTTACATGAAATGAACGATGAGTGAATACATATCCCACCTTTGAATGTTTGAGAGGATGTAGAGTGGAGTAAATATCGATCACATTTATTGATGGTTCTTTGAATTGAAGTGCTTGTTGATTTTGGCTAAATATGCGAAGAATAGCTTGTCCATGGAGTATTATGAGTTCAAGTTCTTTGGTTGTGTTTATTGAAATGATCATTGATATCTTTGACTATTATTTGGGAAAATTGTTATTTCCATTGTTTGTTTTTATAGTCCAGTGTTCTTTATTTTGCTTAAGGACAAGCATATTTTAAGTGCGGGGAATTGTTATGTCTAGTTTCTATTGCTTTTAATTTCCTTTATATCTTGATTTTGGTTACAAATTCTTATATTTTGATCCAAATGAGAGATGAATTAAGTGAAAATGGTGTGAATATTGCAGGCACGTTAATTGAATTATTTTGTAATTTTTTACATGAAAAATGAAAGTTCAAGTAAATAATTTGCATGAAAAGAAAAGAGAAACAAAGAAAGGTGGTGACTAAAGGTCTCACAACTTGAAAAAGCTTGTCACAATGGTGATTAACTTGTCACCACCGTGACACTTAAGTCATGGTGGTGACCAACCCTCATGACATGTTTTTTTTCCTTGAATTTAGCAACTTATTACGTGTCATATGGGATAGCTTGATAACTTAGACCTAAAATGAGACCACAAATAGAAAGTTAGAGAGGAGGTGGAAGCATAATCTATCATTCACTCTACACTCTACACTCCACACGTCACAGACACACTCATTCAGCTGGGACAAGAGGAGAAATAGAGAGGGAGGTGGAGAAACAGAGCTTCGGCGAAGAGAAGAAAGAATAAAAAAAAGAGGAGGAAAAGAGAAAAGTGGTAGAGAAAGTGGGCTCGGACTAGAGGTAAAAGGGGAGAGCCAACGCCAGAGAGGTGGAGTTTGACTGAAGATCCACTGCCAGCTTCATCATTCGAGAGGCCATTTATTTGTTTATTCCTTTTCATCTCTACTAATGTGTTACGAAACATTTATGTTAAAATCATCTGTGGCTCCTTTATATTTTATCTGTTGAACCTATTTTCTTTGTTAAAGATTGATAGTCCATTCAATATTCACTATTTTATTGATCTAATACTCTTGTTATTGTTGAACATGGGACTAAAGTGTATGGAGATAGTAAGTTGGGTTTATGCTATGATGGGCTGATCTCTTTTCTTCAAGATTAATGTAACTATTTTAGTCAAATATGCATGATTGAGGGATTGTGTTATTGTCTTATGTTTGCTATAGTTTCTAAATTGAATGGGTGAAATAACATGATCAAGCTTTACATCATTTTAGTAGTAAATGAAGGACTGAGAGGAGAAGTTTCATATGGAATGGGAAACTATAGACGCTTAGGTTAAGAATTAGAAATATATTAATTTAAGTAGTAATTAGTAGTTGGGTTTCCATTATTAACTCGGGTGATAACTTATCGAGTACGAAAGTTAGATTAGTTAATTATTTGAGTTGATCTTAGGGCCAGACTATTAATTTCGGTAAGACAATTGTCTAACCATTTCCCTTAATCATGCACAGGAGATTAAATTAGTGAAATTAATTCTCAAGAGTTTTTCACTTCAATTTCTACTTGTTTTTGCTTCCGATCGATTCAGTTTACTTTTCAAACTAAGATGCAATTTTCTTTAAAGCTTTCACTCAACAATCGAGATAGAGTGTTTAGGATTGTATTTATTTATTTATTGTTTAAAATTAATTTAAGTGAACCAATTTCACCTCCATGGGAGACGACCCTGGGTTATCAATTACAATTACCTTGTATACTTGCGAGTAGGATAGCCTAGGTCTTTTTAAAACTTTTTAGGCATAACATTTACCATGACCCTGTCAAGATTTTTTTCTTTTGACTGATGTACCTTATTGCCTATTGTGCCAAATGAATTGATCACTCCCATATCTCAAGCCTACCATACCAATATGGTGTATGACTTCCCTTAGTTCCCTTTATGTTCCTCTTTGCGTAATTTCATAACCTTCAACCTACTAAGGGCATAATATGTAATTGAAATCTCTAACTGACATCTATAGTTTACTTGTAACATTGTTAATGGTTGTTATTTCCTCCCACAAATTTAGTTCTTTGAAAGGCAAAGTCAGATGCATAAATGATAGAAATATCAAAAGGAAAGGAGGTACATTCCAAACTATAGGATAGGTTGATTACCTAACTTAAGGCACAAGTTATCTGAATAGTCACCTTGTTTGAGTTGCAAATAAGCATAACCCTTCCATTGTAATGGTAAGTATGATTAGAAAGAATCTTCAATTCAGTACCTAAAAAATCAAGGCAATTCTGGAGGTGAGGTACCTTTATTTTAGTCTCAAGTAAGCCTAAAATCAATGGCTTCTTTTCTAAAAAGACATCTCTAATTGATTGCATTTTAAGAGGGTCATTCATCCCTTTTACATTCCATATCAAAAAGGTTATAGGACAAGTACGGATTAGATTAGAGGTTGAGATCCTCTAATTCATTTTTCCTTTTTCCCCCTCTCAAATCTTCTCCTTGGTGTAGAGATAATCCCCAAATCTTCAATGTTATTATAATTCTTTTGTGACTTATTAGAAACTCCTTACTCTTCACTGCCTGCCTCATTAGGAAGATTATGGTTTTCATTTTCTAATTCAGTTCCCTCTAGGCCACATAGGGTTGTAAATGGTAAAGGAGATTGTATTAGACCAGGTATTCATTGCTTCTTTTAAAGTTTAGGAACATTTTAAACACTGAGAACTTCTTGTGCTACTTGCTCTTAAGAATCAGATTTTATGGAGGAGTTGGGATCAGCTGAGCATGGTAGCTAATTTCTGTAAGTTCAATATAGCTCCCTATAATGAAAGCTCTTCTAGTTAGTTTCCAAGTTTGACTTTGTTTCATAACTAGTGGTAGGTGACAAATGTTTCATTGATTATATATCTATTCCCTAATGCTTAGTGATTATTGTTATGTTGCATTTAAGATGCTTGTTTTGATTTATATTTTTTCTTGGGTACAAGTTGGAGGAAAAAGAACTAAAACGAACTAAATTCACATCCTTGGTGTTTTTATATCAAAATTTTTTTATCTTCTTTACCTTCTTGGAGCAAGAAAGAGATGCATTATGGTGAACACGGGGCAATGAATGGAAGAGTTGGAGCAACTGTGACTTACATGACTATGTATGGGAATGTGTAACTCACTAGAAACATATACAAACTCGAAGGCACTATTTCAACCACCCTTATGACCTACATAACCATGTGGAGACTTACACAGCTGTGTAAGTGAGATACGCAATTGTGTATCTTGGCTATATTACTTACTTAAAACATGCAACTCCACGATTTCTACCAAATTAATATACACAATCACTTATATGCCTATGTAACTGACTGTGTATAACCATATAACCCTTATTTTGCACTATAAAAGTGTAATTAAGAGGCAAAATATGGTATATATAGATGAGATATAAAAGGAGGCAAATTGCCTTCCCTTTTGAGAGTTATAAGTTGGTAATCTTCTTCTATCGAGACCAATGAACATGTTTGGGCATTGATCAATCTTATTGATGTTGTTCTTAACTCTCTTTTGGAATTGATTATGTTATTCTGTGTCAAAAGTTTTGAATTTATATATGACCGATTTAGATAGCCTTGCTACATTTTACATGTATGGATTAATTCCTAAAATTCATATTATAATCTATAATTATTGTAAATTTGATTTATATACAGTCAACTAATGGTCGTGCATCATTACTGATAATATAGCATAGGTTAAATGACCTGAGCTTATGTGATTGCTACTTAGATTAACCTATTTTCCTATTCTATAATGCAGCTATCATACTAAATCTGGAGAGCTTATTCTAGGTTATTTGATGGCTAGATCTAATTAAAGAAGTGATTTTAATTGGATAAAAACTAAGTGAAATTTGGGATTAATAGAGCTTCTTATTAATATATGGTTAATAATTTCAAAGAGAGGCACAAGAACAACATGACAATTGATTATGAACATTCGCGTAAAGGTTGAGATTGAACCTCGAACTTGATTTAAAACCCATTGATTAATCTATACAGTTTTATATTATTTGATTTGAATTGTCTTTCATATTTTAGTTTTATTTTATTGCATCAATTGAATTCAACCAAGCACCCCAATCTTATACACTAATTTATTCATTATAAAAGCTAATCATACACTTTCTATGGATACTATCCTTTCACACAACTATTAAAAATGTAGTTGTGCAGAGTTAGGAAAGATTTATCTCATCTTTTATAAGTTCTCAATTGTCACTTTGTTTCATAAATGAAATGACATCAAGAAAATTGCAATTATTGCTTACATCAACATACATTTTGGTAAAGTAGATCCTTTCTATACAAGTAGTCTATTAATATAAGCTTAGAGGTTTGCCAATTGAGTTGGCTAAGAAGCTAAGTTCTTCCACCATCTAGTACTTTAGAGGGGCTTTTTGGAAGTTTATCCACAAGGGATTAGCTTCGATGTTACCCCTATTAAACTCTATTTCACGTCTCCATATTTGAAGAAACATTGGCTCGACTACATTGTGCTAGGGATTTTGCTTCAATATATCCCCTAGGCAAGCATCCTTTGAGAACTTAAAAATGAAGGTATTGTCTTCTGTTAATATAGTTTTTTTCTATTCCCTTCTTAACCCATTTAGCCATAGCCCATACTTGTCCTGAGGAAAGATGGTCCTTTTCCTAGGAAATATCCTATTAAGGCTAAGGACCAAGTTGTAATGCCTAGATTGAGAAGTTTCACATGAGGCATACAAACACCATCCATTATAACTCATTTGAAATGAGTGAGTTTATCCTTTTAAGGGGAAGTTATAAATTTATCATGCTAAGACTTAGGAGAAGCAGTATTAAGCTAGTTTGGCATATTGCCTTCACTTCCAGACTAATATCTTACTCTAGCCACTAAGCTCATCACATTTTTAAGAGTAGGAAAATCTTTCATAGCCAATCCTTTCACTTCTCCCTTGTCTATTAGAGAGATCCTAGATAAGCAAGAATCTTCCGAGGACTTCTACTGAAGAGTATTGGTGGGAGAGTGACCCCCTCTCAGGGTTACTTCCATTAGGGGGACCTAGTCTGGAAGGGAACTAGACTCCTAGCATGGGAACTTTCTAGAAGAAGAAAGAAAGTAGTAAAGAAGAAGGGCAAATAGTAAAGTGCCTAGAGATAAAGTAAAAGACCAAAGAGTTGTCCTTCTAACTTATTTGCATCTTTTTTACCATAAGAATTATTGTATTTAACCTTTAAGTAATTCATCTTATACCTAAGTTTTGATACCACCTTTATGAAAAGCACCAACATTAATCCTAATAATGGAACCATAATATTTATCAAATGTTATATTGACATAATAAAAACTCCATTTTGGACTTAAGAGAATCATATACCTAAAATAGTTAGTTAGAAATTACTAGTACTCATTTTCTATAGCCTTATGTACCCTTTCATCTCTTCTGTCCTTTTAAACATGGGATCTGACACCCATCTCTATATGAGCTGTTATAATCTTCCTTCTTTAGTCCTTTTTAGTTTCATCGTTAAATTTCAACTTACAATCCTTATTTATATCTAGAATCTTTCTTCTTTTTCTAACATAGAGGGCTGGGCCAATTTTAACTTGGCATGATACAGTTACCCATTTGAAAGAAGAAAATCTCTTTACTACTTTCACCAATTTCTAATTCCTTTAAAATTTTAAAATGTTAGGAAAGTACAAACTAGAAATAGATTATAAAACATTAGATAACTTTTAGGTGGATATCAAGAATCTTAATTCATCCATATTTTAGCTAAAAAGGTTATAAATTAACAGTTTTAATAAAATGAAATTTACGTAAGAAAATGTCAGAATTAAGATATGAACTTATTTTATAAAATACTAAAATTTGAATTAAATATTATAAAATTAAAGTACATTAGATTTGATTCTTCTGATCTAATTAAATTCCAAACAATTTGGTATAATTTAAATTCAGTTCTTAGTTTGAGTATTAAAAATTATCCAGAATTATACCAAATTAAAATCATTGGTACAATTTGATACGATTATGATAAAAAACGTTAACAACACAATTCGATTATAAATATTTTTATTTGATTCTTCTTATTTGGTTTGTAATATTTAAATTCATGTACAACCTGAACTTAAACTACCAAATTGTTTCTCTTTAAACATTTTTTAATGCAAAACTTCTTCTTTAAACTTTAAATACCAACTTGTTGAGCAAGAATGAGCATTAGAAGAAAATTATGTTCTTTTATCACCTAAACTTGTTAAATGGACATGTAAAAAAACCTAATTAGTTAAAGAATTAAAAAAACTAATTAGTTAAAGAATGTACTATTAACTTATGTCTAATTAAACAAAAATCATATCTAAATATCTGATATAGTAGTTTAATTTTAAGTTTTGCCCTATATTTAAGGAACCTCTCCCATTTTTTAGTTACTATGGTATATTTAAAAAAAAAATTTGCAAGACCTAGATATTTAATATAATGGATGGAAAGGAGCGCCTCAGCTAATACTTCATATATTACTTGCTCAAGATCTTTTAAAAAATGATCAAAAGAAGAGAGGTATAATGAGCTATGCTATGAAAGTAGACATCCACAATGTATTTGACACCACCTATTGGTCTTTTATTCTTAGTATTCTCAATGCTTGGGGATATCTTGATAAATTTATCAATCGAATAAGTTGATGTGTCTCAAATCACATCTGTAATATTCATATCAATGGAAAACCTATTAAACCATATAAAGGTTAACAAAGGCTTAGGCTAAGGGGATCTTCTTTTCCCTATCTCCTTACCATTTATATTAAAGCCTTGGTTAGGCTAATTATCAATAATGATGCCAAGAATAGACCAGCTTAGATTTCATAGAAAATATGATAATTTAAGAATCTCTTTACCATCATTTGTAGACGATTTGATGTTAGTTTATATATTTGTCCTAGCCTCTTTGCTTTATCTAACTTTAAGCTCATGTTAAGACTAGACATCAATTTGAGTAAGAGTTCATTTTTTATCTCTACCAGTTCTCCTTTGACCAATGAGCAATTGGTTCTTATAACATGCTTCAAGCAAAAAATCTCCCTTTTAAGTATCTAGGAATAACTCTACTAAATGATTGAGTTCCATAAATTGCCATCGACTCTTGGATTTCATCCATAAAAGATTATCCAATTGGTAAAACAGATGTTTTATCTTTTGCAAGAAGGGTCTAACTCATTATAACCATCCTTACCAACGTACATATTTATTGGTTTGCTTATCTACATCTATCAAGAAACATAACCAAGAGCATAGAAAATGATGGGATGCCTTTATGGAATGCTATGGAAGGGAAATATTCTTGATCTAAAGTGAAGTGGGTTGATGTTTGTTCTCCAAGTTAGAGGGTGGTTTGGGCATAAAACCTATGAAAGTTGTGAATAAGTTCTATTAGACAAAAGATTATGGAAGCTTCTGGTTAATAAGGAGTCTCTTTAGGTAAAGTGGATCAATTCAACATTCTTCAAAGGCTGATGCTTATAGAAAATCAAAACTAAACAATCCATCTCTTGGACATTAAAACGTATTTTTAATTCAAGAAACAAGTTGAGGGATAACTTCAAAATCAATAATAGAAATGAACTCTCTTATCATATTTGTCGGTTTTATTAGTGCAACAACAATGGCCAAACTCTAGAGCACCAAAAGATTATAAGCAAAAAATTGAGTGGATTGGAACGTTTTACATATTTCCTCCATGCACCATGTTTATTCTTAACTTATAAATCGGATGATATGCCAGAAATTTTTTTCCCTCTAGTTATGCTTGAGTTTGGTTATAAGGTTTCTTCTATTTTTTTGGTGGTAGTTAATCCTTCCTGGTTAAAATACCAAATAATTAAAGCAAGACATCCGACAGCATCAATTCCAATACACGCTTTCTTTTTAGACTCTGCACTTTTCTTCGGTACATCATCCAAGTTTTGTCGTTAACATATCCAGGTTTTATACGTTTAGTAAACACAATATTATCCGTATTAAACATGTCGCGGTGATAATCTGACGCCTGTCGTAGCTTTTAGACCAACAATAGAAGAAAGGGGAAAAAGGGAGAACTAAAGATGCCGTAGCAAGATGGACATACTCTCAAATGGCAAAAAAGTAGTAAAGTAACTTCACATAATATATTCTTCTACTCTGATCATCAACGCAGACTAATGACTTCAGAAAGTTGAAGAAGATGCTTACCTTGCTACAATTTCCAGCAGGAAGAAACCTCAGAGAAGGCGACTTTTTCAACCTTGTCTTTAAGATTGATCTTGACTATTTCCGATCCGATCTAATCAGCGAACCAGCTTTACACTTTGGATTGTCATTTTATTCAGGTTTAGATTCGATGGTTTACAATTTGGATTGTCATAATAAAAGTTGGCTACTGGCTGATTGAAGCAAAAATTGTAGGTGAAGCCTATAAATTCTTACGTAGAAAGGACGTATATGTTGGTTTTATCAATTATGAACACATGGGTCGTGGCAGATGTAAGATCAATTATTTTATGCTTGGTTTGCACGATATTCCCAGCCGGAAGTTTCCAGGAAGCTCTTATGAGGATGACATCGGTCTCTTTGTATTGTCCCTCACATGCAACCCTGCGCTATATAATTTATACTGTAAATATCATGTAAATTTATTTATGGATTTTGATTTATATATATATCTCTCTCTCTAGTGCGATGAAAGTAGATAAACTGCTATTTTCTAAACAGCTGCGATATCATTGTTTCTAACCGTTCCATTTCACCACTTGCTATATAACTAAAAACGGATCCAGCAATTTAGGGATGGCAAATTTGTGATTAGTGCCAAGACGACCAGACTTTAAGGTTATTATTTGAAGATTTGTCTACAAATTAATCATACACAACTTTCTAACTTTTGAATTATGCTAGGCCAGAAATTGCAATTTTAGTTTGCGAAAAGTTAACCTTTTAAACATTATCTTAATTGTTATCAAATTTGCAAATATATATATTTCTTCATTATCTTTCTCATAGATCTTTTTACATAAAATTATAGTTCCTTCTTTCTATTCTAATGCGATCTATATGCCTAATATGGTGACTCCCACAAAGTAACTAGTGTGAGAGGATACCTCTTTTTTATTTATTAATGATTCAAATTATTCTTAAGGCTAAACACTTCGTCAAAAAGTACTTTAGACAATAGAAAAAAGCATAACTATAAGTACAATTATTGTTGTCTTTTTATTAAGGTAAAAAATTCATACCGTTAAATAAAGTGGCACTAATATAAATATAAGGCAGCAAAAATTCTTGATTAGGCAAGAAAATAAAAAATATTACTTCAAGTTTTGATTAAGGCAAACAATAGTTTCAAACTATAGCAACAATGTTGAATAGATATTGCAACAATTTAAGTCTTTATAAGGCAATAAAGCGATTTCTAGACAACAATTTGTAACAACAAAAGCAACAGTTTATTCTTTCGTTACTAATAATATTAATATAAGAGCAAACTCTTGTCATTAAATAGGCAATATCCATATACACATTAAAAGCAATATATGTACGTTAATGTATGTCTTAATTACGTACGTACTATCAAATATAATCGACAAAAACTGCATTTATATATAATATATAGTCTGCGAAAACTTGTAAAATTTAACCTTTAATATATTCAAAATACAAAAGAAAAAAATCAATAGTTAAAATATTCACCTACATTATCTTCCTCCATTTCATATGGAATATAAGTGAATTAATCTAAATACTAAACAAAATCAATATGTATAGGCACTGAAAAATCCTTCATCAAGTACCTCCTTATCCACTTCTAATCATCACCTTGAAAAAAAAAAGAAGTATATTAGAATTGTAAAACTAGAATGCTCATAAACAGGTTAATACATCTAAAGAATAAAATACTAACTACTTTATTATAACCTCAATTTAATAAAGACAAATAATATAGTTCAAAAACTGACAATCTTTTTATGAACAAATTTAGAAAGCATGAATATACGCAGTTAATTTAAGAAAAACAAGATGATGTACAACTGTGAGTTAGAATCAAGTAATTCCAAATATCTTAACTGTAATTTAATATTCGGTCAAATACTATTATATGGCATATAGGATAACACTTGAAGTATCGTTACTGGCATAACTTAAATTTTGTAGTAAACAGAGCAAGTACCAGCCTCTAAGTCTTTGTGCCACACTGCCATTAGACATATATAGATACACCAATAACCAGAATTGATGGTTCCAAAGCAATGTTCTTTGGAATTGCTTCCACAAATCAGTAGATTACCTACAACATTGCATTCATAATTGCTTAATATTAACATTTGATTAGCTTAGATACTAAAATATAGAAAGAGACGTCTTTGTTATGTAAGAAGAAAACACTTGAATGTTCTTGCAATGAACTTAGGCAGTGGTCCATTGAGATAGTTGTAAGACAAGTCTACGAAACACCAGACCAGTGCAATGTTCAAAAACAAAAGCTCATCAGTAAGATATGAAACAACCACATTAAAGTCAGAAAAAAGATAAAGATCTTTGCTTGTTACTGTTTGTTTCAATTTTCAAGGCACTAAAATGAAAACTTGTAATCTTGAAGTTGTTCTAAAGGAGAAAACCGTACTCATAAGAAAGTAAGCTCTAGGATTTTGGCCAATGACATAAGAAAAGCCCCTAACAAACTATTTTTGTTTAGCCTCCTACTCTCATTACAGGAAAAAACCAAAAAACCAACTTCACTATATAATATCACTTTAAGAATAATGTCATATCAACATTGATTAAAGATTGTAAAAGAGACAAAACCATTTGGTTCCTAGTGGTGAATATCAAATTAGTAGCATTTAACGATTCGACATGAACAACTCCATATTTCTGAATTAGTTTTTGTTACCAATTTTCTCGCCACTTCTACAAATAAAGTGAACGTTACTTGATTATTAGAGGAAAACTTCCAAAGTAATTTAAAGTTTGAAAAGGAACACAATCATAAGAAAATCCCACTTAATTTAGCATGAAACTTCTACCGCTTCTTTAAAGAATAATTTTGTCATCTTGCTTATTAAAGGGTAATTTTATCATTTTGCTTATTAAAGGGTAATATTGTCATCTTACATAATAAATAAGATTCACATGTGTCATATGAATCACAATCAAATGACCCTAAACTACCACACTTGTGTAGCTTAGTCATGCACCTCTCCTATCTTGGATCCCCATCCAAAATCATTTTACTCATTCTTCACATCTTCAATGCGTGTGACCCATTAGGTTCCTGGTTATATTTGCCACTTAAATTATCACTTAATTCAAGCAATTTATAAGCGGTATCTAGCAACACATCATGACCCTCAATTGATCGAAAAGTCTGTGGTTTGACTATGAATCCTTCCATAGACAATGTTCCCATGCAATTCATCCTTTCACCATCTATACCCCAGTTGGTTGAGAGTATGGTTAAAGTGTCAACTCTCACTAGACTGACTATGTCACATCCCAAGTGATGTTAGTTCTTGTCCCCGACGCTTATTACTCAATTCAATGTGTCACTGAAGACTATCTTCATGACATTTCCACTCTCTCCAGAGATTCCCGAGTATTGACCTTGACAAGAGGCAGTAGGTATCATCTGCTTCTATTAAGAGTGGTGAATTATTTATTGGCTACTTAATTACTTTCGAATACCTCAAGTTGTATGCAATCACCACCCTATGAGCAACCTCTAAGAGGTAATGAGGAATGGAATCAAAGTATAGGATTAGTATCCACGATATACTTGAGCATCTCAAGTCTAAGGATATTTCCACCATTACTATGATGAGACTATCATTGACACTGGAATAGATTAGCCATATAATTGTCTCACAGCAGGTCATCCGATATACTTAATACTTTTAGCAAGCATCTACATGTTAACTCTAAGCATCTCATGCATATAGCTTATGAGATCCATTGCTTGATCTAATCAAGGAGTATAACATATGCTAGCCTGTTTGGATTAATAATATGTAAGGCCCTAAAATATACCCTAGTTGAAACGATATATGCTCATGAAAGTACATGTGACATAGGAGTTAAAATTGTGTTATGATTTGAATGTGAAACTTGAATTTTGGTATTGATGGACTATAGATAGTAAATTGGAATGAATTGATACCATTAGAAAATTAAGGTATTTAAATGTATATTTGGATTAGGAAAATTATCAAGTGGCTATTTAAGTTCGTGCATGGAAATTTGAATGATTAAGCTTATGAATTAGTGACATTTGGCACCATTAGTTGATTGAAAAATGGATCATTGATTTTGTGACAAGTGGACCAACCTTGGAATGACACGTGGACTGATTTGTAGGTGATTAATGGTAGTATCTTACGATGA
>JANZXP010000008.1:28066660-28082102 GCA_027576715.1 Erythroxylum flavicans | reverse complement strand
GATAAATCCTTATATACTTTAATGATCACCTTAAACTCTTTTAAGGAAATCTCAAGTATCTTATTAACAAAGAGAAAGTTGACCTACTCATCTTTTCAAATGCCTCCCAATTTGAAGCTTGGTTATCCTTCATCATTGTCTAAATATTAAAGGGCCACCTTTCACTTATCTTAAGATTCCAACTCCACATACAATTCTACATATAATGATTTGCATGTTATTGATCAATAGAATACAGAAGAGATAATCAACATAGTGCAACAACATTTTTTAATTAGCTAACAGAATCTAAATCATCAATTTTTTTCTGAGCAACTTGATACATATAGGTATTCCCATCTAATGTTACCTATTGGAATCATTAAATACATTGAGAAACTCGTGAGAAACTTACCCTATTTTAGAGATCATAAAAAGCATGATTTTGCTAAAGTCCAATGGAAGGAACTTACTACTCCTAAAAATGGGATCAAGAATGATTCCCTTTCGAAGTGCTAACAAAACAATAATGATCTGAATATTATAGTGAGTCTTAGTGGATAGCAATCAATATGGATGAAATGGGTGTATAAATACTATCTAAAACGGAATAACATTTGTTCCATATATTATAATAGCTCCTTCTCTTATACCCTTATACCAATCAATACTGATGATAACTTATCCATTTTCACATATCCTAGACGAACATATGGACGTTCAATAAGAAGAATGCTAACAGAGGAAGAAATTGAGGCTGCTCATGGTTATATTTTATTGAATTGTGAAGAGGTTCGACCTTTCGTGCAGTAAGTTGAAATTGATTATTTAGGTTTTGAATTTTAGTGTTATTCATAACTGAAATATACAATAATGTTTTTAGATTATACGAGGAATTGTTACACAAGCTCATACTTGACAAAACATAGGATGATATCAATAAAGAAGTTGGAAGAAACTTTCCTTGAGGGTCGAGCAGTATGTAAGTTTTCACTTACAAATATTAAAATGATTGAATTATAGGATTTAAGTGATCAAACCACAATATACTGTTGAATTTGATATTTTCTTTTCTGTAGGCCTTAGAAAATCCAATAGAGAACAAGTTCATATGTGATCTTGCGACGGGACCTTTGCAAACTGTTAATGGATACAAATATCATACAGAATATTATGGTCATAGCATGACAACAATAAATAATGGAGTTTACATACAAAGAGAATTGATGGATTACTATAGCATTATTGAGATACTTGAAATTGATTACCCTTTATTGCCAATAAAGTGAAGTGTGATATTTAAGTGTGACTAGTTTGATCCAACTCTAAATGTTGATACAAAAGTGCATAGTCGATACAATCTAGTTAAAATCAACAAGTGAAGAAGATTTCGACAATTTGAATCTTTCTTGTTGGCAATGCAAGCGAAGCAGGTGTATTATGTCCCTTTTCCCAGCTTACGACAAGATAAGTCAGATTGGTTGGCCGTTTGCAAAGTTAAACCTAAAGGTGTTTTTGAATCACATGGAAAAGGAGAATAAAGAATTGAAAGTGAAGTGTTTCAAGAAGATGCTCATGAAATAAATCCAACTGTCCTATATGAGGATAATGAAGCGTTGAACGATCCATATAATGCATATTTTGAAATTTATCTGGAGAGGATGAGGAGGGCCAGAGATTTGAAGAAGAGCCTGAGTTTTATTCAAATTTTTCAGAAAAAAGATGATTTGATTTTAATTTACAATTAAGTAATGATAACGACTAATTTGTGTTTGTAATTGAATATTATATTCAAGTAATCAATTATTTTCTTTTCGATATACATCATCCCTGATTCTCTTGTGGGATATTACACTTCTATAGCCTCCCAAATTTTATTGCTTACCCTCTTTTTTTTTGATCTATTTCCATCTTGACTAAACATGGTATCTATTTTAACTCTTTAATTTCCTTCTCATTTTTTCATGCTTGAATCTAACATAAGAAAACGCTAACTTCGTATGATGTTTGTAGTATATTCTCATTGGTGCACTGACATTACTTGTCATAACTTCAAAGGATTGAAGCTTAATATGCCACCAAAGAGAAGACACGATATGATGCGACCAAGATTCAGACCACGATTCGGAGGTACTTACTGTACAGGTGAAGCATCTTATGGTGTAGTAGCTGGAACTGAATCACCTCCTCCCCCTCCAGTTACTATACTTGTAGATGAGGCATCACCTTCTGTAGATATTGCTACACCATCCACCACCCCTACATCATTTACTACCCCTATACTGACAGAGATATTAGGGGTAAACAATGATGATGAAGGAGGCAACCACTAGCCCGGAGCTGAGGGACTTGATGGAAGAACTTACATTACAATTGTCAATAATATGAAAGTGAAAATGCATTGAACACTATATATTTATAATTAAGTTATAGGTTTCAATTTTCAAAATAATATATTAGGTTCATTCGATCTAGACCGTGCATAAGAAACATGACATCAAAATTTAAGGAGAAGATTGATATTGAGGGTTATGTATGGAAGAATATCTCTCAGGAAACAAAGGAATTTTACTATCAGGAGTCTAAGGTATAACAAAAATTATTATTTTATTTTTTAATTAACAGTTTTATACATTAATTAGATAAATATTATTACATCATAACTATTAATTGAATGTTTTTCCTTTTGTTTCAGAAAGAATTTTTTTTGGGATTCTCAATTTGACGCGATCGTTTATAGAGTATGGGAGAAACGAGCATGTACACGTTATCGCAACTTTGTCGTGGCGATACATAGGGTAGGTGTACAACCGCCTTACATTTATGGACAAATATAGAGTCGTTGGCAGCAGTATTGGACATCACCTTAGACAATGTCCATTTCAGAGCGTAATTTGAGCAACAGATGTGGAGGACGGAGGGAGAGAGTCTTCCCGTACATACGAGAGGATCTATTACCCACCAAGATCATGCAGAGAGACTTGTAAGTATCTACACTTTACATTTATATTCTCATTTCTTTACTTTACTGTATTTCAATTGAATTTGATGTGTGAATTTTGAAATGAAAATATGTGTTTCTTATTGAGAATGATAATGTTATAAATGTCTGGTGCCATATATGGCTGTGTTTTTTAGTTTTTTTCTTTTTTCAACAGGGGGTAGATATTATAAAAATAGAGAAAATTCTACCAAAATTTTTATAAAATTTAATTCACTTGTAATATTTTATTCTTATGTAGGAAAAGTCTTTGGGCATGAGGCCTGCACCTCATTAGCTCTTTTTGCACACTCATACTAAGAAGCATGACGGTGTGACATTTGTTGACAACCGTTGTAAAGAACTCAATGTATGTGAAATTTATGGTTTAATATTAATGCTTAATAATTATCACCTACTAATATAAACATTGCCTTCTGATAGGACCAAATACAATAAAGCATTTAACGACAGTCTCAACAGTTTGAAGATGTTGATGAGACTCAAACCTATCTGCATGCGGTGGGTGGTAGGGACCATCGGGGAAGGATATTCGGCTTAGATTCATTTGCGAATACATGTTATTTGAAATCCTCTACGTCCAGTACAGCAACATCTAGTAGGTGGTCCACAACCATTGAAGTCTAAGAACTTTGGAGCATAGTGCAGACATTGACAAATCAGTTGCAATGGTCGATGGATCAGTTGCAATAGTCGATGTAGTACATAGCTTAGCTCTGTATGCTGTCGGCAATCACAGATGGAATAACCAACCACATGTCGTCAGTAATCATAGTCGGAATAACCAACCGTAGGCTATTAGTTTGTTTATAAACTCACTGATGGAAAAAAACATAACCGTCGGTAATGTTTTAACCACTTACTAACGGAAAACAGTAAACTGTTGGTAAATTTACCGACAGAAAGTAATGTTCCATTGGTAAATATACTGACGGTCAACCACACAACATTCCATCGGTAAATTTACCAACAGAACATTATTTTCCATCGGTACATTTACCAATGATACATTACTTATCTGTCAGTAAATTTACCAACGAAACTTAATCTTCTGTGATGCCTCTTTCTGTCAGTAATGTCCGTCGCTAATCTTACATATCGATGGAATGTTAATGTTTTTCATTAGTAATGTCCATAACAAAATGAAGTTTTTCTTGTAGTGCTATCATAAAGAACATAAACATCAAATTAACGAAAAAGCTTTTTTAATTAATAAAAAATATTTGTACAATAAGTGCTAAAGGTGATTGCCTTTAGAGCACTTCTCTAACATCTTTCACTAGGATAATTTATAGAGTCATCCTCATTATATTAAAAGATGTATCGTTCAATCATTCAATTAAAGTCTCCGCTTAGCTCATCCCAAACTTCATGCTCACAAATACATTCTTTAGAAACTTTTCTTTTCTTTCTTTGCCATATAAAAACCTTTCCTAAGAAACTAATATGTGTGATGACCTCTTCCATTACATCTAGAGAAATTTTTTTATGACAACCTTATTTAGTTTGTAGATTATATTTCTCTACTTGTTAGTTATTGTTAGCCCATTTAACTTGGGTTTTTTTTTTCACATATCCCATTTTCACTATCAAACATAGGTTCCTGGCTAACTATATTTTATCAGTTTGGGTTTGGAACACCTTGAACATAAGCCTCAAGGCCTTCCATCTTCTCCATAAATTACAAAATCAATTTATTTTGTTTTCGATCATTGGGAAATTCTCTATATGACCTTCCACCACATGTATCCATAGTTAAATTGATAATCTATTACCAAACTAATGCAGGAAAACTAAAGGATAACTTTCTACATTAATTAGACTAAAGGACAACTTAGTCTAAAAGTAAGAGCTAAGCAAAAAACAATATACATGAACATTTCTTTATTAATTTAATAAAGAAAGACTCAAAATTAAATCATACAATGTTTACCAAGTTCACAATAACATCTTATGGAATTCACATCTAGTTGTAAAAAACTAGACACCATAGTTAGTCTTTACAAATCACCCATAGAATTTAAGAACTACTTTAAGAGAAGAAAGTCTTATACTTTTAACTCTGAATTGAATACCAGAAAAATCGTCTCTTCTTCTTTTTTTACAAATGGAACATCTACCTCTTATATGAATCTTATATGAAACATCTAATTCCACTAAAACAAGGATGGAATTAGATTAACAAAATAAAAATTACCTATGCTAACCAAAATACAAATCACTTATACTGTTATAAGTAGTCTTACTATTTACTAACCAATAAGTAAAAAATAAAAATATGTCAATTAATTTTTAATAAGGATTTTCAATACAAAAAGATCACTAATTGTTTCATTCATTATAAATATATATAACTACTAAACATACAAATTTCCATCACAAACTTGGAGATAAAAATAAGTTTTAGAAACTCAAATATAAAACATTTACATTCAAATTTATATCTTGATTGTTAAGGATATAGGAACAATAATTAACATAACAAAAAGATTCATCAGATACTCCAAAGGGGTAAAGTAATGATATCACCAAGGATCAGTTATGAAAGTACGATTTGAAAAACATACGGATTGTTGTAAAAGAGAGATAAGTAATGAGCGTAATTTGTTACCTTAAAGCATGTTTTGAAACATTACAAGAACTTGATGATCCAATAATACCGTCATCATCTGTTTGAGAAAATTAGAGAAGTTTAGTAGAGCCATCGTTACATAATCATCACCTTTACCATTTTCTAACTATTAGTTTTCATGCACATAACTCTGATCAGATACGTAACCATTAATTTTAGCTTCAAAATCCAGAATAAATGCCTTTGGTGGATAGAAAGAATAGCAATGATGGTGTTTTCCAAATCTTTGATTTTAACTATGCATAAGATGAAACAAAGCAGATATAGGGAAGTCGTATCACCAATTTCTTTCTTTTTCTTTTTCCCAACTTTTATGGCAACCAAACAAAATTCAAGAGCATAGAAAATGTTACAAGACATTATAGGAACTGGAGAATTTTCATGTTATATGTTACTATAGGGAAAATCTATTCCCTTTCCTTCTTTTTGTTAAAGATATGTTGTTTTAAAAAAAAAGCATTAAAAATTATAACTAAATTAAAAATTAAATGACTTAGACTTTTTTTTTCTAAAATACAAGCACCAAAGAACTAATATAGTTCGTCAAGTTAAAGAATTTAATAAATATCGTACAAGTTTGATAAAGCACTGAAATTAGAGATATAGCAACAAAACGAAGATCTATAAGATCCAAATGGAATCCTGAAGTTCATAATAGTGATTTTCAAAATTGACAAGTTAATAATAAAGCTCTTGATTTCATCAAAAGCATAGTCAAAACCTCCAACAATTAGATGGATGGGAAAACAAGTCGAAACAAATCATAAAAATCCTAAGCATGACACACATATAAGCACAAATCATAAAATCAAATCATAAAAAGAAGCGAGAGATGCTTGACAAAACTTGAGGGTGTGTTGTTCACTGATGAGCTAGGGTTACTGGAGACAAAGACAAGCATACCATTAGTGCTGCCAAAGGGCTAACAATCGACGGTGGTGATGTTGTGATGGCACTCAAAAAATTATACATGACTTTATCCTTTGTTCCTTATACTTAATCTTATAATCCCATTATATATCACTTTTTTCTCCCTAAAATATTACAAAGTGTATAATATATGCATAAAACTATTTATTTACTATATATATATATATATATATATATAATATGATATGCAATTTAAAATAATAATACTTTAATTGTGGTTAGTTGTGACCATGTTTGCCCATTCTAGCCTAATTTGGCCCGACTCGGCTTGATTTGATAAAATTTTAGACCATGTTTGACTTTTTAATAATTTTAGGTTTCATTTTGAGCTCAAACTATCTAACTTGATTGAAAAGTTTAACATTTTAAAAAATGAAGTTATTTTTTATTTTTAAAAATTAAATAATATATTTAATCGAGTTTAGTTAGGCTTAATTATGCTTGGGCTCAGACCAAAAGCCTTAGGTCAGACATAAACTCAAATACAAAATTTCAAGTAGGGCTTAGGCCTAAATAGGTTTGAGTCAAACACTACTTATTGCCACCATTAATTATTGTTTAAAGCAGCAACGAATTTATGTTTGCATATATAAAATTTTATAGTAACTACATTTTAATTTTTTTGTCTTTTTAAATATATGACAACAAATTACTATTACCATTGCATATTAATATTTTCAAAGGCCATGCTTTAAAAATCGTTGCATTATATTAGTTTTGTATTTTAAAATCTTACAAATTTAATGTTGCCTAAAACACTTTTTACTGTAGTGAACCCCACAAATAGGGTGCTTTTGTTTCACATAATTTTATAAGGTTTAGTTTCATTTTATATCCTATGAATTTCTTCAACAAATTCTATAAACTTGTTAAGTACATTTTGCTAACTAGAGATTTAATACACTTGATTAGGAGTATATTAATATTGGAAAATCATGTTGGGATCCCATCTCACTAGAAACTAAAAGAAAATAAATCTTTAATAAATTTTCAAATATTAAGATCAATTTAATCTACAACTTGATTCATGCATAAACGAAATAAATTATGAAATGTAAATTTTTATCTTATATCTTGAACTAGTAACAACCCCATACGAAACCTACAACTACCCACATACTTGGCAACCAAATTCCTGTACAAACAGTCATGGAATACATTTCTATTCATTTATGGGGACTCTTATCACACATCTTTTTGTTTAATGCTATACATATACATATTACAAAATTTCACATCACTTCACATTATCATTTAAAAGTAGTAATACATCCTTACATTAACATGGTAATCCAAAAGAAAACATACAATTTCCTTCCTTCATTACATGTACAATCATCTTTAACTAAAAGAAATAATCCAAAGGTACTTTTTACTCAGAGCTGTTGGCCTTGGTCCCTGCATATGATCCCTGTACCTCACTCCTATGACTTGGACCTACACTGATTAACCTGTGCTAAGCTTGGAAGCTTAGGAGGGAAACACTTAGTTTGGACGACCACTTATAGTAATCATCCGCCAAGCACACACATTTATAAACATCAATATACTATAAATTCACATTCATGAACCAAACATTAATATTCAATGCTCATTGATACAAATTATCAAAAAAATGCAAATACTCATCAATACAAATTATTTATGTTTTCATGCTATATTTCTTATTTGTAACTATTTATTTTACTTTCTATGATAGGTCTGCATATTCCCATGGGTGTGGATAATAAGACTTATGGATGTAGTATCCCGTCTCTCAAATTGTTGAAAGATTTAAATTGTTAGACTATTGAGTCATATGAGTGGCATCATATATAATGAATTTGGTACATTTATGAATTGAGTTTATAATTGTATTCAAATGCATAACAATAGCATACACATATGAATTGTGAGTTACACAAATTGCACTCAATTGACATATTCCGGGGTATGAAACTAAAATGAATATGATATGAGATATGAATGTGCTTTTCCAATGTTTTGTACTTTAGTTTACCAATGACAAGAATTGATAGATTATTATTAGTAATTAGAATTAATTGTTACAATTGGGAGATTGATAAATTAATATGTACATTTAGTCTTAGAAAAATTCCAAGTGACAAGAAAAATTGACATATAGAAAATTAACATGATTAAGCCTATAAATTGAGTGACATTTGGCATAGATAAACGAGTGACAAATGGACTTGTAATTAATTGAAAAATGTGATCCAAAGGACATGAATAATGCATTAGGAATGAATGAATGAGAATTGTTAATTGTGTAAATACTTATAATGTTAAAAAAGGGTTAATGAATGAATGGTTGATGAATTTAGAATAATCAAGCTTACGTCAAGATATAAACCAAGTTACAAATTGGTTATATCCAAATTATGATGTACGATTGGTTAAGAAATGTGAATAAGAATACATATATATATGTAAAATATATGTGTACTACATGAAGATACATACATAAGATTGAACGTTAGCATCCAGACATTACCAAATCATCAAGGCAATAGCTTATCTAAAGCGTACTGTGAGTTAACCTAGATATTTACTCACTATGACTGAATTGTTTGTGTTTTGCATTTTTTATATTGAACTTTTATTGGTAAGATTGTGATAATTCTAAACATTGATGGTCCGAGGAGTTCAATATTTGGGATTGTATTGGAAGTGTTATCAAATTGTATGTGAATATGAAATGTGAGAACAATTAGATGAGAAATGCCGGAATAAATATAAAATATGTGAGCAATCGAATGTGAATTACTGGGCTTAGATCCGATGAATTTGATATGTGTGATAAAAGCACACATGAATGAAAGGTAAATGAAATATGGCATAAGGAATGATACTTCACATTGATATGCATGATCAAATAAAGGAGTTGTAACGAGAGTGACCAGTCTAAAAAAGAACTTAAAGCTCAGAAATGTGCATAAAGAGTCATAGAATCAATTATTAATGAGCCTGGTATCCACAATAGGTACAGGACAATATATGAAATGAGCCCAGTATCCACAATGAATACGGGACAGTGAATAGATGCTCAGTCACAACAAAATAACAATGAATGGAGTCACATTTTTATTTGCGTATATATATTTATATGTATCTTATGATTGAATTGAAACGAATTATTGAATTGTTTGAAATACAACTATAAAGTAAATAAGGATGTGTGGTGATATGAAATGTTAGTTTACCTGATATACTTATGAAAGTATGATAACTTGATATACTTGATAAGGTATGACGAAACGTGATATGATATGCAATACTGGTGGTATGTAATATTTGTTTCTACGAATCTAGCTTGAGTGAATACATCGATGATCATTCACTTACTGAGTTTGCAAACTCATCAAAATTGCGTTGATGATTTTCAGCTTTAGAGGAGATCTAGTTAGACTAATTAGAGTATATGTATTGCAATTGGACATGAGTTAGTAGTCGGGATCAGTTGTACCTGAACATGTCTTTAGTTATTTTGTATCAAAAATTGTATTTCTCAACTAATGTATAATATATGTATGAATTCTGAAGTGTAATAACATTTATGAATGGACATGTCTATAAGTGAAATGGGATAAAGTGAATATTGGTTTGCTTAAGATGTGTTTGATGCTTGAAAAATTTGTAATAAGTTGAATTGATCGTCATAACGTACCATCCTTGTAGAGTATGCTCTCGAGTAAGTTTGGGCATATGCTCTATGAGAGTGGTTTGTTACAGTGGATATCCGAAGATATCAAAATGTGGATACCCAAAGGCATCAAACTGCGGATACCTGAAGGTAACAAACTATGGAGACACTATAGTCTCGAAATGAATATACCATTAGTGTCAAAACTGTAGCAATTACATTATAACCCTATATACATTCCTATCTATCTGTCACTAAGATAATGAAGCAGGCATTGTAACATTTTCCTTTAATCATTTACCAATTTCATGATTAATATATTGAAAAATCATATGATATTCATTTGAAACATAAAATTTGTTTTTAAGTTCATACATGTAAGTCATAACTTATCACCATTAGGATAGTATTCAAATCATAAGTACTCATATGATTTATTTTGTATATGTTTTATTCAGCTGCATTTCTCAAGGTACATTCACATAATTCCAGTATATAAATTCCTATACCTCATTTAAATATAAAACGTGCTAAATTGTGCTTAATTATCTTTAGAAAATTAGTATGTGAACTTATATAGTCATACTACACATATATAAGCACATGTACAAGTAAATTCTCTTTAGCATGCATTATGCTTATTCTTAAGTTTCAATGTTTAATCACCCAATTCATAAATGGTAAGTCATATTTCATTTATATCTAGGTGCTTACAAAGTTTAATAAACATTCAAAATGGATTCAATATTATTCGATAAAAAAAATGGAAGCAAAAACTCAAAATAGTACAAATTGGATTAAACACAAGCTAGGTCTAAAATGGGCAACCAGAACAGTTTAGAAACAAATTGAACGATGGTCTCCACTTGTTTCAAAATTTTCACATAGCAGACGTTCACTTTAGGCCATAAGGTCTTCCAAACATTTGTTCCCCTATGTCTCTAATTTCCATATCATCAAAGATCAGCCCATTTGGATTACTAAGTCATGAGATAAACACCAAATATCACAAGTTGCTCCAATATAAGGGTAGCATCAGGTCATCATTTTTGGTATCAATTTCTAATATCATAAAGCCAGAATTAGATCCTGGTCTGTTCTAGAGATTTTTAGTTATTTGTCTTAAGTTTCACAATTAAAATCTCCCATTTTTAAAGTCTATAGGCTGAGTTATGGTCAAAACGATGGGGCTAGTTCAAGTGAACTGATAACCTAAGATAGAATTTCACTAACCATTACTCTTTCTTTTGATATTCAACCAATTCCATGCAAAGTAACATGAAAAAATGATTCCAGCAACTATTCTGAGTCTAAATCAATCTTTGTACATGTTCAAATATGCACACGTATAGAAATTAACTAAGTGTTGTCCCAAACCTTAAAATTGACAAAGTAGTTCTTCCAATGCTTTTCCTTCCCTTCGTCTTCGGTTTTGCTTGACTCACCAACTAGAAAAACTAAAAATACACATCTCAATCCCATATCAAACCTTAAAATTCCAGCTCTACATGAGCAAAGTAAGAAAGATGAAGATAAGAAGAAAAACCACAAACTTTTGTATTGATTTTCACCTGGGATTTGCTTGATTGCTTATACAAAATGGTGTGATTAAGGAGATGGAATGGACAGGAGATGAGAGAAGAAAATTCTGCCCTACATACACATCCCTTTCCCCTCTCTTCGACTCCCCTTACGAATTTTCTAGTCTTAGACACATGTTTCAATCTCATTGGATCATATGTTACAATTCTATTAGATCATGTGTTACAAATCTATTGGAAACACATACTTTAATCTTATTGGTCACACATACTCTAATCTTCTGGATCACACATGCTTTAATCCAATTGGTCCATGAATTGACTTTAGGAAAATTCTACATTGGTCCTTCTTCTTCCTCTAATTCCCACATTGGCATATAATCTTATCAATTGATTTCATTCTAATCCATATATCACCTCTAAGTATGTATGTCCATGCCAAAATGAACAATTTACCCATTTACCCATATTTTTTACATTAAGCACCATTATGTCTCTGACTATACTTAGATGCACTTAATTTGTTATGTTCACTTCTTAATACAACCTAGACATGCAATAATACTTATAGGCCCCACAGAACCTATTTACAATAAGGTTTGAAACTTTTGACAATTTAATGTAATTATAATTATGATTTCAATTAAATTTTAAATATAATTATTTCTAATTAAATATCAATATTTTGTCTAAATAAGATTCATTATTTGATATTAGTACTTACTTGTTAAATATCTTATATATGATATTAAAGTTTGTTAGACTTTACAATCAAGTCTAATATTAATCAATTATCTTTTTCTCTCTCCAACTGTTTGTATATGAAGCTCATTAGGTTCGTAAATATAACGAAAATAAATATAAATTATAAAATCCTAAATTGTATATAATATTGTTTGAATTAAACTTTTATAATTCATCTTTAATTTTTAACTAAATAATTTATATCCATAAATCAAGATTGATAACTAGTAATGCATTATGACCACCTTAACATTAAGAATGTCAAAGTGTTTTTGATTAACATTTTCATGCATTATTTTTATTTTTTGTATAATTCAATCCTTTCTTTAATATAAAGAGATGTACCTTTTTCTCTCTAGCTTTTTGTCTTTTGTGCTTAACCCCTAAATATTTCTTACTCTGATCTCTTGCTAGTTTTTAGCTTCCTCTCTCTTAAATGATCTTGTTCTATCCCTTCTTTATGTTGTTAGAGTGGAGCAATTTGTTTGATCTTTATAAACGCATGTCAATCTTATTTTCCATACCTCTTAGATTCAATTTTTAGTCTCCAAAGATAGTTAGTTTAGTTTGACTCTACCCCTTCCTCTTTTGTGATTTTTATTTTTTCATGTGAAATGTGCCAACTTTTCCCACCTTACTCGTTTTAGCAATGATTTTATAACTTTTTGGTCATCTTACTTTAAACTTTTCCTTTAGAAACATGTCTAACTCTCAGTTACATTCTAACCAAACTCTTTTTATTGCCTCCAACTTTCCCCCTTTTACTTCTTCTATTCCCATTGCTTTAAAACTCATTGGTCCATCCATCCCTACCAACTTTAACTTAATCCTTTCATCTATCGATCCTTATATGACACCTATGGTTCTCCTTTTCCCACCTCTAAACTTCCTAATAAGATCACCTAGAATCTAGTACTAAAGGACTCTTCTCCCTTATTGAACCTTTATTGATATCTGCCCTCTCTCTTAGAGGGTAGTTGGGATAATGTTAGCCTGGGCTAGTCTCGAGCCCTTTTGGCTTAAGCCTAACCTGAAAATTCATATAAAGGACTCAAGACTAGCTGGTAGCCTAAACAGGCTTAAGATTTATGGTCTGAACTTAGGCTTGAAAATTATATATTCTTTATGGATTCATTTCTTCCTTGAGCTAAAATGTACGTCTAATATCAACTCCTCACAGCCTAATATTTTCTTACAATGTTAATTATGAAGTGTCTCCTTAATTTATCGAATTAAAATGACATTTTGACTTTGTTTTGTTGTTTACATTTATTCATATCTGAATTACCATTTCCTTCTTCATTTTTCTTGTCATTTTGCTTCTTATTTGATTTATAGTTTTATTTGTTTTTTTAAGTTTATGGTTAAGGTAACTGAATCTATGTCTACCATTTTGTTAAAAAGCTTTTTAAATTTGCATTTTAATAGGACATATTTTTTGTTTTTTCTTATCAAATTTAACATCAAAATTTTTTATTGACAAATTCTTCCAACAATTTCGAAATTTCTTAAATACATAAACTTAATCCTAGACAAATTTAACCTACTATTAATAAGATTAACATTAAAAGACAACAAATTTGATGTAAGTTTATTATAAAAAATAATTAAAATATAATGAAAAATTAAAAATATCTTTTTGATCCTTTAACTTAAAAATCATTGCTAAAGATGAAATGGAAGCCAAAACCTAGCATAGATAATATTAAAAATTATAATATAATAATATGGTATAGGAAAAATATGATATCATTTAAAGAGGAAATATCTTAATAATACAAACTTGGTCTTAAATAAAATGTTTTAAAGCAATTTAAGACACACACACATGATATGCTAATTGTATCAAAGGATTAAAAATTAGTCTTCATGTTTCTCTCTAGTTTTCTCCAGTTCTCTTTTTTTGTCCCTTTTTGTTTTGCTGCTTTTGTTATAGATTTCCTACCTTTTGAACTTTATTTATCTCCTATTGTTTGTCCCCATTTTTGTTCAGCTCTAAAGGTCCTCCTTTCTTCTAACTCTTTGGCCTTTAGTGTTCTTATTAGAGTAGTACAACTCTTGAGCTGCGAATTAACTAAAAGGTAGTTTAGTCTTTTTACCCTTACTTACTTTTATCATCTTCCCTATTTATCGTTATTAGAATGGTTTTTCAACTTTCAAAGTTTGGCTTTTAACTTTTTTCCTCTTTAGCTAATGTATGACCTTCCTAGACCTAGTAGTTAAGGGCCTTTAAGCTTGGTGAATTTCCCTTCCTTACCCCCTTCACTACTTGGAACTTCATATCAACCTCCTAACTCCTTATCGTCTCTTGGTATCTTTAGGGTAGTCTTCTTAGCTTCTAGCCCCTCGCTTCACCTAAACCCTTCTAAGTTTAAAGCTATTTCTTTTCCCCAGATCCCATCCTTAAATATTTCATCTCCTTAAAACTTTCTAACTAGTGCTAGCTAGAAGCAGGTGGTGGGAGATCCCCTCAAACTCCACTTCTGCCCTGCCACCAGCATTAAAGGAACATTAAGGGTGGCCCCTCCTATCAAGGTCCTCTATGAAAGAATAAGAACTTAGGCTACTACATTAAATGATTACTTCTTAGGGAAAAGGTTGCATTTCCATTAATACATTCTTGGGAATTAAAACATTCAAATTAATTTAGCCTTTAGAGGGTTCTCTTAAATGAGAAAATTTTGTTTTTCCTCACTTTTTCCTTAGTTAAAGTAGCTCGAAAATTCCTAGAAGGTGGACTTTGGCATATGATGCATATCTTTGTATTTCTCCAGTTCTAAAAACCTAATATGAAGTTAGAAACTTGATCGTGGTTTTTCGATGTGTATAAGTTCTAATTAATAAAGTGTCGATCCTACGAGGAGGGTTAATGTAATCCTAAAATCTAAAGCCAGAATTGTAACATCCCCTCACTTATGGGAAGGGCATTTTGGTCATTTTGGTAAATTGGAATGGGTTAGGAGTATTTTAAA
>JANZXP010000008.1:27982317-27996148 GCA_027576715.1 Erythroxylum flavicans | reverse complement strand
CATTACATGCTAATTCAACTACCATATTAGTTGCATTAAAATCCACAAACTCTACTCATTTAATTCATCATCATTCACTTAACCTCATTCATTCATGAAATCCTATCATACATGCATTTCTAGCTCTCTCCATATTATACTTAAGACATCTCATGCCAAAATAATCATTTCTACTTCATTTTCCTCTTCATTCTTACCTCCGTTTCAGTTCAATATCAATCACAAACAATTTATAATCTATGGTTGATCATAAACACAAAAACAAAACATTCATATATATTCATTCATCATCAACTTTCTGTGCACATTTTACTCCATTATCACCTTTATTTCACTTCTAAACTATCACCCTAATTTATCTCATTTCAAGACACCACACTAATCCCTTTCTTTAGCTCAACTTCTCAATTTAATTAATCCAAAATACTATACTCATGATTTTCATATTCTTAAAATAAGAACACAACTTATATATATTAATTCATTAATTCCCTACCTTTATTACCACACAAAAATAGAACATAAACACATCTCTGCATTTTTCCACTTTCAACACTCATTCAACTGCCACTTTCATTATCAATCATCTCTAAATCACCTTTAGCATAACTTATAATTTATCACTCATCATAACACAAAAGCAAGGCATAACCCTACTCACTTCTTCATCCACGTATCATCATATTTCAACTTCTTTTTCTTAATCATTCATCCTTTAATCTATCATCATAAATGCTTTTTATTAAGCAACTCATGAACAACATTAACACACAAAAAATTAGAACATAAATGTCTTTATTTATTTACACCCACGGAAAAGCATATATATAAACCTATGATCATGATCATGATCATCAAATCTCACATCATTCATCATATTTGATTCATTTGCAACTACCCATGAAGATCAATGTTTAACTTCATAAAACTTTAATCTCTTCAAAATCACGTGAACCTAGATTTCCATATATCACACGATCATCAACATGGTGGTGGGATAACTTAGGTTTTTAGTGGAAAGATGTTTAAGACAACAAAAGTGGAAGTAGCAGTTGATGGATGAAAGTAAGGTTTAACATAAGAAGAGAGAAGAGGGTGTCGTGGATGAAGAAAAATGAAGAAGATGGAGAAGAGAGATTAACAAAGAGATGATAGCAATTAACAAGTGAAAGACAATAAAATGTTAGTTTTCACTTGAGAGAAGCGTGTAGGATGAGTGGTGAGTGGCAGTGACACTTGCCACTGCCACTTGTCACCTCCCCGTGGTTCCATTTGGCCCCCTTTTTAATAACTAGTCTATTTGTCCCCAATTTTTAATCCAATTTTCTATGACATTTGTCATTAAATCCTAAAGCCATTTTCCAATTATTTCTATTGTCATTCATCACTTATTTCTACTACCATAAATCAATTGTATTGCTACTTAGCATTTTTTCTAGTCCAAAAATACTCAAAATTTTAAGAATTTTCTAAATTTTCACCAAAAATTATAAATCAATATTTATACACATTAACTTGATTTTCAAGACATATAATCCACAATTCACATCATAATCACATTAAAAATCAATTATACTCGAAAAGTGTCAAATGGGTACATGAACAGTCATTGTAATGTGTGCAAAAAATAAAATTCGCGTGTATGTATGCTTTGTTATGCACACAACCTCTATTTCAACCACAGTGTCTCATCTCTCAATTCAAACTCAGAGTTCCAATTCATTTTCAACTTCTCAATACGCTTCACCATTTCAGGATCTTTACTCTAAACATTTCTGATTCTGTCATGTAACATTGATTTCAGTCTCAGCGTGGCTATCAATGTCTCATTCTGCTCTAGATGCAACTCAACAGTCAATGCTCTCAATTGAACTAGGCTCAATAACCTCGATATCTACATTTGAGCTACACTAGTATCTGATTTTTTGCTTGCAACATTAGCTACCACATTAGCTTTTCCCAGATGATACTCAGTTGTGCAATCATAGTCTTTCAACAACTCTATCCATCTCTTCTGTCTCATATTCAATTCTTTTTTACTCAACAGATACCTCAAACTCTTATGATCAGTATATATCTAGAATCTCTCTCTATACAAATAATGTCTCCATATCTTTATAGCAAAAACCATTATAGTAAGCTCTAAATTATATACCAGATAATTAATCTCGTGAGACCTTAATTGTCTCAATATATAAGGTATTACTTTGCCATACTGCATCAGTACACATCCCAATCCTTGATGCGAAGCATCACTATAAACCACATAATCTCTAGTTCTTGATGGAATAGTCAACACTAGTATAGTAGTTAACTGATGCTTCAGCTCCTTAAAACTCCTTTGACATTCATCATTCCATCTGAAAGCACATTCTTCCTCAAAAGTTTGGTCAAAGGGGCTAAAATTAATGAGACCCCTTGATAAACCTCTAGTAATATTCAGCTATTCCAAGGAAACTTCAGATCTCTGATACATTCTTCGAAGCTTCCCACTTTATTACCTCCTCTATCTTCTTTGGATCCACTTGTATGCCTTGTCTAGTTACTATGTGACCTAGGAACACTACTTGATCTAACCAAAATTCACACTTACTGAATTTGGCATACAACTGTTTCTCCCTCATAATCTGTAGGATTATTCTCAAGTGCTCGACATGCTCCTCTTTGCTCTTCAAATACACTAAATGTCATATATGAACACAATCACAAAACGATCCACGTAGGGTTGCCACACTTTATTCATCAATGCTATAAATGTAGTTGGGGTAATAGTCAACCCAAACAATATTACTAAAAACTCAAAATGACCATACTTTCTTCTGAATACACTTTTCGATACATCAGCCTTTGATATCTTCAACTAATAGTATCCAAATCTCAAGTCCAACATAGTGAACACCTGAGCTCCCTGTAACTAATCAAGAAAATCATCAATTCTAGGCAACGGTACTTATTCTTCACTGTCACCCGATTTAGTTACCTATAATCGATGCACAATCTCATAATTCCATCTTTCTTCTTCATAAACAAGACTGGAGCTCCCCATGGTGATACATTAGATCTAATGAAACCTTTTCCAACAATTCCTATAATTGAGCCTTCAATTCCTTTAGTTCCACAGGTGCCATCCTTTATGGAGAAATAAATATTGTAGCAGCACTTGGAAATGAGTTGATCGTAAACTCTATTTCCCTATCTGGAGGTAAACTAGATAATTCAGCGGGAAACACATCCAAAAATTCCCTAACAACAGGAATGTTTGCACATTCTGCTTAGTTTGAGTGTCTACTACGTGGGCCAGATAAACCTCACATCTACCTCTGATCAATCTTAGTACACTCATGAATGAGATCAGTCTAGTTGGCACTTCTTGACTAATACCTTGGAAAACTACTCTTGGCTTATTAGGAGATTCTAGTATTACCTCCTTAGTATAGCAGTTCATGATAGCCCTATGAACAGTGAGCTAATCCATGCCTAGAATAATATCTATCACCCTTAACTGTAATACAATCAAATATGCTTCTAATTATGCCTGATCAATTTGAATCAAACACCTCTTGCAAACTTTTCCTATTACTGCAATATTACCTATCAGTGTACTCACCTCTAATCCATGCTTCAATAATTCATTATCACAATATAGCGTGGATGCCAGATGCGGTGTGATAAAAGAATGTGTAGATCCAGGATCTAGCAATGCAAAAGCTTCGTAAGTAAAGATATGCAATACACCTGCAATGACATTTGGAGAATTCTGAGCCTCCTGTCGGGTCATCACATTGACTCCGGTCTAAGACTACGGTTAGTCGGGTCATCCCATAGACTCTAGCATGAGACTGCGATTGGTTGCTCCGCACCTCATTCTTAGTAGTAGGACTCCCAGAACTCACCTGCCTCTCCCATGACCTCTCTTTCCAGACCCACTAGCTCAGCTCTGTTGGACAGTTGTTTCAATTACTACTACTCCTCTCCTTTCAAACTGTGCTCCGTAAACAATGGTACAGTCTCTGATCTGATGATCAAAAGAGCGGCATCATAAGCAAGCTCTAAATAATTTCCAGCATTCACCACTATGCTTCTTCCCACAATGTTCACAATTTGGTAACTGTCCCAATACTGCACCTCTTACACTGCCAGACTTTATAAAATTACCCCTCTGTTTGAATCCCGACTGTTTTGGTCTAGCCGGTGGTTGAAAAGATCTATTCTAGCACTTACTAAACTTCCGCTAGAACCACCCTGAGATTCACTAGCCCTCTTTATTCTAGACTCTTGTCTATATTCCCCTTGATCATCTATCACCAATTGTTCTATTCGGATCGAGGCTGCTCTGAACTTAGAGAACCTGCTCAAGTTCGTAATAGCTAGCCTCATTCGAATTTCCATATTCAGCCTATCTTCGAATCTCTCACATTTGTCCTTTTTAATAGGAATCAAGGTAATAGCATACCCATCAGTTCATTAAACTTTATCTCATATTCTACTACAAAGAGATTGCCCTACTTCAGATCCAAAAACTCCTTCATCTTTCTGTCTAGGTAGATCTTGGGCATGTAATTCTCCTTGAAGACCTTCAAAAAGTCTTCCCACTTTAAGTTACAAGGCCTTATGGTACTGCCTGGAATAGTTTTCCACTAGTGGTATATTGGACATTGTAGTGAGGAAACTGTATAGTCGAACTTCTCCTCCAACTCGCAATCCATGTGATCAAAGACTCTCTCCATTCTCTCTAGCCATCCTTCGGCTTCTATAGGGTCTGTGCTTTTGTAGAAGTCCACAACCCCCTACTTTCTCAGTTTATCATACCTCCTTTCCCTTCTCCCAGGAATTCTAGAAGGCGTTCTCTCAAGTCAAGATACAGAAGACTCTCTACTGGCTCCTATTAATTCTAGGTCAGTTGATTGTCCCACTTGATCACTTATGGCGAATAACTATAATAGACAATAACTTTTATTACTATCCGTATTTCTCACGATATACCATATCTAATGTTTATGTATGTCCTTATGGATGCCAAACCATGTTCTAATACCCAAAGTTGTAGCACCCCACTCCCATCCAACATGTGTCCATACGTCCTTTTGACATTCGAGCATATACCTGATGGAAGTAGTGCGCTAGAGCACCCACATCATTTAACATGGCATCATAATTAAAACACAAATACTCAATTCCTTATTTTTCATTTCATAAAACATAATGTACATTGTAGCATTACACTACATGATCCATATAAATACAACATCAAAAACTATAAGAGTCTACTGTTTTTTTTACACATTCTACATGAAACAGGAATTATATAAAAATTCTATCTAAATCCTTCAGTCTCAGCTAACCGACCTTTGAAACATTTCTTCTATCCAAAAACACAAGACTATTTATCTCTAGAGTGGCTTAGCAACTAAGTCTCCTCTCTCATACCTAAAGTTGCAATTTTGATTAGTTTTATGAACTCAGTAAGCTACCCATCATCGATGGCTCACTCATATCACATAACACAACAATTCATATAATCATATAATACATGTCACTCTATTAATTCACCATATAGCTTCATATATCACTTTATTCACTTATTTCACATCTCTCATTCAAAACAATTCAAACAGTACATTTCAATCATTAAAACATACATATCAAATGTATATGCAATGCTTACAAGACTCACTTTCAATTATTACATTGTTGTGACCGAGTGCCTTTTTCACTATCCTGTATCCATTGTGGGTACCAGGCTCATTAATAATTGGCTCTTATTCGTTAGGGATATTGGGCTCATTATATATAATATACCAAAGGCTCTTACCACATTCTAAGTTTTAAGCTCTTTTTTATTGGTGACTCCGGTCATAACTACCTTTATCTTATCATGCATTCATGTAATGAAATGCATCAAATCTCGTAAATTCAATTAGTCACTTTTCTTCAATTTACATTTTCATAGGACCTTAGTCTGGCATTCAACAATTAAGTTGAGTACACTTATTTTTGTCAAATTGATATACAATAAACACTTTCAATATGATTTTCATGCGTTCGCCTCAGACATTCAATGTCCGAAATCAACACATTCACATCAATAATAATTCAACACAGCAAATTGAACGAAACAAATAATCAATGTGAGACTATTTAGGTTACGCATAGTATGCTCCAGATAACTATTACCGCAATGTCTCGGCAATGTTTAGATGTTGTCGCTCTAATTGCTCTTCTATATCATGCAATACATGTTTACAAATTACTAATTTGAACAATCAAATTAATACTCAATTATACACACACACATACATAGAGACACAGTGTGTGTGTTTTGTATGGTATGTTTCCTTAATTCACATCTTATAATCATTTAACATCATCTTTCAATCATTCATTAATACCTAATACACTTTACTCACTTTAATCACCTAATCCATCATCAATTAAGTTCATTCTTAGCCTCATTCAAGCCTAAATACATCATAAGGAAGTACCTCAACATTAGTTGGTTCAAACATCACTCAAAAGGCAACTTTTTACTTCATATACTAGTTCAAAATTGTGGAGTACCTTCCCACGATCAAAACAAAAGCCATAGCAACTGGCCATGATCATGGGGTAAGGGTCAAGATCATGACAGAACTATAAATTTTCTAGGCCACGATCATGGGGTGTAGGCTACGATCGTGCCCTGCATTTTCTTCCTCTATTCTTATAAATTCAATTTGTATATACTAAGATCAATTTCACAATGAATTTTCCAGTATTCATATCAATTTATGCAACTTCATTACATGCTAATTCAACTACCATATTAGTTGCATTAAAATCCACAAACTCTACTCATTTAATTCATCATCATTCATTTAACCTCATTCATTCATGAAATCCTATCATACATGCATTTCTAACTTTCTCCATATTATATTCAAGACATCTCATGCCAAAATAATCATTTCTACTTCATTTTCCTCTTCATTCTTACATTCATTTTAGTTCAATATCAATCACAAACAATTTACAATCTATGGTTGATCATAAACACAAAAATAGAACATTCATACATATACATTCATCATCAACTTCCTGCACACATTTTACTCCATTATCACTTTCATTTCACTTCTCAAATGTTAACCTAATTTACTTCATTTCAAGAAACCACACTAACCCCTTTCTCTATCTTAATTTATTAATTTAATTCATCCGCAATATAGCCTATACTTATGATTCATATTCTCAAAATAAGGACATAACATATATATTCATTCATCAATTCCCTACCTTCATTATCACACAAAAATAGAACATAATCACATCTCTTCATTTTTCAACTTTTAACACTCATTCAACCACCACTTTCATTATTAATCATCTCTAAATCACCTCTAGCACAACTCATAATTTATCACTCATCATAACACAAAAGTAAGGCATAACCCTACTTACTTCTTCATCCACATATCATCATACTTCAACTTTTTTTTCATAATCATTCATCCCTTAATCTATCATCATAAATGCGTTTTATTAAGCAACTCTTGAACAACATTAAAACACTAAAAATTAGAACATAAATCTCTTTATCTATTTATACCCACATTAAATCATTCATCATATTTGATTCATTTGCAACTTCCCATGAAGATTAATGTATAACTTACTTGATAAAACTCCAGGCTATTCAAAATCACATGAAGCCTAGCTTTCCATATATCACACGATCATCAACATGGAGTAGGGTTAGGTTAGGTTTTTAGTGGAAAGATGTTAAAGACAACAAAAATGGAAGTAGCAATTGATGGATGAAAACAAGGTTTAACGTTAAGAGGTGAGAAAAGGGTGTCGTAGATGATGAAAAATGAAGAAGATGAAGAAGAGAGATTAACGAAGAGATGATAGCAATTAACAAAAGAAAGACAATAAAACGTTAGTCTTTCACTTGAGAGAATCATGTGGGATTCAGTGGTAAGTGGTAGTGACACTTGTCACTGCCACTTATCACCTCCCCATGGTTCCATTTGACCCTCTTTTTAATAACTAGTCTATTTATCTCCAATTTCTAATCCAATTTTCTCCCAATTTTCTATGACATTTGTCATTAAATCTTAAGGCTATGTGCCAATTATTTCTATTGTCATTCATCACTTATTTCTACTCCCATAAATCAATTGTCTTGCCACTTGGCATTTTTCTTAGTCCAAAAATACTCAAAATTTCAGAAATTTTCTAAATTTTCACCAAAAATTCTAAATCAATATTTATACACACTAACTTGATTTTTGAGACATATAATCCACAATTCACATCATAATCACTTTAAAAATTAATTATACCTAGAAAATGTCAAATGAGTGCATAAATAGTCATTGTAATGTATGCAAAAAAACAAATTCACATGTATGTATGCTATATTATGCATTAGCTAAAATGCACTTCCTAATTTCTCATTAATATCTCTTATGTAGTTATTCCAGGGTTCTAGCCCTTAGCATGGGAAAATGGGATGTTACAATATATATTTAGATGAATATAATAGTCTATGGGATAATTTGACATTGCAAATAAAATTATGATAATATTATAATTATAAGATTCATATTACATTTATATATTATCCCTAAATTGTTCCTAGTCATTGTTATATTAATACTAGATGTTACTAGAATGTAAAAAAGCTAGCACACGTTTTGTTTTTCCTTGTGAAGAAATTATTTGATCTCAATTACTAAAGCATGGGGATCCTTAAATAAATTTGTGAGTCCTTGTTAGAGAAAAAGTTCACCAAACTAATTCAATGTGAGAAGTACGTTTTGAACGTTACTTACATGTCTATGGATATTCTCGTTGTAATGATTGCATAAGTTATCCATTGACTTGAAATCTCCAAAGTTATCTTGTACAGAATTTTTATGTTTTGATACAACTTATAAACTATTCTAATTATAGGTAGTTCAGTTGGTCGTCATTAGATATAGCATGAAATATATGGAGGTAATTGAGTGATCAAGATAAGATTTATCACCCTAAAGTAATTTGAAGAATGTTTCATCGTTCTCGATTAGTCTAGATTTGAGAAATCCTTGGCTAAGACAGAATGACTTTTTTAAATAGTTTACAAATGTCATTAATTGAATTAGAGTGGACATTAATTTCATGCTCTATGTCTAACCAAAACATTGTTGATAAAAGGATTGAACTATATGGAAAAATCATGCATAAAGTTAGCCAAAAGTATTTTGACATTTTTGAATATTTGGTGGTCATGATGTGTTGCTTAATGCCAATCTTCATCTATAGATATAACTTATTTAATTAGAGAATTAAAGATAAATTAAATGAGATATTAGATCTTATTTGGATATAATTGGCATTTAATTGGAATTATTTGTAATTCTAATTAAAGTTTAGTCAAAATTATATTTTAATTTTAATTAAATTACTAAAATTTCTAAACCCTATTAAGAATACTAAATATAACGTTAATGAAAAACTTTGGCTCCTTATCCTTCTTTGTTGCTTTTTTGGTATGGAAATATTCTTGCTTCTATATAAATCCCTTTAAGTGTGTGTCACTTATTTTTCTTTTACTATTATAGAATATAATTCACTTGCGTAGTAATGCAAAAAATAAAGGAAATTTAGACACCAAAGAAATTACTATACTCTAACCTGTGTTTATTTTCCAAAAATGAAAATGAATGGCTATAATATTAAATGTTTATTATATATGAAATGACACCTATAATTAGTAACCACGTTAAGATTGCTTTTATTCACTCTATTGGAATTCTAGCTATGTGAATAATGGGTATGGGAGTTAGGACTCCTACTATGACCATTATATATGTGATAGTTATGATTTTTTTGACCGATCTAAATATTTAGCAAATAAGTAGCAATGTTATTTAGTTGCTAAGTTGGTTCTTTAAAAAAAAGTTTTTAGGTTAGTTAACGCTAGTTTATAATTTTTAAGTGTCTAGCCCTATTTTGAGACTTTCAATAATCATAGACACCTTAATGGTTCTTGGGAATGACGAAAAAGTAAAGGAAGATTGATGAAGCTCTTTTAGGGAGAGACACAGCTATGTAAGATGGCACAAGTCTATATCCAATGTTAGCATTAGGAAAAAGTAAGAAGGGCATTTACCCAAGGCTAGGGTTTTAAGGGGCTAACTGATTAAAAGAGTTAAAAATTTTAAATTTAAAAAGTTTATTTATGAAAAATTTTGAAAATTTGAAAGTTAATAAATATATTCATTAAAAGGGGTAGAAACTAAAAGGTCAATAAATATGCTTTAAAATGTTTATATATATCAAAAGGTTTCTTGGTTGAAAAGAAAAAAAATTTTGTTTTCTTATCCCAAATTTGAAGCTTTATTGAATAGAGTTAAAGAGGAGTTCGATTCCAGTTATCAATTGTGCGATCTAACGATCCTGTTAAATTCTTGTTAAGGTGAAGAAAAGAACGCGTTCTTTTTATATTTCTCTTTTATATTTTATATTTGCATTTGTGTTGTATCTGCAAATTTATGCAAGTTAAAGGATGATAAATATACACACATACATATTAGACCCAAAATAAAGAAAATTTTGAGATCAATTTGTTAGAGATATATGCTAACATCTTTGTTAACAATGATATATTTTATTAATATAATTAGACCTAAAAAAAGGTTGTGTAGGGTTATGATTTCTGGAGAGTAGGATTTTTAAAAAGTTTTTGAAACTTTTAAATGAGTAAGATAAGATCTCATCTATGATGATTTTTAACAAAACTAAGTAGTAGTGCGCTTCACCAATAATTAGATTAGAATAGATGAAAATTTATCTAAAAGTATATACTAAAAAATTGAAAAAAAGATAATTATTGTGACATTTTTCATAATATTTGCTATGTTTTTAAAAGCAAGGGTATATTCATTAGCATATGATATCTTTATCTACTATATATAATAGTCCACCTATCTTTTAGCAATTAAAAGTCCACCTCTCTTTTAGCACTTTAGTCTTAGATATTTATGTAATAACTAATATTTTATATATTACGTCCAATTTTTAACTAAATTAATTTAAAATAATTTGATAAATGTTTATTACAGTAAATAAAAAACATTTTATATAAGAGAAATTAAGTATATAAATTCAAATGGAATATTATTTAAATAACATGTAGTTTCTTTAATGACCTATGCGTATAAGCCTAAAACCAATACATACTAAAAGGGAAGAAATTCTTAACAATTGTAATTTATTTTTTTCAATTAAATCTTATAAAACTTATGAGAAAATATATTTTAGCATAATATGACTTCTTAACCTAATATTCCAAAAAATAAGTGAAAAGTTCATTTTAAATATCAATTTTTAAATTGTCATTATTATTACAATTTAATTATATTGATTAAGACTGTTACATGGATGTTACAAGACATGATATACTAATTCAATCCAATCTATACAAGGTTAATCATCTCATTATTATCTTATTTAAATCTTCATGTTTTATTCTTCAAATATCTTTTTTCATATTTGTAAAAAATTCCTAATTTAAAAATTTTTGACTAATTCTTGTTAGTATCTTTTTAAAATAAGATAATTCGAATCAAAATTTATCTTGATAATTAATCTTTTTTTTCATTTAGCAAATATCATAAAAAATTACTCGTTGTTTTTTATTTTTATATAGGATATTAAAATTTTCTCTTTATATAGGATACTGTTTTTACTCTTGGTTTTCATCTAGATTTTCTGATAATGCCAAGTCAAAGAGTCAAGAGGAAAGTTTGGTTAGTGTACTTAAGAGTTTTGACTTTTTACTTGGTATGACCATTTTGTATGATATTTTATTCACTATTAACATATTAAGTAAAAAGTTGCAGTTTAAAACTATATGCATTGACACTTTCACATAGTAATTAGAAGGTGTTGTGGTATTCTCTGAGAAACATAGAAGCAAAGAGTTTGCATCTAGTATGAATATTGCCAAAGTCTTACATATTAGATGCATGTAGAGCCTACATTTCCATCTAGACATTTTATTATTAGGAAAAGACAATTTGATGAAAACAATAATCATGGAGAAATATAATCATCTGAGGAATCCTTTAAAGTTAGTTACTTTCTAGTTGTTGTGGATATGGATATTGCTTCGTTAAAGAATATATTTAAACAATTAACGAAATTTGAAAATATTTTTGGATTCTTTTTTGATTCAAAGAAGTTGAAGTAATTAAATGATAATGAATTAAGAGAATATTGCACTAATTTCACAACAACTTTTTTTCATGATAATATTTCGGATGTGAATTTAGATTAACTTTTTTTCTAAATTAAAATTGTTGCAAATGACTTTGTCAAAGTAGTTAATGTCATTAGTTGAAATTCTTTAATTTGTTAAAGCTGCAAATTGTTACCCAAATATTTGAATTGCTTATTAAATTGTATTGACTGTGCCTGTGATTATACCATCAATTGAGAGAAGTTTTTCAAAGTTAAAAGTATTAAAAAAATACTTGAAGTCAACAATGTCATAAGAAAAGTTTAATGGTTTAGCTATTTTATGTATCAAGAAAGACATGTTGGACAATATTGATCTTGAAACTATTATTAATGATTTTGTATCTATAAATATACTGAGAATTTTTTTATAATCATTTGTGTGCTTATCAGTGCAATTCTCATGCTGTTTTGAAATTTGATATTGTTTTATGGATGTTTTTACTGCTATTTTATTGTTATAACTATTATTTTTAGTGATTTTATTAATGTTGACATTTGGAATGTTATTAGATGTTATTATAGTCATTTAGTATTTTATTAGGTACGTCGTCTTGTAACTTGAGTCACTTATGTACAAATATTAAATTTTAGTAATAAAAATATGATTTTGAAATTTACATATTTGAATATTATCGATTTATTAGAGCCTTTTTCTTACTTTATCTTAGGCCTATAAAATATTAGGAACGACTTTACCTGTGTCCTTAACTTACACAACTATGTGAATCAACCATGTAAGTCTTTGGAAACATGTGAATGAACATGCTAAGGGTGAAGACATACAAGGTCGTATACACACCTATGTGCATGATTTACACATCCATGTGTGACGACCATGTAGCTCTCTATAATAGTGTATGTCAGTGACTCAAGTGACACTAGAAACATATTCATGTATGTGATCATGTATGTTACGTAAAACCTATTTCAAGACATAAAAGAGGAGGAGACATAGGCTTGTTTATTGGGAGGTGCAAAAACACTAAAAAGGGGAAAAGAAAACAAAATGAGAGTAAGTAGTTTTTGATTCCCATCCTTGCTTGATTGATTTTAGGATTGTGTTATTAGTTTGATGATTTGCACATCATCTTTAGTTTCAATATTGAATCTTTACGAGACAATTTGTTGTTGTGGGGTGAGAGATTAAATCTTTTAAATCCTCATTTGTGATTAGTCAATTTGCTTGTGACTCGTAATTTTTTCCTCTACTCCGAAGGGTTTTTCATGTAGATCTCTATGTTTGTTCTTTATTGAGTTTTTTTATTCTCATATTGATATTTTCTGATTAAACTTGATTAGAGTGGGTTAATGTTGCTATTAAGTTGACCTCTTAGAGAGTTGTGTTTTGATTGTGTCTTTCTTTTGTCTTCTAACAATAATAATAACAACAACTAAGGAACTTTAGATTCTTAAGAAATGATATATTGATTTTGAGTGCTTATGGTTATGTCACAAATAATGCAAAGATAGTATATGTAGATGTTTATGTTAGTTTATGCCCTACAGCCAATCACTTTGGTTGTAGTTTAGTGACAAATTATTTAAAGGCATTATTTATCTT
>JANZXP010000008.1:27936308-27982217 GCA_027576715.1 Erythroxylum flavicans | reverse complement strand
GAATCTTATATGGGCATAATTGGTATTTAATTAGAATTATTTGTAATTCTAATTAAAGTTTAATTGAAATTAGAATTAATTTCAATTAAATTACTAAATCGTCCTAAGCTTATTATAAATAGGCTTGAGCTCTATGGAGCTAGCACTTCATGCTTAACCCTCTCTGTAAAAGTTACAGAGTTCTCTCAACCTATTCTGTGGATACTGTTAGAGGCCGGACACTTGTGCGGCTACGGTGGTTGAGACGGATCGGTTTCGGAAACGATTTGAGGGATGCATCAAGATAAAGATCAAGCTTCGGAATAAGGTACGAATTAAATTTCGCTTTATTACGATTCATGTTAATCATTTTATAGAATTAAATAGATCTTGATTTTCGGGAAATCAAAAATCATGAAAAAGTTTCGTGATTATTCCGCTGCGGTTCGGATCAGATCCGGATCCGATTTCCCAACAGTTTATAGCTGATTTGTTGAAATGGGCATCTCGGACCTAATCATATTGACTTTCATTAAAATTCTGTTGGGTTAAGGTAGAGGTTATCATACTTTTTTTTCTGTGGTTTTTTATTGGGTTACTAATTGTCATACTTTACTTATTAATTTGATTTGTATTTAGTGGAGGAATTTCTTGAAATAATATCTCTCATCAATTGCTTTTATTAAGCATCTAATTGGATGCATTCATTACGGTTCATCACGAAGTATTAGAAACATTCGGTTTTTCTCATATTCATTGTTATTTGATTAATACACTACGAACATTCGCGTTCCTAGATTTTGTAAATGGATCCTTCGACCGTAGTTTCACTTGATTTGTATTATCTTGGAATCAGTTGTTTTCCAGTTCATCTTAGTTTTGTCACGGTTGATAGAAAAACATTTATACTTGAAGTTACTGGATATGAATTGACAACCTTTTTAACCTCTCTTTTAAAAGGTTGTTTTTCATTTTTTTTTTTTATATCCATGGACTAAAAGAGACAGCAGTTGGGATTGAGAATGCAGTTTAGTCAAATGTAAGCGATAATTGGAATCCATCATTAGGCATGACAATTCCGGCCCGGCTCATTGACATTCTTATCCATCACCATCCCATAAAATTCAACAAATTGTATTCCTATTTCTAGTTTTCCTGTTTTCAACTCTGGAAGACTTGGATACCGCATTTTATTACTATTCAAGCATGTCCATTGCTTTTGTCCGACTAAATTTGAGTCTCGTGCACGTCCAAAAGCTAAATCTGAACGTATTGACTATTACTCGTTGATTATATGGTTCCCTCCAAAGAGTAAAACCGTTCATGAAATTATGGTCCAATCTGGCGACACTTTTGCTGCTGTTGCGGTGGCTGCATATTAATATTATTGGCTGGTACCCTTTTTCTCACACGAACTGCACATTGTAAGACTTGTAGCCTTTGGAAGTGGAAAATACAACGACTGCCGTCCGCTTCTTAGAGCCCTTAATTCTTCCAGTTCTTTTTTCAACCTTCTGTTCTCTTCGCGTAAACTTTCACAGCACTTCTTCAAGAACTCAAGCTCCTCGTCGGTTCGCTTCAGCTTGGTCCTGTCACAGGATTTAATAAAGGCTATGGCCTTAATGGATTAAATCTGAGAAAACGTGCTTAAATTATTATGATTTATATCTTAGTAAATATATGGATCAAGGGATATCTGGGTGGTACCCAATACATTAAAAGTAATTTCAATTCATTAAAAAAAATTTAAGTCCCACTTTAATAGTATTTAAACCATTCTTCACGTACGTATGATAATATATTTTATCAAATCCAATTGATTCTCACTGAGTAAATCAGGTACCATTAAAGATGGGAATAGATGACTGGAAAAAGAGCCAAATAAGTGAGTAAAGTTAATATGACCAATATGAAAGCGAAGATGGATGACCTTGCCCTCCGGTTCTGAAACCAGACTTCAACTTGTCTTGTTTTCAGCTTCAATCTCTCTGCAAGTTCCTTCTTCTGGTTCTGCACGTAAAACCCTTTCATTCGCTCAGACACAAACTATACCAAATGGACGGTTTAAAGTAAATGTCCAATGCAAAAACTCAAATGTATATGATATTGTGAAATCCAATTTTGATGAGATCACGATCACATGATACTTAAACAAAGATCACTACCCAAAATACAGAGAGCGATACGAATCCAAGATGGGAATAAGAGAAAATGAAAAAAAAAATTCCCAAAGAACTATAACCATCGTCAGAACTCGATAGAACATAGTGCAAGCATATGTTCTGTGTAGAAGATGTTACCGGCTTAAGAGCGCTATGCCGTTTGAAGCTTTCCTCGAGAAAGATTGACTGTTCTCCAGTGAGCCGCAGCTTTTTTCTTCCAAAATCCTTGGTTGAATCATTATTCATGACATTTCCAAGCCTATAGTCTTCTTCGGCACCTCGCTTGCAGCTCGACCCTTCATGAACCTTGCCATCCAGAAAGTTGACTGCTTTGGGATTTGGGTAGAGTGTAAAGGAGAGGTCTAAGCAAACTACAGATTTCTCCTTCTGTCTTTCCGGCCTTGGACCATAGTAACCACCAATACCTAGTCCAAGCTTTAGTCCTGTGTTATAATCTTCATGATCTTCCATTGTTAATAAGTGACAGAAACAAAGATGAGTGATAAATGGGTATAATTTGATAAATGGAGAAGACAGATGATCTGAGTCCATTTATACTTGGTAATTAAGAGGTTTTTATCAGTTATTGAAAATATTGATTTTATGAAATTAATACTAAGCATTTAGTGATTGATATACTAATGAGTATGATATTATAATATATGAGAAAAGGCGTACGTTAGAGCTATGACTCCTCCCAGGAAACCAAAATTTTCCTTAAATGCCAAGTACATGTTTGACTGAAGGATTCCACGACGCCTTGCATTAAATGCAGCTTTTGAGCCTGTAAGTGTCTACCAAGCACTATTTTACAGCTCGATGCTTTCTTTTCACTTGGAGCCTGGACGTTAATATAATAGTTTCGGTCTTCATTTCTGACAGGACTCGTAAATACTTAACTTGCTTCCGTTAAATGCCACGATGTACAAATTAAAATCTTCAACATTCAATAAATTTCGAACAGAACCTAGAAAAACATCATAAAAACAAATAACATAAATAATGTAATTCCACTTCACCAAATGAATTATAAAACTAATCAAATAACACTGAAAACAGTTAACACCACATTACAAAGAGGGTTAGTGGTAAATCTTATTTACCAAGCACAAAGAATAATAGTTTTTGTTGGTTAAAATATTTAGATATTTCCTTGAAATGCTCCAAGTTTGTTAGATATAGCTATTTTTATTTAATGCTAACATGGCTATCTCAGGTATTGTTATCACAGAAATAATCATTAACTAGTTAAGAGTTATAATGATGAATCAACACTGAATAAGATAATTTTGTCATTTGAAAGGAAGCACACGTAACTGAGTTGTTTGCTATAAGACAACCAAAATAATTTTAGACTGTGCCAAACAAAAATTTCTACCATCTATCCTCTTCCTTTGTGTTAGCCCTGTAACATTTTGGGACCTTTTGCTAGCCATTGGTAAACCACGACCAACTTCTAGCATGGATTAGGCATGTCAAAGGAACCAAGATAACTTAACCAAGTAAGATCAAGCATGATTCGAGCTTCGGCTAGCTTTAATGAACCATGAAGCATTGATTGACTTGCTTAGGGTAAGTTGGACTTACTTAAAATGTCTTTGGTGGGACTAGGAATGAAATTATATTTAAATGATGGACCATGCATAGAGGAACGAACTTGACCTTAGGTGTGCATTGGTTAGACCACATGCAAATTGGCTCGAAACTTAGCTAACCTTTACCTTTAGATTAAGATCATGGGTGAAATGACAAAGTTAGTGGGATGAATCTTCAAAAAAGTTGGAGGACATGGAAAAAACAAGGATAAGGTGTCTTGTCTTCATTTATCACATGTTTCTTTTACTTATAAGTGAGATAGTGGTAAGTTATGTAGACCATATACAAAAGTAGTGCCTACAGTGGTTAGAGATGTTAACCACCAACTAAGGTAATGACTTAGTGGCCTTGTGCCCACTTTCTTGTATTATTGCCCAACAAGTCTCCAAAAGCCCATAAATAGCGTATTTGAGCAAAGGCTTCATTCAATTAGAGAGAGTTGGAGCTTTTATATCCTTTGTAACAGTTGAGACAAGTATAAAGGTTATCAATATTATTGTAAAGCTTTGTGCATCTTTCTCTTGTTATTGCTATCCATTATATTGACCTTTGAGTGAAACACCCTAAACATAAGAGATTTGGTAAGGTTGAATTGAATTGTGAATGTTTAACTACTGTACTTAGATTTTGACTCATTTTATGTGCGAACTTAGAGTTCTTTGCAAAATTTTTGTAACAACTGATATCAGAGCTGCGTTGGTGATTCAATGTCGAGTGGCATTAATCTTAGAAAGTGTGTTACATGGGCTGAAGTGCTCATCGATCCTTTACCTATGGGTAAAGAAGAGAATTCCCTTCTTATGCATTATTTTTTAAGCTCTTAGAGCATCCAAGTGTTGCAAGATCAAGTGGATGAATTGGTTAAAGCATGAGAGGATGCAACCTTTAAGATGATCATCCTCGAATGTGCAATTGCAACTTAAGATGTGAGGCATACTTAAAGCGCCATGTTAAAGGTGCATAAACTATATAGGTTATGGAGTAGTATTTTGCATCAGCTGCTAAGGTGCTAAACGTAGAAAAGGTGAATGTTTTGACAATGTATTTTAGTGGAGATGTAAAATTATGGTGGAAAACTCAAACCTCTACTGAAATCAATATTGGTCGACCTCATGTTCATACATAAGTGAGGATGAAAAAGGAGCTAAACGATCAATTCCTTCTTACCAACATTGTTTGGCTTGTAAGAGATGCTTTGATGCAATTGAAGTATGAAGGGTTTGTAAGAGACTACATTAATAAATTTAGTTCTTCAATGCTTACTATTGAGAATATGCCATATAAGAACAAACTATTCAACTTTAAGTCAGGTTTACAACCTTAGGTACAAATGGAGTTGCGAAGGTAAAATGTCAAAGATGTTGTGGGTGCTATTGTAGCTGTAGATGGTTTAGTAGATTTTAGAGTGCCAAAAGAAACCACTGTCTTTTTTTCTTCTCAAAAATCAAAAGCCAAGAGACATGTGAAGAAAAGAAGAAGACAGACCAAGGTAAGATAAGGGAGTATGATCACAACGGGAAGCCCAAACAAAATGGGCAACCTAAGCAAAGTGAGAAATCTTCCAAGAAAAGTCATGGTTATTTCTTATACAGTGACCCTCATTATGCCTGTGATTGCTTAAGAAAGGGGAAGTTGAATGCCTAGATGGTGGACGCAAATAGTGAAAACAATCACTCAGAAGTGTGGTTTAATCCTATATGCTTACTTAAATCAATTAGTATGAAAGTGAATCCCTATAAATGCCTTATGTATATTAAGACACGACTTTATGGGAAGGAGCTCATTACTATGATAAAAACGAATGCCACTCATTCTTTTGCTACGGAACGGATAGTGTGAAACTTGGGGTTAAAGCTTAGTAAGACCCCTACAAAGATGAAAACTCCCACAATGAAAACACAATTAATGGTAGGAGCTGCATGCAATGTTCCTTTGAGTATAAGAAAGTTACGTGGGAAATGGAATATGATGGTGATACCTCAAAGATTTTGACTTGATTTTCTCAAAATGGAAAAGGCGGTGTTATATCTACATCTTAAAGGTATTATGCTTATGAATGATCAAAATTCATGTTACATAAATTGTTGTAGGCCTAACGAGAGAAAAGTAGATAAAATAGTAATGTAACTTATATTTCTACCATAAGTATTGAAAAAGGCCTTAAGAAAGGCATGGAGACTTACCTTGTGGCTATATAGGAAATTATGGAAGACCATATGGTAAAATTCCGAGATGTGGTTGAAAAAATATTAATGGAATTCAGGGATGTGATGCCTAAAAAGTTACCAAAATCTCTCCCTCCTTGCCACGAAGTTGATCATAAAATCAAGTTAATGTTAAGCGCAATTTCTCCTACCTATGCCCTTTATTAAATGTCAGCAATGGAGTTAGCAGAACTAGGGAGCATCTTAATGATTTTTTGGAAGAATGATAGATCCAAACACTTAAATCCCCATATGGTGCTCCAATTTTATTCCAAAAGAAGCAAGATGGAGCCAAACAAATGTGTGTAGATTATAGAATTTTGAACAACATGACTATAAAAAAATAAATATCATGTTCCTTTAGTTTAAGACCTAATGGACAGTTTAGCAAAGGTTGATGTTCACAAGGTTAAACTTGCAGAGTGGGTATTAGCAAGTTTGGATTGATGATGGTGAGAAGTAGAAGACGAAATGCGTAACTTGGTATGGCTAGTATGAATTTTTAGTCATGCCACTTGGTTTGACTAATACAGTTTCTACATTTTACAATTTGATGAATGATGTTATATGAATTTTTAGAAAATTTTGTGGTGGTCTATTTAGATGATATTATAGTCTATAACACTAATATGGCATAATATAAACCACACTTAAGGAAGGTGTTTGAATGATTATGGAAACATAAATTTTTTGTGAACATGGAGAAGGGTGAATTTGCCCAATCAGAAATAAAATTTTTAGTAAACTTAGTAAGCAAGGGCTAGGTGCATATGGATGCAACAAAGGTACAAGCAATATATTGATTGGCGGTGAAAGAACTTAAGAGCTCTCTTGGCTTATCAAACTAAGGTTTCCAATTTATTGTGGGGTATTCAAAGAAATTACCACTTTTTGAAAGATTTATTAAAGAAAAACAATAATGGTGATGGGCGAATCCATGCCAAGAAGCCTTTGAAAAGTTGAATGCTACCAATGTGAATTAACCTGTGTTGAAATTACCATAATTCAATCTCCCTTTCTAGGTACAGACAGATGCTTCGGAAAAAGCTATTAGTAGAGTCTGGTTACAAGAAGGACATCTTGTTGTAGTTGAAAGTCAAAAGTATAATGTTGCTGATGAATGATACTAAACACATGAGAAGGAGATATTATTAGTAGTACATCACATTGAAGCTTGGTGGGTATACTTATTAGGTACTAGGTTTGTTATCCATGGGGATAATATAGCTAACACCTTTTTTAGGACACAAAAGAAATCATTTACAGAGCAATCCCATTGGCAAGAGTTTCTAGCTAAACATGACCTTATATGGGAGCTTAAACTAGGGAGTCACAACAACGTGGCAGAGGCATTGATTTGAAAAGAATTCTTTACAACCTTGTGTGCTATCACTCGAGTTGAATCGAACCTATTGGAGAAAATCAAACTAGAAACTTCGTTAGAGAAAACTTGTGGATGAATTGTAAAGTAAGTAAAGGATGGTGTTGTATGATGATTTTGGGTTTAATGATGAAAGGCTTCTACTGAAGAAGAACAATCAGTTGTATATGCCAATTTTTGGTGCCTTATGGAAGCAATTAATGAACGGGACGTATGATTCAAATCAGATTGGTCATTCAGAATCCAAAGGATGTTTGTGCTCCTTTCTTGATCTTACTACTAGCTAAAAAAGGAGAACTACATTCAGGTATATGTCAAAACTTGCCTAGTTATTCAATTGGATAAACCTGAAGAAAAGAAGGAGGAAGCTTTGAAATAGCCCTTACCTATTCGGGAAAAACCATAGATGTCAGTTCGATGGACTTTACTGGCGGGTTAAGGTAGATTAATAAGTGTAAATTGCATCATGTATTAGGGCTTAGTTTGATATGTATTTAATTGTAAATTCAATCATCTAGTATATGTTTAGGTTAGAATTGTGTTAGTTTGTTAATTATTTGTTTTTTAAGTATTTTATGGGTTAGTACAAGTCTTTGAGCTTAAATATTTTGTTTTTGACATACCTTAATGTGTTTATTAGTGTTTTTTGGTCAACATCAAGGAACAGAGAAGTTTCAGAGACATTTGGGATAAAGCAACTGCCCATGATCATGGCACAACAGACCACGATCGTGACAGAAGCACTGAAGTTAGCCAAAGTTAGCCCACGATCATAGCCCATATTCCATGATCATAACAGAAGCCCAGGACATGGCCTATGATTGTGACCTGTATACCACAATCGTGACAGAAGGCTCGAATGTGGCCCACGATTGTGGCCTGCATCAGGTAGACACGCAGACACTCATAAACGTCAAGTTTTAAGGAATTTTTTAGACCTTTTGGATCCAGTAAAAACCCTTAGGTTGCCCAGAACATAAAGGATATTTAAAGAACAAGACAAAGAGGCAGAAAGGGAGCTTTTGCATCAGCCACCTTGAAGAAACCCAAGGGAGAATTCATCGAGAGATAAAGGAAGAGAGAAGAGGAGAAGAAGCTGACTAGACGTACTTCCCGGATCAGGAGTTTCCTTACGTCGCTGCCTCCTATCATCCGTTTAGATCATATTTCCTATTTATGTTCAGTTTTATTATTGTCTATAATTGGATTGAATAGTTGATGATAGGATCTTGAATGAACACAAACATCTTCAGAGTTTTATCTTTGAATTAATGAAATCTGATTATTTATGTGGTTATTAGATTTATTATGGTTTAATTCTACGAGTGCATAATTCAATAATAAACTGAGAGGGTGAATAGAATGAAAAATGATTAAATTGGGCTAAAGAGAGTTAGGTAATTTAAATAGAACAAGAATTAAATCAAATCAGTAAATTGTGCGAAGAGAGATCTTACATAGGTTTCTGATAGTTTATTAGAGAACTTCATAACTAATTAAGGTTTTGGATAGGTTGTTAATCGAGAGATTACAACTTCCATAATCTGATTAGGGTTTATGATTTAGGGTTAATGGTTATAACTTGAGAGAGTAATCAACCCTAGGATCAACTAGAACCAACAATCCGATAATTCGTAATCAGTTAGGTTAGCATTGAGGATAGGTAAAATTCCCTTTCTCTCAATTGGTAATTTCTTTAGGTTGATTCTTGGGTATGTGTTGCAACTACCGAATAATTAATATTTTCGTGTTAGATTCTTAATTTGATTGATTAAATTAAATTCTAATTTTTAGTTTCGTACATTCTAAATTCCTGTGATTTGTTTAGCCTTTGATTTTAGGATTAAATTATCCCTCCTCTTGGGATCGACACTATAGGTAATACACTAACGAACTGTGCCCTTGCGGATTATCGAGGCTTATTAATTAAAACTTACACACAAACATTCGATCAAGTTTTTGGCGTTGTTGTCAGGGAGGCGTAAATTATTTTAGTTCTTTAGTCTAATGTTTTTCAATATTTTTGTGCTAAAAAAATTTAGGGCATAAAGTGGAGACACAACAAGACATCTTAGAGTTGAATGAGACACCTAAAGAGCTAGATGCCAAGAAGAAATGAAAAGAACAATGATGAATGATAGATATTATACGGAGCAAGGAACTATTGCGAACTACAATGAGGCATAGTACGGTTGGGGATGTAACGATCCTTATTAGAACATGTACACTCCAGGGTGGAAGAACCACCCAAATTTCTATCGGTCCAACAATGTAAGGACTCACTTAAGATATCAAGATCTATTAAGATTTCAGTAAGATGAGTATAGTTCATGGGATTCTAAATTAGACAAGATCCTGGATAAGCTCCTGGATATGGAAGAGGGCCAGAAGAGACTGGAAGAGCAATTTGATCAAGTAATGAAAAATTATGCCTCGTCTATTCACAACCTAAAGATTCAAGTGAGACAACTTTCTCGTGAATCTTGAAAAAGAAGTGTGGAAGACTCTCTAAGTAATATGGAAATACATCAAAGAGACAAATATAAGGCTATCACACCTAAGAATAGGCCCAAGCTAGAAGGATTGTGGAAAACCAAACTGACACCCCACCTCATTAAAGACCAAGAGACGAAGAAAGAGGGTGAAGGAAAGAATGCTAACCTTCCCTATTATTCACTAGTTCTTGATATACCATGTGTGAACATTAAAAATCTTGGGTAGATGTCTATAAACAGAACCTTATCCTTCAAATTAATGATGATCAAGTAACTTTCAATATAAATGATGTATTAAAGAATCCAAAGGAGAGTAGCTCATTCAGGATAATTAATGTGTTCAAATCTTCTAAAGAACAAAAGGATGAAGAACATATGACAACAAACATCGAGTTTGAAGAAGCTATGAAAGTCTCTATTCATGAAGCGGAAGAAGCAGAAGAGACAAAGGTGATTGTGGAAGAAAGAGAGCAACTCACCTTCTTATAGGACAAGCTGTTGGATTCGATTGAAGATTCAGGGAGTTTTGTTATTCCCTATTTTATTGATAGTTTGTTAGTGAAAAGGATATTATTGAAATTAATTGGTTTTCTCAACTTTATCAATATTGTCCTCTGATCTTTTTGTAATTTATAGCTTATTTACAGGCTACAAAACTGATGTTGAACAAAAAAGGTGGAAGCAAGCCGCTCATAATTAATCTTGGATGAGTTTCCAAGTATAGAGCGTTGAGTTGCCGATGTTAAAACAAGCATTACATAGTAGGCAACCTATGGATTTTTAATTTTATGTTATTTCCTTTGATGTCTGGATAGTTTGGATTACGTATTTAGGTTATTTCATTTCCAAATAAGGTTAGGAAGGCATAGAACTTTGACATGAGTTAGATGATCAAGGAAGTAAGTAAAAAAAGAGGTGAAAGAGCTATAAAGAGTAGGAAGTGATCTCGAGAATGTGTAGAAGGACAGAAGAAGAAAAAATCAGAAATTGGGCAGTAGGGTAAACTTATCCCACATGATTTTCAATTTAAATCTTTACCATTTTACCCTTCATTCACCTATATATTTATTTCTTACTTTAGCTTTTCACTCACTTTCATTTTAACTTTATCTTTCTAAGTTTAGAACCTCCAAACACTCTCATTTCTCTCTATCAAAATTCCAAACTTCCATTTTATTGCAACTTCATCTATCTGCAAACCAATATGTTGTGCATTAAGTAGTCAATAAAGTGTGATCAATCATCGGGACAAAACCAAGTCTCGAGATGAGGGCGAAGGAATAAGGTGATGGACTTCAAAGCACCCTTCCCGATTTACACAAAGGAGGAAGGTATTCATTTCTAATCTCTTAATGCTAAAAAAATTGTAGTCCTAAAATATTTTGACTTTGATACACTTGATAGGCTAGAACTGTAAGATAAGGTAGAGAACCTAGCAGAAAGAATTCAGTGGGGGAAGTTCATACGCTTCCAATATCCTGTCTACCAGGAGCTCACTCTAGAATTCTTCGGTTCCCTCTATTACAAACCTAGTAACTTTAAGGAAATGTGGTTTAGGTTAGGGGGAAGAAATTATAAGTTGAACATCAAAATCATGTGCAATATTTATGAGTTTCCCCAGCATTTGATTATCGATCAATATGATAATTTTCGTGCTTCTCGCTATTAGAATGATCTCACTGGGTTAGAGCAATTTGACGCTAAAAATGTCCTCAACAACATTATAAGAATCCATGAGCACTTGTTATTGCATAAATTCATATATCAAATGATTTTTGATAAATCAGAAACCAACTATTCAACAAAAGAACTTTTCCTGTTATGGTGCATGGATCACAACATCCCAGTGCGCACTTCCAGACATGTGCTAATTGCTATTGTTGTAACTCTACGTAAGAACAGCAATAATTTGGAGTACTTGGTTTCTACCATTGCTGAGAATTATAGTGTGGAGTGTAGTGGTTTAATTGTCCACCTCTTGGATTTTCTAAATCACCATCATTTGTGGCGTGCTGAAATCCTTAAGTCCCAGAATATGAAACTTTGGGACATCAGTTAAAAGACTCGTATGAATATGAACGCTAGTCAGGCAATTTTGAGTACAGTGCTGCCTCAGTAAGCAGAAGAGGACTCGACTAGTGAGGAGTCTAAAGAGGAAGAAGATAAGGATGGAAGAAAGTGCTTGACACAATCTCTGCTAACACCGAGGTAATTATATATACTCTTGCAGAGAATTTTAGAAGGCTGAAGGAGAGGGCCTGAACACAATGACGTCAAAGTTGGGATATACATCATATCCATCATTGCTTCGAGGCTTAAGAAGTCCAACTGTTATCTCCAACACCATCCCTGCCTCCATCACTGTGAGGCTTTGTTTCTAACCCTTTTCTTTTTAAATTTAGTCTTTATTTTATTTTTGTTTTTACTTTAATTTATGTTTCTTCTTTCCATGTGTATTTTTTGCCTCCTTCTCACATTGAGGACAATGTATTGCTCAAGTATAGTAAGGGTTATGTGTTTTGTTTTGAGTGTGAATTTGCATATTGTATGATAATTTGTTTAGGTTGCATATTGTGAATTGTGTCAATGTGTCAATGGCTTAGATAGATTGACATTGATTTAATTTTGAACATATTCTATTAGGTTATAAAGAGTCATTAGCTCGTGAAATTAGTGAATTGGGTTCTTTGGCTAAATATACAACTTAATTAGGATTTAGTGTTAGTTTGTTACCCTTTAAGTTATTTTATTACATGAAGTTGAAGTCATTGTCTCATTACTGCATTATGTGCCTTGTGATTTTTGTGTGTTTGTTGTTTTGTTTGCTTGAGGACAAGCATATGTTTAAGTATGGGGATGTTGATAAGTGTAAATTGCATTGTGTTTTAGGGCTTAGTTTGATATGTATTTAATTGTAAATTTAATCATATAGTATGCATTTAGGTTAGAATTATGTTAGTTTGTTAACTATTTGTTTTTTAAGTGTTTTATGGGTTAGTACTAGTCTTTGAGCTTAAATATTATATTTTTGAGATACCTTGATGTGATTGTTAGTGTTTCAGGATCAACATCGAAGAACGGAGAAGTTTTAGGGACATTTGGGACGAAAAATGGCCCACGATTGTAGCATAAAAGGCCACGATCATGATAAAAGCACCAGAATTAGCCCATGATCATCTCCCACATGCCACAATCATGACAGAAGCCCAACACATGGCCCATGATCATGGCTTGTATGCCAAAATCATGATAGAAGGCTTGAATGTGGCCGAAGATCATGGTCTGCATCGAGCAGGTGCATAGATGCTAAAAAACGTCAAGTTTTGAGGGATTTTTCAAACCTTTCGGATCTTGATAAAACCCTCGGTTTGCTCATAACATAATGGATGTTTAAAGAACAAAACAAAGAGGAGAAAGGGAGCTTTTGCATCAGCCATCTTGAAGAAACCCTAGGGAGAATTCGTTGAGAGATAAAGGAAGAGGAGAAGGAAGAGAGAAGAGGAGAAGAAGCTGACTCGACGTACTTCTCAAATCAGGAGTTTCCAGATGCCACTGCCTCCTATCATCCGTTCAGATTGTATTTCCTAATTATGCTCATTTTTATTACTGTTTAGAATTGGATTGAATATTTGATGATAGGATCTTGACTGATAAGGATGTTCTAAACTCACCTTTAGAGTTCCATTTGTGAATTAATAAAATATGATTGTTTATATGGTTATTGGATTTGTTATGGTTTAATTCTGCGAGTGCATAATAGGATAATAAATTGAGAGGCTGAATCGAATGAAAAATGATTAAATTGGGCTAACGAGAGTTAGGTAATTTAATAGAATAAGAATTAAATCAAATCGGTAAATTGTGCGAAGAGAGATCTTGTATAGGCTTCTGATAGTTTATTAAAGAACTTTAGAACTAATTAAGGTTTTGGATAGGTCGTTAATTGAGAGATCGCAACTTTCATAATCTGATTAGAGTTTATGATTTAGGGTTACTGGTTATAACTCGAGAGAGAGTAATCAACCCTAGGATCATCTAGAACCAACAATCTGATAATTCGTAATCAGTTAGGTTAGCATTAAGGATAGGTAAAATTCCCTTTCTCTCAATTGGTAATTTCCTTATGTTGATTCTTGGGTGCGTGTTACAACTACTAAATAATTAATATTTTCATATTCGATTCTTAATTTGATTGATTGAATTAAATTCTTGTTTTTAGTTTCGTACCTTTTAAATTGTTGTGATTTGTTTTTGGCTTTAGATTTTAGGATTAAATTATCCCTCCTTATGCAATCAACATCTTAGGCAATACACTAATGAGCGCTTGCAGATTGTCAAGGCTTATTAATTAAAACTTACACACATCAAAAACCTGATCAAGTTTTTGGTGTAGTTACTGGGGAGGCGTAAATTAGTTTAGTTTTTTAGTCTAAGGCTTTTTCACTATCTTTTATGTTAAAAAAATTGGGGCGTAAAGTGGAGACATAATAAGACATCTTAGAGTTAGAATGGGACATCTAAAGAGCTAGATGCCAAGAAGAAATGAAAAGAATAATGATGAAGGATATATATTATAGGAAGCAAGGAACTTTTGCGAACTGTAATGAGGCACAATATGGTTGGGAAAGTAACGATCTTTATTGGAACATATACTCTCCGCGATGATAGAGCCACCTAAATTTCTATTGGCCCAACAACGTAAGGACTCGCTTAAGACATCAACACCTATCAAGATTTAAGCAAAATGAGTCTAGTTTATGGGATTGTAAATTGGACAAGATCCTGGATATGCTCATGGACATAGAAGAGGGCCAGAAGCGACTAGAAAAGTAGTTTGATCAAGTAACAAAAAATCATGCCTCGTCTATTCACAACCAAGAGATTTGAGTGAGACAGCTTTCTATGAATTTTGTAAGAGAAGTGTGGAAGACTCTCTAAGTAATACAAAAATACATTAAAGAGACAAATATGAGGCTATCGCACCTAGGAATGGGGGAAATCCAGAAGGATTATGGAAAACCAAACTAAACTCCATCTTATTGAAGACCAAGAGATGAAGAAAGAAGATGAAGAAAAGAATGCTAACCCTCCCTATTATTCACTAGTTCTTAATATACCATATGTGAACATTGAAAAATAATGGGTATATTTTCATGAACAGAACCTTATCCTTCAGATTAATGATGACCAAGTGACTTTCAATAAGAATGATGTTTTAAAGAATTTGAAGGAGAGTAGCTCATTCAGGATAATTGATGTGTTCGAATCTTCTAAAAAATAGAAGGACGAATAACAGATGACAACAAAAATCGATTTTGAAGAAGCTATGATAGTATCTATTCGTGAAGCGGAAGAAGTAGAGGAGACGAAGGTGATTACGGAAGAAATAGAGCAACTCACCTTCTTATAAGACAAACTATTAGATTCAATGGAAGATTCAAGGTGTTTTGTTATTCCCTATTTTATTTACAGTTTCTTAGTGAAAAGGACATTACTAAAATTAATTGGTTTTCTCAACTTTATCAATATTGTCCTTTTGATCATTTTGTAATTTGTAGCTTACTTACAAGCTACAAAACTGATGTTGAACAAAAAAGGTGGAAGTAAGCCGCTCATAATTAATTCCAGCTGAGTTTTTAAGGATAGAGCATCAAGCTGCCTATGTTAAAATAAGCACTGCATGGGAGACAACCCATGGATTGTTAATTTTATATTATTTCCTTTGACGTTTAGATAGTTTGGCATGGGAGACAACCCATGGATTGTTAATTTTATATTATTTCCTTTGACGTTTAGATAGTTTGGATTACATAGTTAGGTTATTTCGTTTCCAAATAAGGTTGGGAAGGCATAAAACATTGACATGAGTTAGATGATCAAGGAAGTAAGCAAAAAGAGAGGTGAACGAGCTATAAAAAGTAGGAAGTGATCTCGAGAACGTGTAGAAGGACAGAAAAAGAAAAAAATCAAAAATTGCACTGAAGGGTAAACTTGTCCCACGCGATTTTTAGTTTAAATCTTTATCATTTTTCCCTTTATTCACCTATATATTCATTTATTACTTCACTTTTTCACTCACTTTCAATTTAAATTTATCTCTTTAAGTTTAGAACCTCCAAACACTTTCATTTATCTCTAACCAAATTCTAAACTTCTATTTTATTCCAACTTCATCTATCTGCAAACTAATATGTCGTGCATTAAACAATCAGTAAGGCACGATCAATCATTGGGATGAAGCCAAGTATCAGGAAGAGGGTGAAGGAACATGGCAATAGACTTCAGAGTACCCTTCCTGATTTACATAGAGGAGGAAGGTATTCATTTCCAATCCCTTAATGCCAAACAAATTGTAATCCCAAAATATTTTGATTTTGATATGCTTGATAGGTTATAACTGTAAAATAGGGCAAAGAACCTAGCAAAAAGAATTCAGCGGGTGAAGTTCATACACTTCCAATATCCTATCTACCAGGAGCTCACTCTAGAATTCTTTACTTCCCTTTATTACAAACCTAGTAACCCTAAGGAAATGTGGTTTAAGTTGCGGGGATGAAATTATTAGTTAAACATTGAAATTGTGTGTGACATTTGTTGGTTACCCGAGTATTCCATTATCGATCAGCACGATGATTTTTATGCTTCTCGCTATTGGAATGAGCTCACTAGGTTAAACCAATTCGACGATAAAAATGACCACAATAACATTATAAGAACTCATGAGCACTTGTTATTGCATAAATTCATATGTCAAATGGTTTTTATTAAATTAAAAACCAACAAGTATTCAATAAGGAAACTTTTCCTGTTATGGTGTATGGATCATAACATCCCAGTTTGAACCTCCAGACATATGTTAAATGCTATTGTTGCAACTCTACGTAAGAGAAGCAACAATTTGGGTATGGGGTACTTTGTTTCTGCCATTGTTGAGTATTATGGCATGGACTATAGTGGTTTAACTTTCCACCTCCCAGATTTTCTAAATCACCATAGTGTGCTGAAATCCTTATGTCCAACAACATGGAATTCGGGATATCAGCCAAAAGCCTCATTTGAAGATCAGGGCTAGTTAGGCGAGTTCAAGCACAGTGCCACCTCAGCAAGTAGAAGAGGACTCGACTAGTGAGGAGTCCAAACAAGAAGAATACATGGATAAATAAGGCTAGAAGAAAGTGCTTGGCACAATCTTTAATAACACTAAATTAATTACATATACACTTGTGGAGAATTTTAGAAGGATGAAGGAGATGGCCTGAACATAATGACGTTAAAGTCAGGATATACGTCATATCGATCGTTACTCTGAGGCTCAAGGCATTCAACTGCCACCTCCAACACCATCCCCGCCTCTATCACTATGAGGCTTTATTTCTAACACTTTTCTTTTCCATGTGTGTTTGTTTGCCTCCTTTTCACATTGAGGACAATGTGTTATTCTAGTGTGGGAAGGTTTGTGTGTTTTTCTTTGAGTGTGAATTTTGCATATTGTATGATAGTTTGTTTAGGTTGCATATTGTGAATCGTGTGAATGTGTCAATGGCTTAGATGGATTGAAATTGATTTAATTTTGAACATAGTCTATTAGGTTATGAAGAGTCATTATCTTGCAAAATTAGTTAATTGGGTTCTTTGGCTAAATATGCAAATTAATTAGGATTTAGTGTTAGTTTGTTACCCTTTATGTTGTCACATTCATTTATAATCTTAGGTCTTTCGATTAAAGTAGCTTTGCTAGTATTTTTTCATGAAAATGAGTAGCTAAAGCAATAAGGTAGGTAACAAAACAATATGTTTGTTAATTTTAAATAAGTAACTATTCCGTTAGCCTTCGAGTTATGAATAGAGCTAGTAGCTAGTTGAGAACGTGACGTAGCCGAGTAATCGGATCGACATGCATCACAAATGTGTGCCTCCATATCAAAAGGCTATAATAACGTTCCAACCAAGTAATTCAATAAAAATATAACTTATTCAAGTAACCAGATCGATATTCATCACCAATGTTTGCCTCTGTGTAAAAGACTAGGTCCATGTCCACAAAATGTATTAAAAAAAGTGTTTTTTCTAATAAAACCTACTAGACTTGTAGATAGCTTGACTTTTCATAAAAACATACTTTGGAGTAGTTATAGAGTTTTAATGACCAAATAATTATTACTGTGTGTACAATTGAAAAGGGTGAATAACTTAACATTTGTTTTTTGATTAATATGTATGTTTAGTCTAGAACTCCTAAACGTAAATTTTGCATGTTAATGATTTAGAACAGTTTGAATGATTGTGTATAAAGTTAAATTTATTGCATGAAGTTGAAGCCATTGTCTCATTACTACATTGTGTGCTTTATAATTTTTGTGTATTTGTTGTTTTGTTTGCTTGAGCATAAGCAAACATTTAAGTATGGGGATGTTTATAAGTGTAAATTGCATCGTGTTTTAGGGCTTAGTTTGATATGTATTTAATTGTAAATTCAATCATCTGTTATGCATTTAGGTTAGAATTGTGTTAGTCTATTAATTAATTATTTTTTAAGTGTTTTATGGGTTAGTACAAGTCTTTGAGCTTAAATATTATATTTTTGAGGTACATTGATGTGTTTTTAGTGTTGCAGGGTCAACATCGAAGAATGGAGAAGTTTCGGAGACATTCGGGACCAAATAACGACCCAAGGTCATGGCATAACAGGCCACGATCGTGACAGGGGCATCAAAGTTAGCCCACGAGCATGGCCTATATGCCACAATCGTGACAGAAGCCCAGGAGATGGCCCACGATCGTGGCCTGTATGCAAAAATCAAGGTAGAAGGCTCAAATGTGGCCCACAATCATGGTTTGCTTCGAGCAGACACGCAGACACTAAAAAATGTCAAGTTTCGAGGGATTTTTTAGACCTTTCAGATCCTGATAAAACCCTAGGGCCACTCATAACATAATGGATGTTTAAAAAATAAGACAAAAGAGGCAGAAAGGGAGCTTTTGCATTAGCCACCTTGAAGAAACCTTAGGGAGAATTCAACGAGAGATAGAGGAAGAGAAGAAGGAAGAGAGAAGAGGAGAAGAAGCTGACTCAACATACTTCACAAATCAGGAGTTTCCTAACATCGCTGCCTCCTATCATCCGTTCAGATTGTATATCCTATTTACGTTCAGTTTTATTATTGTATAGAATTGGACCTTCAAAGTTTTATCTTTGAATTAATGAAATTTGATTGGTTATGTGGTTATTCGGTTTGTTATGGTTTAATTATACAAGTGCATAATTGGATAATAAACTGAGAGGGTGAGTCAAATGAAAAATGATTAAATTGGGCTAACGAGAGTTAGGCAATTTAATAGAATAAAAATTAAATTAAATTGGTAAATTGTGTGAAGAGAGATCTTGCATAGGTTTCTGATAGTTTATTAGCGAACTGTAGAATTAATTATGGTTTTGGATAGGTTGTTAATTGAGTGATTGCAACTTCCATAATCTGATTAAGGCTTATGATTTAGGGTTAATGTTTATAGCTCGAGAGTGAGTAATCAACACTAGGATCGTCTAGAACCAACAGTCTGATAATTCATAATTAGTTAAGTTAGTATTAACTAATTGGTAATTTCCTTAGGCTGATTCTTAGGTGTGTGTTGCAACTACTGAATAATTAATAGTTTCATGTTCGATTTTTAATTTGATTGATGGAATTAAATTCTCATTTTTAATTTCGTACATTTTGAATTCTTGTGATTTGTTTTTAGCCTTAGGTTTTAGGATTAGATTATCCCTCCTTGTGGGATCGATACCTTAGGTACTACACTAACAAACCACGTGCTTGCAAATTATTGAGGGTTATTAATTAAAACTTACGTATAGCAAACTCCTGATTATAGATGAAATGGATTCAATCATGGTGGTTGTTGATAGTTTCTCCAAATATGTGTCTTTATATCAACTCCAACTTTGTGTCCCTTAGATGTTACTATAGAGTTTTTCTACAAAAATAAAGTGAAACACTTTTGGATTCTAGCTGACATTGTAAGTGATCGAAATGCTCGATTTACTAGCCAATTTTGGATTTCTTTTTTCAAAATTATTAGGTGTGAATTGAGGCTCTCAACTACTAATCATCCATAAACGGATAGCCAAACATAAAGGATCAATAGATTGTTGGAGGAAAACTTAGGTCATTATGTAGGTGCAAGTTAACGAAATTGGGTCAGTTTACTTAATACTGAATAGTTTTCTTATAACTTGTAAAAATCATCGACAACGGAGAAAAGTCTTTCAAAATTGTTCTAGGACAACAATAACCACTTACACCTCTTAAGACAGCCCAATATGTGTCAGGAGGAAAGTGTCCAGTTTCATATCAATTTATTAAGAAGAAATAGGAATTGTTGGATGAAGCATTGGATAGTCTTCATAAAGCTTCTAATGGATGAATAAGTATGCGGATCAAAGAAGAAGACTATTTAAATTTGACATAAGGGATAAAGTACTTCTTAAACTTACTCAGCCAATCTGGAAGAAGATTAGTAATAAGCAGGTGCATTGAGGGTTGGTGCCAAATTATAATGGGCCATTCGAGATTCTTGGAAAGGTAGAAAATGTGGTTTATCATCTCAAGTTACCTGAGCTTTTAAAGTTATATCATACTTTCCATGTAATTTTCCTTGAACTATATCATAAGGATTCAATAAATCCCAGAAAAGGAGTCAATTAAAGAAAGCTCTACCGGTTAAAAGCAAAATGTTTGACAATCAAATTAAAAAGATTTTGGATCATCAAATATTGTGGTAACACAAAAAAAAATTGAAGGTTATAGTTCTTGATTCAGTGGAAAAATAAACCAATCTTGGAGGCTACTTGAGAGAAAAACACTAGATCGTGACAATTTGAAGACTAGGTAAATGGCTTCTTATAATTTATTTCGACAAAGGCATTGGGTTCATTCGGTGGGGGTGGTTTGTTAGTCCTTTAACATTTCAAGACTATTTTTGCTAGCCATTGGTAAACCATGGCCAACTTCTAATATGGATTAGGCATGAGGAAAGTATGGCAAAAGAACCAAGGTAACTTAACCAAGTAAAATCAAGTATGGTTCGAGCTTTGGCTAGCTTTGATGAACTATGGCGCATTAATTGGCTTGGCTAGGCTAAGTTAGACTTGTCTAAAACATCTTTGATGTGACTAAGGACAAAATTATGTTTAAATATTGTTGCAAAAACTCAGGTTAATTTCCACCAATAATAACAAATTCGCCTCGAGCATTATTCCGATGGTGAATAGAGTGTAAACGATTGTACTGGAAAATCACATCAAGTAAATTCTTAAGAAAGACTGGAGGGGTCACAAATGGTCACACTTAAAACCCAATCTCTTTATACATAATTTTCCTGGACATGTAATTTAATATCACAATAATTCGCTACAACTATACCCTACAATTGTTATTAAATAGACAAATAAGAACATTAAAATTTAACGAGGTTCGACCAGTTATGCCTACGTACTCAGACACTAATAAATAAATATTTCACTATTTCATTGAAATAATACAAGTGAAATATTACAAAGAAAGAGAGAGAATTTTGCTTTAAGGAAAGATAAGCAATTTTGAGATGACTAGCAAAGGTGAAGGAGCCCTCCTTTTATAGCTTAAAGAGGCTCTCTGTTTATCCAATATAGGATTTGTAAATATGCCACGAAGTCAACAATTCTCCACCTTACCATATTTTCAAATCTTCAATTCTCTCACAAAACTCATCTTTAGTGGTGCCTTCAAATGTGCTTCAAAGTGCCTATCTTCAATTTTTAGCAATATTGATTAAGTCTCAATAATGTTTGAGCTTGAACACAATTACCACCTTTGTTAACGTATCAGTAGGATTCTTAATGGTCTTAATCTTCTAGATTGCTACTCCACCTTCTTCCAAAACCTCTCATACAAAATGATAATGGACATCGATGTGTTTCTTCCTTGCATGGTAAGCCTATTTCTTTGCTAAAAGGATAGAACTTTTACTATCATAATGTATTTTGATGTGCTTTTGTCAAACCCCTAAATCGTTAAAGCCAAATTGCCTCCTTCGTAGCCTCTGTAGCTACCACATGCCCTACCTATGTAGTCGACAAAGTAACTGTTGACTGTAAGGTATACCTCCAATTGACTGGTGCCTTCGTAAAAGTAAACATATAGCTAGTAGTTAATAGAAGCCTGTTTAAATCACTATTATAGTTAGAATCACAATATCTAACTATATATTGACCATCTTGCTTATCCCTTTGAAATACCAAACCAATATCTATGATGTTTATAGTGTACCATAGAATCCATTTCAAAGCTTGTCAATGTTTCTTTCTAGGATCATGCATATACCTGCTTATAACCCCAACTGCCTATGAAATGTGGAGCCCTATACAAACCATATCAGACATCAAACTACCAACAACATTTCCATATGGTATTTTTGACATGTATTCTAATTCTGCTTCATTCTTTGGAGAGAAAGATGCACTAAGCTCAAAATAGGAGTGAGCGGAGTATTGATAGGCTTTGACTTTTCATTTAAGCAAAAACGTTTTAATATATTTCTTAGATATTGGTTCTAAGTTAAACAAAGTCTCTCCGGCTTAACTCCATGCCTAGAATCTTCTTGACTTCACCTAGATCCTTCATTTCGAATTCACTTTTCAACTGAGTCTTAATATCTCAATCTCTGTCAAACTCTTGGAGGCTATCAACATATCATCAACATACAAGAAAAGATAGATGTAGGATCCATCTTGTAACTTGTAAAGATACACATAGTGATTGAATTTGCTTCTTATGTACTTCTACTTATTATAAACTTTTCAAATTACTTGTACCACTGCCTTAGAGATTGCTTCAATTTGTACAGTGATTTTTTAAGCTTACACACTGTATTCTCTTTTCCAACAACTTTAAAACCTTTAGGTTGAGTCATATAGATTTCCTCCTCTAGGTCTCTATGTAAAAACGTAATTTTTACATCCAATTGAACTAGTTCCATATCAAAATGTGTTACCAAATATAAAAAAATTCGAATGGAGGAAAGTTTTACAGCTAGAGAAAAAAATTCATTATAATAAATTCCCTTCATCTGAGCATAGGATTTTGCCACTAGTCTTGCTTTGTAGCAAACATCATTCTTATCAAGAAATACATCGGTCTTTGCATATACACATTTGAATTCAATTTCCTTCTTTCCCTTCAGGAGACTAACTAGCTTCTACGTCTAATTATTATGAAGGGATTGTATTTCTTCATTCATAGCTATCCTTCACTTATCCTTTTCTTGAACTTTATACTGCTTCCTTATAAGTGGTAGGAATGTCATCAATTTCAATTAGAGATGCATAAGCTACCATATTAACATAACGAGTAAGTACTTGAGCATTCCTCTTTGGCTTCCTTAATGCAATTGGTAATTTTTAATTACTATATAAAGTCTAGTCATTATCAATATAATGTGTCGTCATTGCCATATAACCCTTTCTTGGTTGGTAGTTGTCCATATATCTGATATGATGGCTACCAGTCTATGAATTCTCATTATTTTTTTCTTTTGATTAAATTAAATCTCGAAAATGTCTTTCTTTATGGTATTCTAAGTTGGGATCTTAAAGGTTCATTGGAATGAGGTAAGCATCATCGTAAAGTTTTTACTGTTGATAATGGAGAGTGGTGTTCATCGCCAATGATCATCTTAGCTATCAGAGACTTTTTTTATTATTGTTTTTATAACTTATAATAGTCATTTCATTTTCCCCTCTTATTAGGTTAAGGGTCAAAAATGTTTAGCCTCCTAATAGATTTTCTTTCTATTACATGGCTTCATGTATCCTCAAATAAGAGCTTTCACCTTTAAAACTTTTGGACAACATCTTGTAAGAATAATTGCATTCAACCTTTTCTACTCCATCCTTTGATCTAGTCTTGTTGAAGTGATTCAAAATTTTGTTTCTCAATGAACCTATTCCTTCAACCTTAATTATTTCTTCACTTAGTACCAGATTGGGACTCTCTATTAAAGGAATATGTCAATCCATCTAAAGCAATCAACATATAAGTTATTTATAGACAGTTACATATGTACATACACATTAGTGAACGTTTAGCATGTATACATACTAAATTTAATGTACGTGTGAGTTATTCATAGGCAATAATTTTATATAAAACATAATTGAAGCTGAATATCATAGTCATCATATTAAATTGCTTATGTAATAAGATATAAGATCATATAACAAAATTCATAATAATGCTTCAGTATAAGCATTTTTCCTTAATAAATGAAAATAAACAATGCATAAGCACATTCATATGGAATGTTTTTTCATCATCATCAATCCAAAGGATAGAGTTCTTTGCATGGACATTTGCCCAAGAATTTTTGATTTTCACATGTGGTATATCTAGGACTGGTGGATAATAGGGAAGGCTGGAATTCTTTTCCTCGTACACTTCCATCGTCTCTTGGTTGCCAACAAATTGGGGTTTGACATGGTCTTCCTCTGGTTCTTCTAGCTCTGCCCCATTCCTAAGTGTGATAGCCTCATATTGCTCTAGTTTTTGTAATTCCATTTTTCTTAAAGAGTCTTCCACACTTCTCTTACAAAATTTACAGGAAAGTTGTCTTACTTGAATCTCCAAGTTATGAATAGAAGCGGCATGATTTTATGTCACTTGATCAATTTGCTCTTCTAGTCTCTTCTGCCCTTCTTCCATGTCTGTGAGCTTATCCAAGATCTTGTCCAATTTAGAATCCTATGAACTGGATTCGGCATATTGAAATTTAAATAGATCTTGGTGTCCCATATGAGTACTTGCATTATTGGACCAATAGAAATCTAGGTGGTTCTGCCACCCCGAAGTGTACATGGTCCAATAAGGGTTGTTATTTCTCCATTCATACTGTGACTCATTGTAATTCTCAAAATTTCCTTGCTCCCTATAATATCTATCTTCCATCATTATTTAGCATTCAACTCTTCAGATATCCCATTCTAAGATGTTTCGATGTGCCTTTACTTTACGCCCCAAATTTTTTTTAATAAAAACAAAAGTTAGTGGAAAAGCCTTAGACTAAAGAACTAAATTGCCTCCCCCGACAACGGCACCAAAAACTTGTTCGCTCAAGGTTATACGCTCTAAATTTCAATATTTTTAACCTTGGTAATTGCTGCAAGTGTACGGGTCATTCTTGTAGTACCTAAGGTGTCGATCCCATGAGAAAGGGAACTAGTCCTACGTCTAATGGCAGCTAAGCCACAAACCTAACAACTACTACAGAAAAGTAAATCAATTGATAATCGGATATGAAAATTGAATGTACTATAAGTAACAGAAAAGCAATCACACAACCAAATCCAAAATCAACCTAGAAATCACCAAGTAAGAGAAAGGGGATTTTAATTCGAAATTAAAGGAACTCAACCAATTATGCAATTGTTGACTCAACAGGCCTAGACAGTCCTAAGGTGAATTACTCTCTCTCGAGTTATAATTCTTAACCCTAATTGATAAACCCTAATTCAATTTATGTGAATTTCGATCTCTCAATTCGCAATTGACCCAAAAACTAAATTAGATCTAAAGTTATCTACTAACCTACCGGGAACCTATGCTCGATATCTCGTTACATGATTCTACCGGTTTGATTTAATCCTTTACTTATCAATTCACCCAACTCTCGTTAGCCTAAATTGATTATTTTCACTTAACTCATCCTCTTAGTCTATCGCCAAGTTATTAAGATCAGGACTTAAATCGTAATCCAATCAATAAAAACACAATCGAATAAACTTCATTAATCTCAAGAATCAAATCTAAATATGAGTTTAGACATCAACTCAACATTCAACCAAACAAATCTTAACACCTACTTCAATTCTATACATGAATAAATTTGAAATAACGGAAATACTGTATGGAACGGAATTCGGGATGGCAATAGCGAGAAACCTCCTGTTCTAGGAAGTACTTCGCGTCAAGCTCTTCACCGTGTCTCTCTTCCTTTGTCTCCTTCCTCAATCTCTCGGTGTCACCCTAGGTTTTCTCTCGGAATTGGTGGAATAGAAATTTTTTCGTTAAACTCTTGGCTCTCTCTCCTCCCTAGCTTCTGCCGGCTATCACATCATATTTTATTTATATCTTGGAGGCTCTAGGTCAAAGTTGGGGTCGAAACGGTCCAAAAATTCTTCTAAAACTTGAGTTTTTCTGTCAACCTGACGTAGCACACAATTGTGTCCCTGCCTGCCACGATTGTGGCCTGTGTTTTTTTCCTTTCGATCACGATCGTGGCCTATAATGCACGATTGTGCCCTAAATTGACGCTCTCTGTCACGATCGTGGCTTATGCTTTTTGGCCTAAAAACTCTTTAACTCTTCCCGTTCTTCCCGATTACCTTGCAACACTAGCACACACACACCAAGGTACCTCAAAATTATACAATTTAAGCTCAAAGATTCAAACTAACCCATAAAAATACTTAAACACAAAAACTAACCTAATTAAACCCTAAATGCATACTAAACACTTGAAATGACATAAAAATACTTATCAAATCTAACCCTAAAACACAATACAAATCATAACTATCAGTTATCAAGAAAAGTAATTGATACATAATTCTTCGTTTTGATGTTATGCATCTTCCTTTATTAGGGTGAAAAGGAGCCTTTATAAATCTTCTCATGTATGAGCAAAGAGGAAAGCTAATAAATAAATTACACTATCAAATTGACACCTAAATCACTTAAATACAATCTAATAATTCTTTTTTATGATCACGTAATATACTAAGTGCTAGCATCATGCTCACATGCATATTATTGTAACAAAATTTTATAAAAAATCTTCCTAAGGCTCTCTCTAGTGACAAGGATACTCTCAAAACTCATATATGGTCTATTATACTTAAAACAACCAAACATATGATATGTGATAGATGCATATTTGATTAAAATTATGCACTTCATATTTATTAAGCTTTTGCTTGATATTTCATAGTTTTGTTGTATATTTTGTACTTAATTTGCTCGAAGTGCATTTATAGGTTATAATTACTTTCATAGATCAAAAGGAGAAGAATTCAAATAAAATCACGGCATGGAATAAAGATTTGAAACAACTAAGGAACTACACGACCATGTATATAGATAGTGTAAGCCTTTGTAAATTTATAAGGATTAAAGAATTTGGTTTATGGTCCTGTGGAGTTACACGCTTATGTATCTTCATATACACGGTTGTGTATGTTGCTCATGTAAGTCTTTGTTTCTATATGAAATTAAAAATTGAAGTTTTTTTGAATATACATTGTCTTTCATATGCTAGTGTAAGTGATTGTGTATATCCCACAATAAAAGGACATGAACGGAGGCAAATTAAGGACAGCTATGTTTTGAAGTAGTTTTGAGACGTAAAAAACCTAGAGAGGCGATAATTCCAATCAAAGGATGAGGAAAATATGAAGTCAACATTAAGAGATTTGATAGAATACTACATCAAATCCAAACTTATAGAAAGATTCAATAGAAGTGATAGGTACTTAATTTATTGTATAATTATTCTATAATACTTAGCGATTAATGACATAAATTGCCTAAGCACTTAGACTCATACGTAGTTTTAGGCATAATTCAGAAGCAAAGGAGTTAAAGTGAGTTAAAAGCACTATATTTAGGATATTTTTTGAAGATTCACACTCGCTTATCTTCATGGAGCATGAACGAAGAAGATTAGAGCAAATAAAGATAAGAAGTTAACAAAAAAAATGGAAACATAAAATGAAGAAACAACTTACGAATTATTTTATGGTTGTTGGAATTCATGGTTGTGCCTAGATTTGTATGGAGTCTAATGTGAGTAAGACACCACACACACCACCTGTCCATTTAATATAGCTTTGTAACTATAAATTAAAGGTGTGTGTTAGGTGCCTGCTAGAGAGAATTGAAGAAGAGAGCTAGCTATCCATTTTGCTACATTTTTCCACTAATGTTTAATGTATAAAGAAGAATTGTGTAAGGCTGAATGAAGACGTAAAGAGGGGACAACTTGCATAAGGGAGATAACGTAACACCTATCCCATTTTGGCATAAAAACCTAGCTTTAAAAAGATATAAGGAGGGGATGTTCGGCTGAAGTGAGCAGGGCTACACTTGGAGAATAAATGGTGTGATTTGGTTGGTGAATAAAGGAAGAGGTTAAAAATTAAAACTCAAAACTATACAAAAACATGTTATAGTTGTGAGCCTCATTTATGACTCTGAAAACCACAAGCATGGGCGTGAGGCAACCCTCACGCCCATGTAATGTTAAGTCATGAATGTGACACATAGTCACACCTATGATAGTCCCGTACACCACTATGACATAATGCCACCTCACCCTTCATTTAGCCTAGCATTTTAATATGTACCGATGGTGTGGCGGGATAGAGGAAGACATGAAAGGTTTTGGAGTTTTTGGCTAGGAAAAAGTGGAGCTTCGAGAGAAGATAAGATGAAGAGGCAAAGCTCTCAATCGTAAGATACCTTCAGAGAGTTCACTTCTTGACATCGCTTTAAAGGTGACTTCGATGCTGACGAACTTGATTAAGTGTATTTCTTATTGACTTTGTTGTTTTATCTCTTTTTCGGGATTGATTGTGTTAAGTCAAGAGGACTTTAAGATGATTAATTTTGATGACAATCAAATAATAATAATGTTAGAAACAAATGAATGTTTTTAACAAGTGTGTTAAGTGTGTAGACAAAGTACAGAACACAAACGCAGAAGGAAACACAGCCGGAAAGATAGATGCAGACGCAAAGATAGACACAGACGCAAAGACTATATAGACGCAGACGCAGACGCAAAGTCAATATAGATGCAGATGTAGACGCAATGACAATATAGACGCAGACACAGACACAAAGTCAATATAGACGCAGAGGCAGACGCAAAGTCAATATAGACGTAGAAGCAGACGCAAAGACAATACAGATGCAAATGCAAAGGCATTACAGACGTAAAGAAGACATAGACGATACCATGAAGATACATTAGCATGTCAGAACAGTTATTCAGTTAGAGTTAGTTACAGAACTTAACTAAACCACGGTTATCAAGAATCAAGAAACGGTTATCAAAGATCAAGAAGCAGTTAGAGACTAAGGCTATAAATAATAGTCATAGTCGAAGATGCTACAATCTAAGAAAAGTTAAAAAGTTAGACAATCTGAGAGAAAATTCTTACAGTGCTTACTTAGAATAGAGCTAACCCTACTGTAACAAAAGCTCACAATCTTTTTCTAGTCAGAGAAAGGAAAGGCTAATAGCCTGGAGAGGCTAAGATAGCTAAAAGAATACTTTGTAAGAGACCTGAAGTGGCTCTGGAAGGGAAGAAAGAATACTTGTAATCATTTGGAGAATAGTGAAACACTCAGAGGAACTCTGAGGATTGGACGTAGCCCACTGTTTGGGGTGAACTAATATAAAAATCACAGTGTCTATTCTCTACTCTTTTTTGTTGTTAAACAATTATATAGAAGTTAATTTGCAATTTAATTACGTAATAACTTTGTGATATCTTTAATTTTTAAAAAGAAAGAGAAGTTCTTAACAAGATCTTATATTCAAAAAGGGATACACCATTCAACCCCCCTTCTTGTGTATCAAGTTTCTTATACGTAAAGTCTATACTAACGTGTGATATACTTCAGATTGTGTTATCTTATGTTTAATTTTTGGTTCTTGTGTGAGAATGATTGAATTTTCTATTTGATTGTTTTCAAGTAAAAACCTCTTGCTAGAATTTCAATATAATTCGTAATTGTTAAATTTGAGATTCTAGCGATTAATGGTTTGTAATCATTAGGGATAACATAACCTAGGTTAAATGACCTAAACTTGTGTGGTTGTTGCCTTTATTAATCTGTTTTTCTAATTCATAATGCGACTATCCAATTAAATCTAGAGAGTTTGTTCTAGGTTATTCGATAGCTAGGTTTAATTAATGAACGTCTCTTAATTAAACATGACCTAAGGGAAAAATGAGGTTAACAGAGATTGTTGTTAATCTATGATTAATAGTTGTTAGGACAGGTTTGAGAACAACAATTCAATGAAATATGTTTAATTAGGGTGTAAGCCAAGATTGAACCAAAGAATTGGATTCCTAACGAAATCATTACTTTCATGATTTAGTTTTATTTTCTTATTTTTAAACCAAACCAAACCAACCCTAAAACCCAAACGTAAATTAATTTTGTTTCAAAAGCTAACCGAATACTTTTTATGGGATCAACCTAGACTAACCATTGCTATAGTAATAGGTCTAGTTTATTTTGCGTAGTCTTATAATGCGCTATGTTAATTTTAATAACTTTGTAACACATATGCATTTCCTCCTTTATAATTTTATTTAACCATATTTTTCATTTTCTTTACTCTTTTTTTCATATGAACTTCAGGAGTTTCGGGAGAGCTTGAAGAGGGTGGGAAGCTCTCCACTGTGAGAAGACACATAGAGGGGTAGCTTTCTACTACCGATTCCAAGGTGACTTCGATGCCAAAGACCTAGTTAAGTCTATTTCTCCTTATATTTGTTATTTTCTTTCTCTCTTTAGAAATTGATTATGTTATCTGATGTATATGGGTTTGGGTATTGTGAAAAGATGATTTTAATGCATTCATTGGATCATTTTATTACAAACCCATTGTTAGAATATTCAATGTAATTCGTAATTGTTATGTTGAAATTTATTTGTAGCAACTAATGGCTTGTAATCATTAGGGATAATATAACCTAGGTTAAATGATGCATCTTATGTGACTGTTGCCTTAATTAATCAAATTTTCTAATTCATAATGCTACTACCCAATTGAATCTAGAGATCATATCATAGGTTATTTGGTAGTTAGGTTTAATTAACGATCGTATCTTAATTAAAAAATACTTAAGGGAAAACTCAGGTCAATATATTAAACTACGATTAATAGTTTCTAAGAGATAATTAAGAAAAAAATCATTGAAATATGTTTAATTAAGTTGTAGGCCGAGATAGAACTAAAGAATTGGATTCCCAACGAATTCACCACTTTCATCATTTTTACATGTTTTCATTAATTTGCCTTTGTTAGTTAGTTTAGTTTTATTTTCTTATCTTAAACCATCCCCCAAAACCTAAACATCAATTAATTTCATTTCAAAAGCTAACTGAACATTCTATGTGGGATCGACCTTGACTCGCCACTGCTATGGTAGTATTAGGTCTAATTTATTTGGACTAGTGTTACAATACAATCAAGATGAAAAGGGGAGATTTAGAATTATGCTTTCTTAATAATTTTTCATCATGTTTATCTGTGATTTCATTTTGAGTAAATAAATGTTTTTAGTGGCTAGGTGTGATAAACCCTATTTTAGGATAACAATATGTTTTAATCTTTTATTCAAAGCAATTATATTGATTATTATGATTCAGCTATGCGTTTTACTCTTGTTCTATCATATCCAAAATATTAGTGAATGTTTTGATTTCATACGGCTGAGTTTGAGAAATCCTGTTGTATAAATAGATCTGCCATAATTGAAAGGAGTTGCATGCAATCCTTTAGTTAGTTTGACATAAATCCTCTAGATTAGGGTCAAACCTAATAGCAAAATTCATAAATTGATAATGTAATCTACGCATTTTCACTATAAAGATTTTTGTTAATTAATTGATGGATTAATTATCAATATGTCATGTAATTCAAAGGAGATACTAGGGATAAGAAAATGGATGCACAACCTAGTTTTTCACAAGATAGACAATGGTGAAATCACACAGTTTTGGTGATAATTGGCATAACAAAGGAGCCTTATACAATGTAGAAGAGATACAATAGTTGAAGCTAGTAGTGAACTCTGAAACCAAAGTCATCAAACTCATTAGTTATAATTAGTGGATATAGCCTTATCATAACAATATAAGTGTAAAGATTATAAAGCATAATATGCCAAGTTGCCAAGAAATTGAATAAGATGACATTTAGTAGATAACAGAGGGATTAACTCAAAAACCTACAAAGTTCTTTTTTAGAAGGAACCAAATAATAGGTTTAGGTGGAGAAATCTGGTCTGGGATAATGATATCAGCTCTGTACATTCATTCATCCTTTGGTTAGGAATAAATGGAAGACTCCTTATAAAGGATAAGTTTAAGTTTCCAATTGTTCATTAAATTGTGAACTATGCAACACTACTATAGAATCTTTAGATTATATTATGATCAGATACAAGTATAATTGGTGCAGTTAGAAAGGATTATAGAGGATTATGAATATAAGAAAATTAGTAACCTCCTCGAATAAGATAATTGCTTGGCTAGGGAATCTGAGAATGAAAACAATAGCAGATTATAAGGCAATGAAGATCAATTGGCATCTAACGAGAAAGGAATTATAGAATCTCTAGAAAGGAGGCTTAGAGCATAGATTTATTATATAAAAAAATTACTCTCTAATGCAAACTTTCCTTGGTAGCAAAAGGGATTGGTGCAAATCGCTCCACTGATATAAAGAAAAGATGGCTATTGGATTAAGCTACTTTTTTCCAAACTATTACTGTGAATAAAAGTTTGTAATTTAGATCTGTTGTACATTGAAAGGTTATATCTACACTTCATTTAATGAAATTAATTACTTTTTTAAAAAATAAAGCATGAATCTTAATTCATACCATATTATGAAAGCTTAATCCTTTTCTTATCATATCCTATGAACCATTTCCGAAACTAGTCCATCTCAACTACTATAATTGGACAATTGCTCAGCCTCTAATGGTATCCACAAAATAGATTGAGAGAACTCTATAACTCTTACAGAGATGGTTTAGCTAGAAGTGCTAGCTTTATTAGAGCTTAAGCCTATATATAATAAGTTTTGGACATTTTAGTAATTTAATTGAAATTTAATTCTAATTTTAATTAAAATTTAATTAAGATTACAAATAATTCTATTTAAATAACAATTATTCCCATCCAATATCTCATATTGACCTTTTTTATTAAATATCTCATATTTAACCATAAAGTTTCTTAAACTTCATAATCAAGTTCAACTTGATTCAATTATCTTTGCTCTTTTCAATTCGTTCTTTATGCGAGACCCATTAGGTTCTCAAATATGTTATTAATGATTATAATTAAAATTTAACTTTAATTTTAATTCTTTGTTAGAATTAGATAAATTAAAATTCTTTTTAATTTATATTTGATTCTCCAATTAAACAATTTATAATCATATATCAACACTAGTTTCTAGCAACATATAATTTCTACCTAAATATTTAGGAATGTCAAAATAGTTTTAAATAACCATTACGTGCATCTTTTTTCTATATAATTCAATCCTTTCATCATATAATATTCCGAATAGGCAGACAGTATAGAATTAATGCCTACTTTATTTTGACTCCAATCATATTAGTTCTCTGTCATTAGCTATTAATTCAATAATGACATTTGTAAACTATTAACAAAGTGTCATTCCACCTTACCAAAGGATTTCCCAAATCATTAATAATTGAGAACAATAGAAATTTCTCCTCAACTACTTTAGGGTTGTGAATCGTATCTTGATCACTCAACTACCTCTATATAGTTCATGCTACATCCAATGATTACTAACTAAACCATTCATTATTAGAGTAGGTCATAAGTAGTATCAAAACATAGTAATCCCTATACAAGATAACTTTGGAGATCTCAAGTCAAAGTATCACTTATACAATCATCCCAATGAGAATATCCATAGACATACAAGTAATGTTCCAAATGATTTTCTCATATCGAGTTAGTTAAGTGAACTTGTTCTTTAATACGCATCCACACATTTGTTTAAGTATCTCTATACTTTATTTTATAAGATTGACTAATTCCTTCATAAGGAAAAACATAACATGGTCTAATCTTTTTTACATTCTATTAATTTTCATTTTTAACATAACAATGACTAAGAACAACTTAAGGATAATACATAAATGTAATATAAACTGATAATTATAATCTCATTATAATTTCATTGCAATGTATAATTATCCCATGGACTTTATAATATATACATCTAAACATGTACAAGATAGAGAATGCCTTTAAATTATTTTGTCACTAAACGACAACCAATCGATTAGCTGTAGGGTATAAATTAATAATCTCTCACTTACACTAAGCCAATCGTTTAAGTATTATATACTCTTATCACTATATAACAATCATGCTACTATTGGGATAATGGATCAATGAAATGATTCTACAAGATTCTCTTACAACTTTCATTTTAGTTATCATCATAATTAAGAAAATTTGCCTAAATACATCTTTGGATCTTTGATGAGACTTTAGGTCCTTTTACTTGCCTAATGGCTCTAATGTTCCACAATACATTGTGGTCTTGAAAAATGAAAGGAACTATATCAAGTTCACTAAAGAACTTATTGATCCAATTAATCATTTCCATTAAATAAAAAAATGCATTATAGCTTAATTAGAAATAACCGTAATTAAGATTTATTTCTAAAGTTAATATCCATGTAAACTTAAACTCAAATATCAACTCATATATAGAATAATGGATATCATTAATACTTCATAAGTATCAGAAGTCTCAAATACTAAACAATTTTAGTACGTTATCTATGTACTTGGACTTAGAATAGGTGAACAACTTCCAATCTATCTCTATAGATCTAATTACTAGAATTAAGTTGATATCTTTGGATATCCAATAAGAGTTATTCTTGGACAATTATATTTTCAACAATTGAAAATTAGAATTATTATTCTTTATGAGGAATATGTCTCCATATAATCCCACTGAGGGGGACAACTATACTTCTATAAACCTTCTTGTAGACATGATAAATTTACATTTATCGCAATGTCTTGTAGCTTTTCAACTATACATAAAATATATCAATAACGAAATTAGTTCCAATTGAATACACTTTCATGAGATTTGACCTTTTTAAATTTAATCTTACTCCACCTACTTATCTTGAGAACCATTTTTATATAAGTATACATTGAAACAAACAATTTGTTTAATAGATCTATAAGATAAGATTTTTATCCAACCTTTTAGATATCTTATAACCTTATATTACCTAATTTAGTTATAAACTTAATGGATAGTACATGATTTAGCTAAGCATCACATCCTTAAATCATTAATTTAGAATTTTTCAAAGACTTAACATTTCATATCTGATATGAAGTCATGCTAATTGATTCAATTGGAACTATCAAAGGTAAGTCATTGTACTAAGCATAACTATAAAAGAAATAATATTGCATCATACAATATCTCATATTGGATTTTCCTCCTTATATAAATCCATATTCTTATGAATTTTTTTATAAAGGTATTCACCAAAGAATCTCATTACCTATAGATAACTAAAAATTTAAAACTTACTACGTTGATCTTATTGAAGAGCTTCAGAATTCTTAATGTTTAATTTCTACTTAGATTTAAAAAATTTAAACTTTTCAAAATTTTAAATCAACATTTCATTTAAGTACATATGACTATATCACATAAGTTCATCAGTAATCTAGTGAAATATAAGTATTATACTTTTATGAATTGTTATTCCATTTAATAAATCATGTATAAATTTAACAATTGAATACCATCTTCATCCTTTCACTAAAAATTGATTTGGTTATTCTTCAACTTAACAAGTTTCACAACTTTTATATGATTCATAATTAAAAGGATACATATATCCTTGTTTGTAAGTTTATGATTCTCATCATATTGGTTTAACCTTCATGGAATAAAAGGATAGTCTTGGTTATCTAGCTTTGTATTCTTGTCAATTATGATAAACATAAGTATTGATCAAGCACTTCAAACTATTTGTATAAAATTGGATGAACTACTTAACAATCTATTTCTGATCATGCTTTGAACATCATATTAATGTTGAATTTAAATTTACTATTGAGTACTCTTAATCATAAACTAGAAATACATATGATGTTTATCATATCTTGTATAGGGAAGAAAAGTCATGTAATCATTTTTCTTCGTATGACAACTATTATCATACTATAGTAAATGCCTTTAACTGATGTCCATGTTTGAGATTTTATTATGCTAAATTAAGTGTAACAATTCTAATAAGGTGCTATTCTTTTCTGCTATACTCTATACTTCCTCTTGCATTTTATAATCATATTTTTGACCTATATCTTACATTTTGTCATCAAAGTTTATAAGACATTAATCACCATAAAATGTCAATATGTTTTATCGTCTATATGATTTTTACATATCTCTAAAACTTTAACACTAAATCCTCAACCAGGATTAATAGCAAACTTCCATAATGGGGATACAATTTTTCTATCTAACATAATTTATATCTAAGAAATCTAGTTCATTAACTCTTAGTATCAACTATACTAAACAAACTTAGAGCAAAATATAAATACAAGAAAAGAAAGTAACTAATTATATGTCATGATTACCAAATGAGATAGGACTTTAATCATGTATTTAGTTACTTCCACTATTTTATTCAAAATAATAGTCCCCAATACCGTTTGGAAAGATTACTCTAATCTCTCTAATAAGTCCGCTCAACTAAATTTAAATTTGGTAGATAATAACTTTATCAATCACTTTTCATGTAACTCCTAGATCTATTTAGTGATAACTCTTGCCAAAACATATCATATAAGTTATTCCTAACATTGCCTCTAAATTCATGTGATCATAAGTTGACTCATCCAAATCACACAAATTTAGTTAAGTACAATCCACTGTCATAAGACCAAACATATTTAGGTTAAAGCAACTTTAAGTTTTTTTAATAAACCTAGCAATAAACAGAACTTTGGTTTATTATTATAAAAATGGAAGGGAACAATCATGTTGTCAACGTATACTTAATATTTTAACAAAAGTTTCATTTGTCTCATTAAGCACAAAATTTTAGGTAAAATATCACACATATAAAACTAGAATCTAACATGCATCCAATATATATATCAAACATATAAACAAAGCATCCAACTTATGCAGTCGTAATTAATTATATGCATAAAATGTCAAGCTTCTTTTAATTCTAGTTATTAATCTTCACAATCTAAAATAATATTTCCAACCCCTTGGAAAAAATAAATTAGACTAAAAGAAATTCAATTCAATTTGAATTGGAAAATATTTCCATTTATCTTGAACCCTTTAAAAACTTTAATTGAAGTAATTTTCAATAAATTGTGTTTTTATTTGTTATAATTTACAAAACATTTTTTAAAAAAACTATATTAGAAACACATTCTAATTCAATTAGAAAATTATTTCTAAATTAGTATTTATAATCTTATTAGGAATTACTTTTTTTAAATATACACTATTTTCTAATATTAAATGGAAACTACTTTAAAAATTAAATAAAACACTTTAAAAATTAAATAAGAAAGTTCTTTACAGTATTTATTTAGAGATTAATTTCTTAATTACTTAGAAAATCTTAATTTAATAAATTAGAAAATTATTTTCAAAATATTAAAGAAAGAACTTTTTAAATTAAAAATTAAAACACATTTCAAAATCTAACAATGCAAAATAAATTAATAAATTTATTATTCATAAATGAAGAAACAATTTCTAAATAAATTTAATAATAATTCTTTAAGCAAATAAAGTCATAAAATTAATTTTTCTAAATCGTATTGAAATAAATAAATTTAATTAAGAAACACCTTTCTTAATCATTTAAGAAACACTTTTATTAATTTTAAGGAGTCTAATTAATTAATTTCAATCTTATATTAATTAAGATGAGATGTTAATTTTAATATTGAAGTAATTATTTTTCTTAGTATGATTAAGATTAATAATTAGATTGACTCCTCATTTAATTAAGGTCTATAATGTATTAATCTTAAACTTTTATAGATTAAATTGAATCTAATTCAATCTTACATTAGAATTTTATTTCAATTCCATTTGAAGATCAATAATAATTAAACAATTTAATTAAATCATAGATTTAAACTTGGATTTGATATTACTGTTGGAAAATTGAGACGAAATCTGATCTCGACAGTTGCATAATAATTATAATATTTTTTGGATTTTGAATTCTGAAAAGCCAAAGTCATTTTAATTATATAGAATGATTAACAATTAAATCATAATAAAGCATGAATATTAATTCATATTTTATTCAGAAGTTTGATCTTTTTTTTAATCATATCCCACGAGCTATTTTTCAAAGAAGTCCATCTCAACTACCGTAGCTGCAAAAATGTCTAGCCTTTAATAGTATCCACATAATAGCTTGAGAGAACTTTGTAACTTTTACAGAGAGGGTTCAACCAGAAGTGCTTGCTCCATTAGAGCTTAAGCTTATTTATAATAAGTTTTAGACATTTTAGTAATTTAATTGAAATTAAATTCTAATTTCAATTAAATTGTAACTAAAATTACAAATAATTCTAATGAAAGACCATTTATTCCCCAAACGATCCAATATCTTATATTGATCCTTATTTATTAAATATCTCATATTTACTTATAAAGTTTCTCAAACTTTATAATCAAGTCTAACTTGGTTAAAATATTTTTGCTCTCTTCAACCAGCTCTTTATGTGAGACCTATTATGTTTCCAAATATGTTGGCAATGATTATAAATTATGATTCTAATTCATAATTAGAATTAGATAAATTAAAAACATTTTTAAATTTATCTTTAATTCTCTAATTAGAGAATTTATAATCATAGATCAAAATTGGTGTCTAGAAATACATCATAACCACTTAAATATTTAAGAATGTCAATGTGGTTTTGACTAACCTTTCCATGCATGATTTTTTCGTATAATTAAATCCTTTCATCATACGATGTTCCTATTAGAAATAGGGCATGAAATTAATGTTTGCACTATTTTGGGTCCAATAATATTAGTTCTTTGTCATTAACTATTAATTCAATTAATAACATTTGTGAACTATTTACAAAGTATCGTTCATCCTTAGCTAAGGATTTTTTGAATAAATACTAATCGAAAACAATAGAACATTCTACCTTCCTTTAGTTTTTGAGATCAACTACTTCCTTCATAAGGAAAAACGTAATGTGTGCTATTCCTTTTATGTTCTATTAAAGTCTAGCATAAATAAAGCAATGATTAAGAACAATTTAGTGATAATACATAATTCAATATGAATCATACAATTATAATCTTAATATAATTTCATCGGTAATATATAATTATTTTTTGGACTTTATCATATACATCTAAACATGTACAAGATAAAGAATCCCTTTAAATTATTATGTCACTAAACTATAACCAATCAATGTTAGAGTAGTGCTCTAATGGCAATCACCTTAAGCACTTTTGTACAAACTTTATTTTGATTAATAAAGCAAAATGTAATTTTTCATTAATTTGATATTTGTTTATATATAAATTTATATTGATCTTAATTCGAATTAATTAAGGAAATATGATGAGTCATGATAATGAAATTCCTTTCATGAGCAATTATGTTGTATCTAAATAATCCCTAGTCATAGGATTAATAAAATAGGACATTATTAATCTAAATAGACTAGCACATGTTACACTCCTTAAATTTGATCAAGCAGTGGATCTCATAAACTGTAAGCATGAGATGTTTAGAGTTAACATGTGGATGCTTACTAAGAGTAGTAAGTACATAAGAGGAGCATTTTTGAGATTATCATGTGGATGATCTATCAAATGTCAATGATCAATCTCATCATAGAAATGGTGCAAATATCCTCAGACTTGAGGTACTCAAGGATATCTTAGATGCTAATCCTGCGCATTGACATCATTCCTTGTTACCTCAAGAGGAGGTCACTCTTAGGGTGGTAATTGGGTACAGCTATTAGTATTTGAAGGTAATTGAGCAGCCAATAAAGTATTCACCACCCCTGATTGAGGGAGATGATACCTACGACCTCTTGTTGGGGTCATTACTCAGGAGTCTCTGGCTAGAGCAATTATGTGTCATGAAGAGAGTCTTCAATGACACTTAGAGCAATAAGATCCTATGACAAGAACTAATATCACTTGGACTAGATGTGACATATTCAGTCTAGTGGGAGTTGACACATAGCCTATACTCCGAACCAAGTAGGGTATAATATGTTGAAAGAATGAATTGCATAGTAATTTTCTGTGGAAAGGTTTGTAAGTTAGATAATTAAATATCGAAGAGTTCGTGTATGAATCCACTTATATTATGGTAAATTGGCATGATGAAACCCTTTATGATTTTCTTGAATTAAGGGTTAATTCAAGTGCCTAAAATAATTAAGAACCTAAGAGTCACACACATAAAAGATCAGATGAAAAAGATAGTGTGTATGGCTGGTTTTAAGTAGGCCACGATCATGGCTATCGTGACTGAAGGCGAAGTTATTTTTTAAGTAGGCCATGAACATGGCTCATAGGTCACGATCGTGATTAAAGGCACGACTTAGGTACATAAGTGAGTTCTTCACTTATGTATTGAGTAATGTAACTAGTTCTTACACACTCAAGTGAGAGAGAAAGGGCTCTAGAAGAGTTCTAGAGATAGAGAGAAGAGGTATTAAGTTATCTTCATGTAATTTATGCAATTGTTGCATAAATCTAGTTGTATGCAAGATAATCTTAATCTTTCTCTTCATTTGAGCATCTACTTGAACTCATCTAGTTTGGTGCTCAAATCACCCTTACACTTTATTTCTTCTTCATCTTTGCATATTCATGGGTGATTAAGGGAGGGTTTGGTGTTTACAATAACTCAAACAAGGAAAATAAATAAGAAAGGAGGATAAACAAAAGGTCAAAAGTTTTAAACTTCATGTTCTTATTATATGTCTTTGCATGCATATATAAGGCTTTTTTGCATTATCATGGTGTTGTAATTTAGATTCTGATACTTTAGCTGCATTTGCATTTATGGAATGCATGTGTACATGGCAAACCCAATAGTGGTATCAGAGCAAGTTTATACATGTGTTAGATGATGTATCGAACATGTGCAAAGTGTTTGTTCGGTTGTGACTAACATGTATGTTGATTTGGAATAATTCGTGTAAGTTGTAGAAAATTTGTTTTTCCAATTTTCTTTCACAAAAATGTTTATAAGGTGTTATCTTATGTTTTTTTCAAAGAAAGTACAGTTGAATGTCATTTGCTATTTTATTTCAAATTAATATCCAGTTTGTTTATATGTTGGTTTCTGGGAAATTTTGAAAAACTAAATGCATGTGCCGATTTTGAAAATTTCAGAATAATTCTTGAAATTTTTTTTCTTATTTTCTTTCACAAAAATGTTTATAAAGTGTTATGTTATATTTCTGTCAAAGGAAAATGCAAGTAAATGTCATTTGATATTTTATTACGAATTTAGTTTTAGCCTGATGCATGTATGAAGTTTTGGGAAATTCTAAAAATTTGATGAACATACATGCTTGTAAATTACATATTAATTTTATAAAAATTGTTTTTATGAATTTTATGCATGCATATGCAAGTTGAGATGTTGCCATATGTATGAGATATATGAAACTTTTTGTTAAAGTGATTATCTTATGCATGCATGATGTAAAGTATGACTTGTGCTAGAAGTAATATGACAAGTGTCATAGACATATGATGTGCTGGCTAATTCCTATTTATTAATAAGTAATTCCTAGAAATTAGTCTTTGTAATTTTTTATTAGGCACATTTAGAATGTGTATAAGACTCTAGATTTTTTCTAGAATTAATTGAATTTGATTCGATTAATATATTAAGTCAAAGTCAACTTTGGTAAGCCTTTTGAAAGCTGATAGAGTTGACTTAATTAAAGACTTATAGTGTATGTGTTTCGTTATAAAATCTTAATAAAGTTTTTATGGGATAAGAAATGTATTATTTTGATGTTAGTAGCATGCTTAGTGCATGTGCTTAAAATTATGGTTCTGGAAATTTTCCAAACATCGAATTGGTCCTTTTAGTGTCTAGTAGGTTAACTTATTTATCGTGGTGATTTTTGTCATCAAGATAATTTTGGCTTGTGCCAAAATTTTTTAGATAAATTTGAGATGGCCTAGGGATATTATAGATGACTAATTCATGTACGAGAATTTTGGAAACCTTAGGGATTAATTTAGAATTAACCCAAGTAAAGCATAACATTTCTAGTGTGACTAGAAAAAGGCATATATACTATAATTAAAGTGTTTAATTTGGACATCAAAATATATAAATTTTGGAGTTCCTAATTGAATCATATTCATAATTCGAATTAGTCGAGACTAACTTTAGTACTTGATTTGGTTCAAGAGTTGAATCGAATCACAAACTTTTGATGCATAGTCAAGTCACAACCTCAATTAAACCTCCTTTGTGTGATACATGCATTAGATACATTTTAAGGGTGGACATAGGCTTAATTTAATTGAGTTGTTTGTAATTTGAACATATATATGTATGTGATATATATACAATATCATCCAAGTATTGATGAGACCAAAGAACAGATTCCTCAATCAAAATATTAGTACTTACTCCTTCTATTGATATGGCAAGAACCAGATTTCTTTTAGAGTTGGGTTATTGGGTAAACCTAAACCCGCTTTACATGAATATGTTCAAACCATGGAAATTAGATTTCCAGGTTAATAGGTTGGTCCTAACTAGAAATGATGATTTGTTGGGCAAACCCAAGGTCAACGTGGATAGAGGCAAAGTTGGGTCATACACATAGGACGTATACAAACTAAAAGTTAATAACCCAATGAGTGTGCTAAATCAACAGTTGATAGCACAAGTCAATAATTGCATAGCTTAATGCAATTGGTATGAATGATAGCTACTGATTGACCTAAGGTGGCTTATTAGGCAAACCCAAAGACATTGTTGGTGATATTGGATATTGACCTATTAAAAAAACTATAAGTTTTTTGAATTCATAATGAGGGCTATGGATTTGAATAAGAATAATGGGACCCATAATACAAGTGATTAAAGTCCTTATCGATATGCATTTGTTTACATTATAATACTTTCTCTCATTCTTCTAGGTTATTAAATCGCCACGATGTCTTCATCTAGTGTGAACCTATGCTCTCTATTAGACTCTAATAAACTTATGGGATCTAACTTCTTGGATTGGCTATGAAATTTGAGAATTGTTCTCAAATTTAAAGACTAGGATATGTCCTAGATGAACCAGTTCCCAATCCCCCTACTGCCGATGCATCTGATGAGGATCAAAAGGCTTACAAGAAGCTACTAGATTATAGTGAGTTTGCTAGTTGTATAATACTGGCCTCCATGTCACTAGAACTGTAAAAGCAGTGTGAGGCTATGGATGCTCATACCATATTCTACCATCTAAGGGAACTGTTTGATGAGCAAGCTCGACCTAAAAGGTTCAAGACCTTAAGGTTTCTTTTCCACTCTAAGATGGCTAAGGGATCATTCTAGTGTAGTATGTGCTGAAGATGTATGGATATATAAAGATGTTAGGTAGTTTGGGTTTCATAATGGATCATGAATTAATTATAGACTTAATTCTGACTAGTTTGATCGATGGTTATTAATATTTCATGGTTAACTATCAGATGAACCAAATATCCACAATGATACCAAAGCCAATTAATCTACTCAAAAAAGCTCAGCAAAATGTCAAGAAAGACAGTAAGGCTGCGATGTTAGTGGACTCTACTTCTGGTTCTCGAAAGAAGAACTAAAAGAAGAAGAAGAAGTCTGAGAAGCCAGTGGGAGGTGTAGCCAAGAAGAAGGCAAATGAGACAATATTAAAGGGGATATGCTTCCATTACAACAAGGAAGGACATTAGAAGAAGAACTGCAAAGCTTATCTGGAGTCACTGAAGCAAAAGAAGGAATTAGATACCCCACCGTCTACTTTAGGTATGTTGTTTGTCGTTGAGGTTAATACTATTTCGATCATAACATTTAGTTATTAGATACTAGAAGCGGCTCATACATATGTGTTGATATATAGGGTCTCAGGGATAGTAGACTGCTCAACGAGGGAGAGATGGACCTACGAGTGGGAAATGGAGCAAGAGTTATTACATTACCCATAGGAACATATGTTTTGTCTCTTCTTAGTGGACTAGAGTTAATTTTGGATAATTGCAATTATGTAGCCGTTGTGACAAAGAACATTGGATCTATTTGATGTCTTAATAAAGTGGGATTTCATTTAACTTTTTCAAACAATGGTTGTTCAATTAAGTTGAAAGAAATGCTATATGGTGCTGCTACATTATGGAATATTATTACATATAAGATATGTGTAATCCAATTTTAAATATCAATGACAATAATCGAAAAAATGAGATAACTTAAAATCATCTTACTTATGGCATTGCCGACTTGGCCATATAAGTGAGAAATGCATGATTAAGCTACACAAGAATGGTAGCTTAGGGTCATTTGATTTTAAATCATATGACATATATGAATCTTGCTTATTAGGCAAGATGACTAAATTACCATTTAAAGGAAAGGGTGAATGAGTAAATGGGTTATTAAACCTAATATATTATGATGTATGTGTTCCAATGTCCATTCATGTCAAAGGTGGTTTTATGTACTTCATTACCCTTATTGATGATTATTCATGATAATGGTATGTGTATCTAACGAGATACAAGTGTAAAACATTTGAAATGTTCAAACAATTTAGACATAAAGTAGAGAAATAGCTTGGTAGAAGTATTAAGACACTTCAATCAGATCGACGTGGTGAATACTTAAACAAGGAGTTTTTAATTTATCCCAGAGATACTGGGATAGTATCCCAATGGACTCCACCTTACACACTGCAATATAATGATGTGGATGAAAGGAGAAATCAAACCTTGTTAGACATGGTAAGGTTAATGATGGGCATAGCGAATCTACCAAATACTTTTGAGGTTATGCACTTGAGATTGCTATTTATGTGACAAACAGAGTCCCTCTAAAGGCAATTAAAGTTACTTCATATGAGATATGGACTAACAAAAGGCTCTATCTTAGAGCAAAAGGTTTTTGTCTCAAAGCATGCTGTCTTTTTAGAGAAAGAGTTTCTTCTAAGAGAAGATAGTGGGAGCAAAGTTGAACTTAATGAAGTTCATGATGCTTAAACACTTGAACTTAACAAAGTTTATGATGCTCAAACAGACGTAAATTATCTGCCTAAACCTGAAATTATTGCTCGTGGAGATGAGACAATAGTTGAACCTTCTAATACACAAAATGTTCGTACATCAAGTAGGATAGGCAATGTTCTAGAGAGATATGGATTCTCGTAAGTGAAAAAAATGACGTATTGCTTATAGAGGACGATGAGACTACAACCTATAAAGAGGCTCTGAAGAGTTCAGAATCTAAAAAATCAACTCAAGCTATGAAGTTCAAAATAGATTCCATGTTTAAAAACCAAGTATGTGTTAAGTCAAGAGGACTTCACGATTATTAATTTTGGTGGCAATCAAATAATAATAATATTAGAAATAAATGAACTATTTTGATAAGTGTGTTAAGTGTGTAGAAAAACACAGAAGAAGCGCAAAACACAGAAGAAGCAGAAAAACACAGAAGAAGTGAAAACACAGAAGAAGTGGACAACATAGAAGAAAAGGAAAACACAGAAGAAGTGAAAACATAGAAGAAGTGGAAAACACAGAAGAAGCGGAAAATACAGAAGAAGTGAAATCATAGAAGAAGTGAAAAACACAAAAGAGGCGGAAAACATAGAAGAAATGAAAAACACAGAAGAAGAGGAAAACACAGACGATACAAAGATGAAGATACGCTAGTACGTTGGATAGTTAGTTAGTTGGAGTTAGTTACATAACTCAACCGAATAATAGGTTCTACAAGAATCAAGAAGCTGTTAGAGACTTACGCTTTATATACTAGTCGTAGTCGAAGATTGAATAATCTTTAATATTTTGAGCTTTTAAGTGTTTACTTACAAAGAAAAATTCTGTATTCAAAAGTGCGATACTAGAGAGCAAACTCTACTGTAACAAAAAGCTCACAATATCTTTCTAGTGAGAGAAAG
>JANZXP010000008.1:27911940-27927170 GCA_027576715.1 Erythroxylum flavicans | reverse complement strand
ACAAATGGCATACAGATTAATCCTCCTTCTAGCTTCTCTTTGATAAAATGTCGATCAACTTCAACGTGTTTAGTTCGATCATGTTGCACTGGGTTATTTCCTATATTGATTGCGGCTTTGTTATCGCAGTATAACTTCATAGGAGTTTCTAAAGGCAACCCTAACTCTTTTAGCATCCGCTGCAGCCATAGTAGTTCACAAACACCATTGGCCATCGCTCTTATATTCAACCTCAGCGCTACTTCTTGCTACTACACTTTGCTTTTTACTTCTCCAAGTTACCAAATTACCCCGCAAGTAGGAACAGTATCCAGTTGTTGATCTCCTATCAGTAGAGGACCTAGCCCAATCTGCATCAGTGTAGATTTCGATCCTAAATTGATTATTTTTTCTGAAACACAAGCTTTTTCCTGGAGATTTCTTCAGATACCATAGAATACGATAGGTAGCCTCAAGGTGTTCCTTTGTAGGTGAGTGCATAAATTGACTCACAAGGCTAACTGCGAAGGCTATGTCTAGCCGAGTGTGAGATAAATTAACTTACCTACCATTATCTTGTTGTATCCACCGGGCATCTTCCTTCTAAGAAAATAAAAGATTTGTAATGGGTTTTCCTTCAGAAATAGAATGTAAGGAGGGAGTATCACTTGGAGAGTTTTGAACTGAAAGAGGCATACTCGAAGAGTTTCGGTCCTGCCCCGAGTTGGAATCTTGGCCTTGCTGGGAATTTTCAGGCATCTTTTCCTGAGTCAAGTTTTTTCGGGTGTAAAACAATCCGAATTTTTTCTTTCTTTCATCTCCTTCTAAGGAATCATTATTTTCTGCTGGGACAAGACTTGGCCCATCTTCTTTTCTTTCACTTTGGTCTTGTTAAGGTTGAGTGAAAACAGACTTTGTTGGTGAGATGTTTAACACAGATTCAGATATTGAATTATTCTGAATCTGGAAAGGATCTTCATTCACCAAGGTTTTGATTTGATCCCAATTCGGACCTTCATTATTTTTCTCCCCTTGAAGAGGAGACTTAAAAAAAGGTGTCGTTTCAAAAAAGGATACATCCATGGAAACAAACGTGTTTTTCAAAGTAGGATTATAGCATTTATAGCCCTTTTTAGTTAGTGAATATCCTACAAAAGCACATTTCCGAGCTCTAGGATCAAGTTTACTTTGGTTTGGGTCATGATGATGGACAAAAACTGTGCATTCAAAGAGTTTAATGGGTAAATCGGATACTATCCGAGAGGATAAATTTTTCTTTTTTGAACAAACTTGTAAAGGAGTTTTGAAATCTAAAATCTTTGAGGGCATTCGATTTATAAGATAGGTTGCTATGAGAATAGCTTCACCCCAAAGGTACTTTGGAACATTATTTGTGAAAAGTAATGCTCTTGATACTTCTAGTAGATGTTTGTTTTTTCTCTTCGCAACTTCATTTTGTTTGGGGATATCATTGCATGAACTCTGATGAATAATTCCCTTTTCAATAAAAGAACTCCCCAAAGTCTTATTAAAAAATTCCTTCCCATTATCACATTCTAAAAATTCAGATTGTGTTTGAACCATGTTATAAAAGTTTTTAAAAACTTCACCAACCTTAGATTTTTTGTTCAATAAATATACCCAACTTATTCTAGTGTGATCATCTATAAATGAGACAAACCATTTTTTTCCAAGAATTGTTGGTGTACTTGAAGGACCCCAAACATTACTATGAATTAAAGAAAATGGTTTATAGGGTTTTTATGGTCTTGGAGGATAAGAGGCTCGGTGTTGTTTTGCAAACATACAAATCTCACACTTAAATGAAGACGGATTTTTATTAATAAAAAGAGGAGAAAATAAATGTCTTAAGTAATGAAAGTTTGGATGATCAAGTCTATATTGCCATAGCATTATTTCATGATTCCTAGAAGAAAATTCAGACTCAAAGCATAAACTACTGACTGGTAGTTTACTTGGGATTGTTCCATCTTCAAAGAAATACGGCCTCCTTTTTCCCTAACACTGCCAATCATCCTCCCCGAGGCTGTTTCCTAAAACTCACAATGAGTTGGATGGAAATTAGCTTGACACTTTAGATCACAGGTTATTTTACTGATAGAAAGAAGGTTACAAGACAATTTTAGAAAATGAAGCACATTACAAAGAGTTCTAAGCGGGGAAACTTTGATTGAACCAATCCTGGCTATTGTCGAAAAAGATCCATCAGCAATCTTAATTTTTTTGTTTCCCGCACATGGATTATATGATGAGAACAGTTGGGAGCAATTTGTCATGTGATCTGTTGCTCCAGAATCAACAATCCAAGGACTGGGAGAAAGACCAAAACTAGAGAGGGCTGTGACACAGGAATTACCTTGGGCTGCAAGAGAACAAGGAGTAACAGAGAATTGTGGAGGTTTAAAAAGTTTGTGCAGAGCTCTAACTGTTCCTTTGTGAAAGGTTGCTCATCCGAGTTGATTGATTGCTCTAGAGAATCATCAGTTGTGGTTTGAAGTGCCCTGCCATTCCTTTCCCGTTTTTTCTTTAAATGTGATGGCTTCCCATGAATCTTCCAACATGTTTCTTTAGTGTGCCACGGTTTTCTACAAAGATCACACCATGGACGTTTCTTCCTTTCTCGGTCTTCATCAGTTACTCCTGAGTTCTGGGAGACAAGAGCTGAGTTCTCAGCCTCAGTTGGTGGTGCAACGTTGCTGAGCATGATTCTCCTTTTGTTTTCTTCTTGTCATAACTCCGAAAAAACCTCATGAACTGAGGGAAGTGGTTTTTGGCCAAGAATTCTTCCCTTGACCTCATCTAAGCTCCTATTTACTCCTGCAAGGAACATATAGACACGACCATTCTCATTAGGATTCTATTGCTTTGGCTGTTGGCAAGAACATGCTCGGCCTTGCAATTGTTGCCTCCATCGAATTTAGAAGCCATGCTGTTACCAAGGAATTTTTTGCCCTCCACCTTTCTAAGCCAGGCCCCTTTTCTTATGGCTACTTCTCTTCCCCAGTGATGTACCCGAGCTTTCGTTTGCCTTCTAGGACAAGTTTGACGGACTGAGATCACTCAAGGAAGTTTCCTTTGTTTAGTTTTTGAACGAAAATTTGTAACGAAGAACTGGTGTTTATGTTATCAACATCAGTATAAAGAGAGTTATCTGGGCTAGTTTCAGAGGTAACCTCTGATGTGTTTTGGGTTTTGCTTGCAACAGTCATGGCAGTCTTTGCCATGCTTCAAATTTGAACCCTATGGCTTTGATACCATGTAGGATTTTTTAGCAAAACTTTATTTTCTCTCATATATATCTATGATAGAATACATTGAATTTATAGGATACTTTGTACCCTTGGAAAAAACTAATAAAAACATAAATAAACTAAATATAGTAACTAAAATATACACTACCTTATTTCTAAGGATCCTTAACCCGAATTTAGGGATTCGGGTCCTTTATTCAAGAAATAGAAACAATTAGAAATTAGGAAAGGAAATCAAATTAAATCTTTTATTTTCTAACAGAACCTAAAACCGTAACCATTGAATTAATGAACCTTTAAAACATAATATGTCACAAGTTTTAGTAATTTTATTTTGATTATGTAAAACAAAAAATTAAACAAAATAAGTGCATGCACATCATGTTTGATGTCTCCATTAATAATATACATTATTTCATCATCAAATAAATTGACAATGCTAGGATCACCAAATTTGTTAAATATTTATTTCAAGTTGTACTCATGAAATTATGATACAAAGTAGTGCATCTGTTAAATTACAATTCAATCAATGGCTTAAACATATAGATCCATCAGATATCTAGTCATTTGACTCGAATTAAAGATTTTATTCATTTACTTCGTGTTAAATTAGTAAAACTTTAACTTTCCTAGTAATGTAATTAATGAATTTTTTAACTGGAAACAAGCTATCAATATAGGAAAGCTGGAAAACATAAAATGATGCCTTGATATCTTTAAAAGTACTTTCTGTCTAAAAATACATCTTTTGATCTAAAATTTAATTAAAAAAATTTTCATTATCTAATTAACCGAGTGTACATTAAGTATGTCCAAGTCTTGAAGTGTCTTCTTTACTTTCAATGACATTTGCTGTTTTGAGACCATAACAAGTAGAAGTTTTAACTCAAGCAATAACTTTGAGCTAGTTTGATAGGCCCTTAATTAAGAAATTTTATAAAAGAAAGAAGGGGTACGTGGGGGGAAGGTATATTTTAAAAGGCAAACAGGTGGGCTACATGGGGGGCAATCCTAACTAACTTGGCAGTACTAGGGCCCATTATGAGGAGTGAGGTATTTGTGGCAGGATGGAGTATAAGGAAGGCAGGGTGGGAGAGTGGTTAGCCTCTCAAAAGCTAACCAAGGGAGGGAGCTACATTCTTCCAGTTTCTAGAGGCTCATTTCTGGAGTGGGAGAGGGTGTATCTGAGCTATTTTCTTTTCTGTTTTTGCTTTCATAGCTGAGGATTTGCTGTCATTTTTTGTTATTCTCTTAAGAGGGGTGGTTGTATTGGGAGTCTTAATACTATATTAGAATAAATATATAGAAACTATTACTAGAATCTATCAATTGGTATCGGAGCAGCAACGCTAGGGCATGCTAAACACCAGGATGGAGGCCAGAATGGATCAGGTGGAGAAGAAGCTAGGTACCATGAAGGGGGACATGATTGAAACTAAAGGGTGGTTGATTGAACTAAGAGATTCAATGGCTAGAATGGAAGAAGTAGGAAGGAGGCCAGGAAAGGAAACCATGGTGGAACTGTCGAAGTCTGGAGCTGAAGGAGGACGCCGAGAGGTGACCGAGGAGTCACGCAACCGTGAGAGGTTTTGAAAACTAGAACTGCCCATTTTTGAAGGAGATGACCCAATTGGTTGGTTGTTCAGGGTGGAGAAGTATTTTGCCATAAATGGCATGACAAAGGCAGAGAAGATGGAGGCGACAGTGGTGAAAGCCCTGAATTGGTTCCAGTGGATGGAGGTGAGGAACCCTGTACACACTTGGAGAGAGTTCAAGAAGGAATTAATTGAGAGATTTCAGCACTCTCAACAAGGAGATTCATATGAGATGCTCATGGCATTGAGGCAGGAGAGAACCGTGTTAGAGTATCGGGAAAGGTTTGAAGCCCTTTCAACTACAGTAAGAGAAGCTTCGAATGAGTGATTTATGGGGGCTTTCAAAATCGGGTTGAAGGCAGGTATGAGGGCGGAGCTCCGTTTGATGAGGGTTGACACTTTAAAAGGGCTAATGGACTTGGTCAAATAGTAGAGGAAAGGAACCAAATCACGGAATGAGATGCTCATGGCATTGAAGTAGGAGGGAACCGTGGCAAAGTATCAGGAAAGGTTTGAAGCCCTTTCAGCCACAGTAAGAGAAGCTTCGAATGAGTGCTTGATGGGGGCTTTCAAAACCAGGTTGAAGGCGGATATAAGGGCGGAGCTTCGTTTGATAAGGGTTGACACTTTAAAATGGCTGATGGACTTGGCTCAAAGAGCAGAGGAAAGGAACCAAATCATGGAACAAGCCCATGAAGAACACCTGAATAAGCAATTGAAGGGTTGGGCAAATCAAAGGTGGTCTGGACCCAAGGGAAATTGGAGTTGGGTCACGAGTCCTCATGAACTGAGTAGAACCACCAGCTACGTTTCAAACAGGGAAGCAGAGATGAAGAAGGATGGCGCACCTGCATCATCGAGGACGGGTTCAACCTCCCCTGCGTCAAGAGCCAGCGCCGCAACACCAAACCCCTCTGCATTTCGGTCACTCACAGAGGTTGAGGCTGCCAGGAAGAGAGCCCCTCCCATGTCTATAAGAACCAGCAATTCAGTGTAATTTTGCTGCAACCCGTCGATGAAAAGGGCGAGAAGATTACGGAGGAGGAGGTCTAGGAAATAGAAAAAATGACTGCAGATGAAGAAACCAAGCCAGCTACCTTGGAGCTATCAATTTACTCTATAGTATGTATTACCACCAATAATACCATGAAGCTATTAGGGAGATGTATGGGGGAAAAGGTCCTCATATTCACAGACAGTGGGGCATCCCACAATTTTATCACTTCAGAAACTGCAGAAAAGCTGGGAATTTAGACCAAAGAAGTGAAAATATTTGAAGTTTCGCTGGGGGATGGTTACAAGGTGAAGGGTAGCAAACATTGTCCTACCGTGGAGGTGAATTTATAGGGAATGAAAATTAAACAACCATTCTATGTGTTTGAAATGGGGGGAGTAGATATATTGAGTGGCTCAAGTCATTGGGAGAAGTGAGAGTCAATTGAAATCAACTAACAATGAAGGTGAAAAGGGGTAGGGAGGAATACTGCTTGAAGGGGGATCCGAGCCTAACCAAAACCATGGTGTCACTTAAATCCGCTATAAGAACCCTTAGGAGTGGGCATCAAGGGTGTCTAATTGAATTTGTAAAATTACAGATGAAGTGGAGGAAGAGCCCTTACCTGTAGCTATATAGCAGCTTTTGATAGAATTTCCAGCAGTGCAAACACCAACAACAGAGCTACCACCTCACTAGAAGCATGACCATGACATTACCTTGAAACTGGGGGCCGCTCCACCAAACATACGACCGTATAGGTACCCATATTCACAAAAGGTGGAAATTGCGAGGTTGGTTAGAGAAATGTTGCTGGCTGGTATCATTCGACCTAGTAAGGGACCTTTTTCAAGCCTAGTGTTATTGGTTAAGAAGAAGGATGGAAGTTGGCGATTTTGCGTTGACTACAGGGCTTTAAATAAGATAACACTACTTGAGAAGTTTCCCATACCGGCTATTGATGAGCTAATTGACGAATTGGGAGGTTCCAAACTGTTTTCCAAGCTAGATTTGAAATCGGGATACCATCAAATTCGAATCAAGGGTGGAGATGAAGAGAAGACAGCTTTTAGAACTCACCAAGGGCACTATGAATTTTTAGTGATGCCCTTCGACATCACCGATGCACCCTCTACATTCCAATCACTTATGAATGACATTTTTCAAGAGCATCTAAGGAAGTTCATGTTGGTGTTCTTTGATGACATACTTGTGTACAGTCCCAATGAAGATTCACATTGGAAGCACTTGAGAGAGACTTTAAGGATACTTCAAGAAAGTCAATTGGTGTTAAACCTCAAGAAATGTGTGTTTGCTAAATCACGATTAGAGTATCTTGGTCATATCATATCTACCGAGGGTGTGCTTGCGGATCCCAAGAAACTGGCCACCATGGAAAGATGGCCGATACCTAAGAATCTGAGAGCGTTGAGGGGATTCCTTGGTTTAACAGGATACTACCGAAGATTTGTAAGAAATTATGGGAAGATGGCTGCACCACTTACTGCACTCCTCAAGAAAGATGCCTTCCTTTGGAGTCAAGAAACCCAACAAGCTTTTGAAGAACTCAAGAAGGCAATGATAACCGTGCCGGTTTTAGCACTACCAAATTTTTCCCGACCTTTCCAGTTAGAGACTGATGCTTTGGGGTGGAGAGTGGATGTGGTATTGATGCAAAATGGACACCCCATCGCATATTTCAGCCAAGCTTTTTCTTCAGCTAGAAAGAATAGTTCAGTTTATGAGAGGGAATTAATGGCCATCGTTCTAGCTGTAAAAAAGTGCATCACCATCTTTTGGGACACCCTTTCATCATCAAAACCGACCAAAAGGCTCTCAAGTTCTCGTTGGAGCAGCGCAATCTCAGCAAAGAACAACAGAAATGGGTATCAAAATTAATGGGATACAAGTTTGAAATCAATTATAAACCCGGAAAAGAAAAAAGAGTGGCGGATGCTTTATCCAGAAGAGAGGGTAGCCTTGAGTTCAAGGCTATAACAGTATGGCAATATGAAGATTTTGGAGGGTGGGAAGAAGAAGTCAAGAAGGGCGAGAAGTTATATTCGATATGGAAAAAGGGGATTAAAGGAGAACACCTTCCGGAAGGATTTTCAGTTAAAGGAGGCAACCTTCTACACGGAGGTCGAATGGTGCTTCCAAAGGGATCCTCAAGAATTCCCTTACTCCTGCAAGAATTTCACTGCACACCCATAGGTGGACATTCCGGGTATTTACGAACATACAAGAGGTTATCCACTTTCGTACATTGGGAGGGACTGAAGAAGGATGTTAAGCAATACATTGCAAATTGTGAAATTTGCAAGCAATGCAAGTATGAAGCTTTGAGTCTAGCAGGAGTTCTACAACCGTTACCCATTCCCCAAAGAGTTTGGGAGGATATTAGCATGGACTTCATCACGGGATTACCTAAATCCAACAGGTTATGATGTAGGAATGGCTTGAAAATCTATCGGGTAAACTAGGATAGGTTATTTCAAAGACGATTTCTAGGCTTTTGGCTGGGAATTAGGTTCTGCAAATTATATGAACTTTGTAGAACTTTTTGTGAACTACAATTTAGACACAAGAATCAAGTCATTCGGATATGGGACGAGTGAGTTAGGGTGGGTGAACATGTTTGACTGGACGATGATTGGCGATAGGCGAGAAAGATTGGGAATTTTGGTTGGGTTGGGATTCGAACTGGGTGAAGAGCCCTTCTGGAGATTTTTAGTTCAAGATGTGAACTGTAATCTCGTTTTGGAAACACTCAATTCTAAAGAACACACACTAAGATATGAAATTTCTTGTAAGACTGGTCGGATTGAAATTCTGGAGATAAAACAACAACAACAAACAAACAGGTACAATTTGTTTTTGGAAAACAAATAAACCCTCATTATTGTTGGAAAATAATCGAAACCCAACAGACTGATCTGTAGAAAATCTCACAAGTTTTTTTTTTCTTCTGGCTGGAACACAAATGCAACTTAAAAAGCAAGATAAGAAATTTTCAGTGTGTCAAAAACTGACCACTCGAATTCTCCAACCTGCCGTTTCTAAAATGGAAATAAAACTAATTAAAACACATCCATAATGGCTTCATAACAGCCGAATTCAAAAGGAAAAGAAAAAATACATAAAACTGAACAGAATTTAAGTCATTAAACCTAATAGAAGTAAAACTGAAATAAAGTCTCATATCTGAACCAAGATGGACTGAAATTAAAAGTGAGAAATGTCTTTAAAAATTGCTACTCCTGGGAGTCGACCTCATTCTCTTCAGATACATGGACACAGGCCTTGTACTCACCATATGGTTTCAACAAAGCTTGTAACTTCAAGAACAAAGTCAGCCCAACTTCCTTTTCTTCAACAATTCCCATAGCTTGGATATCTTGAATAGCAAGTCTTGATGGCCCTCCATCAAGTTTGATACTATTCTAGTGGTAGTGGATCGGTTTACAAAATATGGACATTTCATAGCCTTGTCTCATCCCTATACTGCCAAGGAAGTGGCTTCCATTTTTGTAAAGGAGATAGTCAAACTACATGGATTCCCTAAATCCATAATTTCAGACTAGGATAAGCTGTTCATGAGTTTTTTTGGCAGGAAATTTTCAAGCTTTCCGAAACAACCCTCCGATTTAGTTCTTCTTATCACTTGGAGACGGACGGGCAAATCGAAGTGGTAAATATAAGATTGGAAACCTACCTTTGATGTTTTGTGGGGAGTAAACCGAGGGGATGGATGAGATGGTTGTCTTGGGCGGAATAGTGGTACAACATCAATTTTAATTAGTCCGCAAGGATATCTGCTTTTAAGGCCCTATATGGGAGAGACCCTCCTACTTTGTTTAAGTCGGAAGATCTCACTTCAGCTGTGGATGATGTTAATGAATTAGTGAAGGAGAGGAATGCAGTAATCAAGGAGTTGAGGGAACATTTAGAAAAGACACAACAACGTATGAAGAAAACAATAGATAAACATCCAAGGGACGTGGAGTTTGAAGTGGGAGACTTGGTGTACGTCAAGATAAGACCTTATCAGATGAAATCCTTGGCAAAGAGGGTGAATGAGAAGTTAAGTCCTAGATTCTATGGGCCGTTTAAGATAGTCGAGAAGATTGGCAAAGTTGCATACCGCCTGGAATTACCTTCAAATGCTAAAATACATCCCACTTTCCACGTTTCTTAACTTAAGAAGTCAGTACAGCCAACTACTTAGCTGCAAACCTTACCACAGTCGTTTACCGATGAAAATGAGCTATTGTTACAGCCATAATTGGAAAGGAAAATCCGTCAATTGATTGATGGAAGGGCAGAGGTATTGGTGAAATGGAAGGATTTACCAGATCATAACAACACTTGGGAAGATTATGAAACTCTTGATGAGCTATTTTCGGATTTTCACCTTGAGGACAAGGTGAAACTTGTCGAAGGGGGTAATAATAGGTCCTTAATTAAGAAATTTTATAAAAGAAAGAAGAGGCACGTGGGGGTGAAGGTATATTCTAGAAGGTAGAAAGGTGGGCTGCATAGGGGGCAATCCTAACTAACTTGGCAGTACTGGGGCCCATTATGAGGAGTGAGGTATTTGTGGCAGGAGGGAGTACAAGGAAGGCAGGGAAAAATTAAGTGAGGTTGTGGGAGAGTGGTTAGCCTCTCGAAAGCTAACCAAGGGAGGGAGCTACATTCTTCCAATTTCTAGAGGATCATTTCTGGAGTGGGAGAGGATGTGTCTGAGCTATTTTCTTTTCTGTTTCTGGTTTCATAGCTGAGGATTTGCTGTCATTTTCTGTTATTCTCTCAAGAGGGGTGGTTTCATTGGGAGTCTTAATACTATATTAGAATAAATATACAGAAACTATTACTAGAATCTATCATAGTTCAAGAAGCTCAATTCCCAACTTAATGGAACAATTTATTGGCATTGTTAAAAAATGAATAAGTAGCCAAACTGATATAATTTTCCACATCAAAATTAGTGATTCAATCAAATCAAAATTCCCTTGCTAAATAAACACGTTTAATCTAATTATAATAACGTTAATTTTGCCAACTAGAATATGAAAGACCATTTATGGGACAATTATATTAATTATCACATCTGCTGTTGGGTAACTGCAGATATTGACGATTGTTAACAACCAAGGTTGAAAATATGCTTAATTTATTTTTCCATCAAACAGCTCAAGTACCATTGCGCAAAGGAAGCTAGTTGGTACATACTATTTTTAAAGATGCATATGGAAAACAATCATCAAATAAAAAACACCAAAAAAGGTGTAAAAGGTGAAATTTTACTTACTCAAACGGGGGTTCCACCTCAATACCAAATGTTAGGTGCAAGGAAAATTCAGCAAACTCACTTGACCCATTATCACCTGTACATGCCTCATGACGAAAACCTCTTGGAATATACAAAATATTACCTTCCCTAAGCAAGAACTTCATGCACCTTTTGGGTGAGCTCTCAATTTCAGAACCATGACTGCCATGAAGAGGATCATACAAGCGAGGTAGTTGCATGTTTTGTTGAGGATAAATTGTCCAATGCTTCTTACCAAAGATTTGGCAAACAAAGACACAATGGTCATCATAATGAAGAGCCAAGCCTTGGGAGTTGGGGGGTGTCAAGTATAAATTGGCACCTATTGATGGTTGACCAAACAAAGATGCCATGGCATCTGAAATAGCTGCAATGCTTGCAAAGCGAAATTCCATGCCACGAATAGCAATTGTATAACCCTCTTTATATGCTTCTTCACACTTGTTAATGTCAGTGGCATCAAAAACAAAAGGAGACCTACTGTAGCATAGGTCTGAATCATTGTGAAAGAAATGCATTTCAGTTTTTGAATGATTTTCAGTTTTGAGCACCCTTAAGTCCTGCTGGTAAATTATAGGACAACCCAATTCACTACGCACCTCGTCTAGGAAACTTAGGAGGTCCAAATCATCTGAAGCAATAGGCGGACAAGATACAAAATTTTGCAGCATGGCAGTGAGAAAGGAAGGAGATGATCCCCCACGGTTTATGGATTGTGCAAAAGTAGCAAAAATGTCATTCTCCTCAGTCAAAGATCCAGGAAGCCTCCTTACAAGAGATGGCGATGTCTCCCAATGGTGCACGATGAATGATACAAAACTAGAGTCTTCCCAACAAAACATCCTACTTTCGACCAACGTAAGTGGCATAGAAGCCAAAGATTGTCTAGAATTCAAAGAAAGCCTAAAAGTGCTTTCTGCCAAACTATTAGTCAAAATGTTGCTTAAGAGCAAGTGTCTCTCTTTACAGGGTTTCATAACATCCCCTACTAAGATAAGTTGATGCACCTTTGCCCACAGTTTTTGCAAAGTAACCAAACAAGTTTCGGACAAAAGCCTTGGGATCTTTTCTAGCTGATCAATATTGCAGGAATTAATTAGGGTTATTGCAGCACGAAGAAGTAATATTGTGTATTCATCTTCTTCCAATGCTATCCGAAGAAAGCGACCACTTGTATCCTCTGTAGTGTATAAATAAAGCCGTCTTGAAGACCAAGGAACCTGAAGGAATACCGACCTAATGGATATTAAGTCCATATACATACCTATAAGCTCAAATTCTCATTAGAAGTAAAATCACACACACATGAAGAAAGTTGTATCAAAGCAGAAAGAATGTCTATTAGACGAGATAATCTTCTACTTGCACCACGGATGTAAATTATACTAATTTAAAACATACAAATATTTGGACTGCACAACTACTTACCAACATAACCAACTTAAAATTAACATGCCAAAATTAGAACACGGTCGTGGTAATCTGAAAGAACTTGAAATGGATATATATCATCCTGATTCCTCATAAGAGGAAAGAGGCAAAGGGGAACATTATTAATTAACATAGAACAGAGTTACTCACAATAAGGTGTTTAAAGCAGAAAGCTCCAACAACTGGTGCCTTCCAACACAAGTGATGGACAAATCCAAAATGGCATTACAGGCAGCCATTGAAACTGTGCTCTTGGGGTGGCGCAAGGCTGAGATTAAAGCCTTCACAGTTTCAGTATCCAAAGCAATTTGTTCATTCCCTTCTATACACAACAACGAAGCAGCCCCAAGAATCTCTACGCTTCGACACGCAATTTTCGCACATCTGAATGAGAAAAAGAAGAAAGAAAAAAACATCAGAGTTGCCTAACCCCATTCAAGTATTTACAAAATTGAAAAACAGAGAAATGAGATTACTTGGAACGGAGGAGGATAGGCATCACAGAAATATTGGGAATAAGTTGGGAATTTGATGACTGGAGATTGTTTATGCATGTTAGAATTAGGTTGGTCTCGTTAGGTGAATTGCAGAGAGCGGCCAATAACAGAGGGAAGATAGAACCATTTTTGCTCTGAAGATTAAGATATTCCCCCAGATGCTTTCTTTTGCGGTTACTCCTGTTCCTCTTCTCCATTCTTTTTCTAATGCCGCTGCTGCTGCCGCCGCCGCCGCCGCCGCTTTATTATGAAATATTTTGACTTGAAACATTGAGGCGTAAGCCACCTTCAAATTTTACCCATTTGCTAGCTTTGATGTTTTATAGGCATAAGTCGTACATATAAATCCAACGCACTTGTGTTCGCATTTGCTAAGCTAAATCTTAATTAGATTATGTTTTTTTAACATAAGTTTGATAGCATTTTGTTGATATTTAAATGATTTTTATGACTTAGTATTCAATTTCAACATACTTCATATTTTATTTATGTCTTATAAACTCAGCAAATTAAAGCCTAATTGAAAAAAATTTGGCATGAATTTCGATGCACGTGGGTTGATTCTGGACCCATGATCAGAACACGAGTCAATCACAGTACCGTGTTACGTCCTGTGTATGTTACTGAATCATTCTGCTTCTTCAACAACTTATCACATGAATGAACACGACCCAAATACAAATCCATGTTTATAGCCTTGAGATCCGTAATCCTAAAATGAACCTTCAGATGCGAGACAAAGGAATCACGGGTGCAACATGGATTCATGTTTTTAACCTATGTTCGCAATGATGTTTACATAAATTAAGGTTTTACACAGTTGTGAAGAACGTAATCTCAACAAGAGCTCATGTTGGTCCTATACTGTGGGAAACTCTTTGTATTTTTTAAGACTTCGTAAGATTATAATGAGCTTTTAGGAATTGAACCAAAGGAGAGACGAGAGGGCAATCATAGGGTCTGATTAGAAAGTCTTGATATAATAAGGTGAGACGGGAGAGCAATCATAGGGGTCTGATTAGAAAGTCTTCATATAATGATGAAGCAACTTTGGACACTAAGTGGGCATTCCATAAAGATTTTCCCAAGAACATCAAGATCTTAAGATCTCTGATAATACTTTCTTTTATCTTATTTTATTTCTTGATTATTGTTGGTTTCTTTTATCTTAACATAAACTAGATTAGGATGAAACCTGGAACTATTGTTTTGAATTGTTTTCTTGATTTAATGAAAAATCCAAGTTTTATTGCAAATTATCCATCATTATTACCTATCATTAATTCAAAATCTTCTAACATTTTGATTCAACATCACACGTTACATATTGGAATGGAGAAATAATATGTATGAATAGATCATATCATGAATAATAAGAGTTGCATGCAATCTTAGAGGTAGAACCACATAAATTTTCTAAGTTCAAATCAAATTTATCATGAAGTTAATGCATTCTTAAGGCTTTAGATTAGCCCAAAGCCTTACCTGAATGGCTTGTGCCCCTTATCATAAGATGACACTATTTTGGTCTTAAACTATAAAAGAGACTTAAGATCCAAATGATATTGTTTTGGCAAGTTTCTCGAAAGTGACATCATTTTAGATAGACTAAGTGAGCTTGGGCTTAGGCTCAAGCTATATAACACAAGCTTAAATGGGTGTTAGGCTAACTCTGAGTTGACCTATTGTCATATTATGAGACAAAAAAGAGATGGTAGGAGTTATTGAGAAAGTGTCCATACCATAAACTTAACTTGGTACCATAGATGCAAACATTTTATAGTGGATTGAACTATTAAACTAAGCAATTGATAAATTAATTTTTTGGTGGCACTATAAGCTTTAGAACTCCTAATGAACTACAAGAGCTTATTGAAAATATTGCCATAAATAATTACCAACAAGAGATCTGAGGTTGAAGCAAAAATTTGGTGGCATTCATAACATCAAGATAGTCATAATATTATAGGCAAAATTGGAAGCCTTAAGAAAAAAATTTCTAGTACGAATATGATAACTCAACTGATATGAGCAATACAATGTGATACTCATGGTGTAACACCCCACTCCCGCCGAACCCGAACCCGATATCGACGGTGATACCCGAGTCCGTGCCCCGCGAGGGTG
>JANZXP010000008.1:27898174-27911840 GCA_027576715.1 Erythroxylum flavicans | reverse complement strand
GTCATTACTTCTCTTATTGGTCTCCTCATAGACCCGGTTCCCGAATCCGACCCGTTATGTGGGATCGGGATGTTACACATGGCAGTGGATATCCTAATGATAAATGTTAGGCACCTATCGATAAAGGACAATTGATTAAACATCTTAACTTTGTATGGAACCAATCTCAATATAACTCTTATAGTTTTATAAAACAATCAAGCTCCACTTGAATTTTAGTAGTAGTAGTAACAACGAAATTTAAGTCTTAAGGATTTTATGAAAATTTTCATCACTGCATTTGAGTCTTGCTTCTAAAATACGAAAGCATATCTTCAAAATTAACAAGGCCCCATCCATAATATGATAATTCAGATTGGACATCTTGCTAAACTTATCCCAAAAAGGCAACTAAGTACTTTGCCTAGCAATATAGAGCCAAATCTGAGGGAGCAACTAAATATAGTGACTTTAAGGATTGAAAAGGTGCTGAAAGTTAGAGAAGAGAAAGAAAAGAGGGAGAAGGAGAAAGGGAAAGAGGAGGAGAAAAAGAATTGTGGTCAAATAATATCAACCGAGCATGTAATACCAAGCATGCTTAAGATAGATAGAAAGAAAGATAAATTTCATAATTTTTAAAATTTTTAAAAATAATTACATGTTAACATATCTTTGGTTGAAACTCTTTCATAGATGCCAAAATTATGCTTAAAGAATCTCCTTTATAGCAAGAAGAGGCTCGCGGAATGTTGAAGTTTTAAATTAAAAACTTTTTTTACTACAAGTATACAAATCGTATCTTATAGCATAAAAAGTATTGTCCCATAAGGATTAGAGTAGTCATACAACAATCATACAACAATTCTTGTAAAATTTGTTCAAGGTAAACAATAAGATACTTCACTAAAATTTGTATTAAAAAAATTGATAATTAAACAATGAAATAAGCAGCAGTGAATTGGTTGATTGATCAATGATGAAAACTAAGAATTACGTCTATCCTTATTTGTTTGCACTTCACCTTCTTGATTTAATCATACTTGACCCTTGATATCCAATAATTATAATTACCCTCTCTTAAGATCTAATCAGCTAATCCCAATTAAAATAGATAGAAATTGAATTGTGACCTTTTGTTCTATTAAAACTCTTCCTAACTATGCAATTGGATTTGAAGCAATCTTATAGATAACTAATAAACAATTAAGATTTATCTTCAATTGCTTATTAATTTGATATTTATAAGTCTATTAGGGTACCAACTCTCACTGTGAAACACAACACAAATAATCTAATCTAATCTCTTGATTCAAATTGAATATACGCAATAAACATCATAAGCATATTTCACTATATCAAGAATATATAGTTTAACAAATAAATAAAAAGTAATCCTTAAAAGGAATTTAGCAATCCATATATGTAACTATATATGCCAATTGAGTCATCACTGCCATTCAACAACAACAAGAAAACAAAAGAAAATAGTAGAGAATTGAATTTGGATGTCTTATCTTCTTTACCTTAAGTTGGAATTGTGTAACTTGTGTTCCTTATGATGTTGATGTTTTTAATCTCTTCTTTTTATGTTTTCTACCCATCTTTTTGATGCTTTTCTATTCCCTTTTATACTTTTAAGCCTTTAACTATTCTTTTTGGGATTTTTTGATGTGTTTTTGCTCCTAAAAAAAGTCTCGAATCTTTAAAAGTATAAAAGACTGAACACCCAAAAAAGTTACAAGTTGCTCCTTGCACAATCGTGCATTTTATGAATGATCATGCACTGCCTTGCTCCAACTCTCTGTCAGGATCGTGCATGGATGCCAAAGTATGTTTAAAGAATCTCCTTTATAGCAAGAAGAGGCTTCAGGCATGTTGAAGTTTTAAATTAAAAACTTTTTTTGCTACAAGTATACCAATCATATCTTATAGTATAAAAAATACTGTCCCATAAGTAGTCACCCAACAATTCTTATAAACTTTGTTTAAGGTACACAATAAGATAATTCACTAAAATTTAAACTAAAAAATTAATAATTAAACAATGAAATGAGCAGCAGTGAATTTATTGATTGATCAATGATGAAGACTAGGAATTACTTTTATCCTTATTTGTTTTCACTTCACCTTCTTGATGGAATCATACTTGAGATACCTGACCATAAATATCCAATACTTATAATTATGTTCTCTTAAGGTCTAATCAATTAATCCCAATTAAAATAAATAGAAATTGAATTATGACCTCTTGATATATTAAAACTCTTCCTAACTATGCAATTGGATTTAAAGCAATTTTATGGATAACTAATAAACAATTAAGATTTATCTTCAATCACCTATTGATTTGATATTTACAAGTCTATTTGGGTAACACAAATAATCTAATCTAATCTCTTGATTCAAATTGAATATAATGCAATAAACATCACAAGCATATTTCTTTAAATCAAGAATGTAAAGTTTAATTAATAAATCAAGAGTAATTGTTAAATGGAATTTAGCAGTCTATATATGTAATTATATATGCCAATTGAGTCATCATTGAAATTCAACAAAATAAGGAAGTAGAGAATTGAATTTGGATGCCTTCTCTTCTTTGCCTTAAGTTGGAATTGTGTAGCTTGTGTTCTTCAAGATGTTGCTCTTTTTAATCTCTTCTTTTTATTTTTTCTAGCTGTCTTTTTGATGTTTTTCTATTCATTTACCTTCAAGTGTTCTTTCTAGGATTTTTCCATGTGTTTTTGCTCCAAAAAGATTCCCAAATCTTAAAAAGTATAAAAACTCAACACTTAAAAAGATTAGAAGTTGCTCCTTGCACAATCATGCATTCTATGAATGATCATACACTGCCTTGCTCCAACTCTCTGTCATAATCATGCATGAAACACATGATCTTGCCCAATGTTGTTCTCCGTCTCCTTCAAATTTTCTTGCCTCCATTTATTATGAAACACATCATGTAACCCTTGAAACATACAATTAAGATCAAATTCTTTCCCTAATAAATAATAATCAAACAAAACACACAAAAACACTAATAAGAACAAAAATCTAAGTTCTAAACACATGATTATCACTTAAGAAAACATTTAAAAACACATTTTGAGGCCTAGAAAGCGCACTATAATTTACAACTTTCAACTTCCTAACACTTAAATCTTTGCTTGTCCCTAAGCAAAACTAAAGCAGCAAAAGAAAAAAAAAACATAAAACGCACATAATTACATAATCATCCAACAATGTAATAATGGTACAATGGTATCAAACACCTAAAATTAACTTAGCCATTGACATCAATCACTCAAAAAGTTCTAACACACTAACTTATTCCCTTCATGTTCAAGTGCTTTAATTTAAATACACATATCAACCAAAATATTGACTGCCTATTCATACATCTATGACACTTGTAAGCATGCACTCATTCTTATTTATAATTAAAGAGGTAGCCCCTCACCAAATACCTACTCATGGATTTTTTTGACATTTAACAAAGAAGATTAATAGGTTCACTTTTATTGTCAACATCATATTTTTAGATTTTATTTAACGATTATCTAGTTTCTTGACATGAAGGTAAACAACTTATCACGAATGTCCACCAGTTACTCAACTAGGTTATGTTTTATGAAGATTTTTTGTATGAATGCCTCCAATTACTCAACTATATCACTATTCACAACTGACTACTAGCTCTATTCTTAACTCATTTTTTTAAAGAGTTAGTGGAATAACTATAAGACATTTATTTAACACACATGTTTTGTTTATTTTCTAACATATATCATTTCTTCCTACCCAATCACTCCCATGAAAGGTTACTATTGATGCCTACCAATTTAAATGAATTTAATTATAAGTGCATCCAAACAAATGTCATAAAATGAAAGAGTAAGTACAATATTCTAATCAATATGCATATTCACCTCAAAAACACTTAAAACACAAACTTCACAATCTAATGTTTGTTCATAATTAAATGATCATGTTCATAGATAAACTAATTCCTTTCAATTTCATGCCAATGACACATTCACACAAATACATAATGCATCATCATGCAATAAAAATTTTACAAAATGTTAACATAATCAAAAATTAACACAACACAAATGTAAAGTCACACACAATGATAAGCAATTACATATATGTCATTATAGTTGAACAACACATTGTCCTCAATTTGAAAAATGACACACAATTTAAAAAACATACATAAAAAATATAACAAACAAAAATAAAATGAATAAAAATAAGGGCAAGAATATTTATAAAGATTTTGGTTATGATGGTGTCAGAGAAGGAATTTGGACACATTTCATCCCATAAACATCCATCAATCAAACTCACTGGAAAATTAAAAAAGACAATAAATGCACAAAAAATTATAATAAATACCTAAAACATAACATGCTAATTTTAAAGTCATTAGCTTGACCATTTGTAATAGCCCGAGTTCCAAAACTTACTGAGGGTTAGAATCTTACCGAGTCATATCATTTGAGAATTTATGAAGTGCATTTCATTCACATACATAATATTTGAATACATAAACATTGCAAAGATAGTATATGCACTCAATTGATATATTTCAGGGTATGAAAGGTTTGAAATGATCATAATGTAAATTGTGTATTGCATATGTCTTAAATTTTGGTTTGATGGATTATAATTAGTAAATTTGGAATTAATTGTTCCAATTAGAAAATTGATGAATTAAAATGTGCATTTAGTTTAGAAAAATTGTCAAATTGATACATGGAAATTTAGGATAACTAAGCCTATGAAATAAGTTACACATGGTAGTAGAATTGAGTGACATTTGGCATAGGAAATTAAGTTACAAATGGTAGCATTGATTCGGTGAAAATGGCCTAGGACATTGGTGACATTTGGTAGCTTATATATGGGATAAATGGAATGCGTGCATAAGTGACAAAAGTCATTATAAAATGGTGACACCTAGCACCTAATGAGTTAAGCTACCATAGGGATAGTTTCTACTGGGTTCATTCTTCTTCTCCTTTCCTCTCACCATCGAAACACCATACCCTCACATCCCTGTGTTTTACTTAAGTTTGTATCCAATTTTCACACCAAAAATCCATGCTTTCACCCTTTTACAAGATAGTTATAGAACCAGAATATTGTGTTTTTGCTATTGTCTTTTATCCTTGTTAAAAACCCATCCAATTCCCACCTCGTATTTGAAATGATCTTGCGTGCATATAAGGCAAAGTAGACTTGATAAATTGAGGTGGAACTTGAGCTAAACAAGTAAGTAAAGTATTGATCTTGGTAGCGTGCTATAATAAAAAGTTTATGATGATCGAATTGGGATGGTTAGCATGTGATGTTGATGATAAAGTGTGCTGGAAAATGATACATGAATTGGATACTTTTTTGTTTTGTTTCTGATGCACGAGAACCGCAGGTTATAGGCTGCTATATGGATGATTTGGATTGAGATTTGAAGTTTAAATGAAGGTGAATTTATGCTAAAGAAAGGTCTTAGTGAAGTGTTCTTGAATTTGGAAACAAAAACTAAGACTACATATATGATGAGATTAAGTGAATGAAAGTTTCAGTTTTGTTTTTGTACGCATGAAAGATAAATAGTTTATGAGCTGCCAATTGAACGATTTTGAGTTGGAATTAAACATGAAATTGAATAGGAATTGAAGAATAATTAAGGTATAATTGAGATATAATAAATGGATTAATATGAAGATGTTTTGAATTTGGTATGAAGGTGTTTGAATCTGGAAAATTGGGGGAAATTGGATAGTGCACTCTGGGGCGCTCATCCCACGATCGTGTGAAGGTCCCCTATGATTGTGGCTAAAGCTTTTAAATGATAATTTTGGTTGTGTGAATTTGTTGAACCAAATGAAGATAAGTCACTCTATATTGGTATATTTGGACTTGATTAAGGCTTGAAATGAACCTAAATTGTTCCTTGATTAATTGGTTAAAGGTTCGATAAGTTTAAGTTGTTAATTGATGTCATTACTTAAGGAATGGATTGTCTTGATATCAATGTGTTTAAATTTGGAAATAATGAGTTGGTAAAGGTATAAAGATGTTTTTATGAATGGAAATATGACCCAAAGGATATGAGTAATGTGTATTAGGTATAAATGAATGAGAATTGAGAAATTTTGTGAATGTATATTGCTAGAAAAGGTTGATGAATGTATGATTGATGAATTTAGAGTAATCAAACTTACTCAAGGTATAAACCTGAATACAAAGTGGTAATATACAAGCTATAATAATTGAATGGTCAAGATTTGTGATTAAGAATACATACCCGAAAAGGTCAGTTGAGCATACATTGAACATGACACATATACATATACATATGCATGATTGTATATTCATATGATTAAAGAAATTAGTGATTGTGAACTATATGTGTATTGCTTGACTATAGACGCACAAGTTGATCACTAACATCCAGACATTGCCGGATCATTAAGGCAATAGCTTTTTTAAAGCGTATTGTGAGTTAACCTATATGTTTCTCACTATGATTGAATTGTTTTTGGTTAGTTTTCAGTTATTGAACGGTTACTTATATGATTGCTATGATTTTGGAAATTTTTGTTCTGAGGAGCTTAATACTTGGGACTATATATGGAAGTGTTTTCAAATTATATGTGTAATAAGCAATATGGACTCAACTGAATGTTAAACGCCAGACTCAGGTCCAAAGAATGTGATAAATGACATAAACAATATTGAACAAAAAGTATTGATAGCATATTATATGAATTGATGCATTCCATTACATTGATATGCATGATTAGATAAAGGAGTTGTGACCAGAGTGACCAACGTGAAAAAGAGCTTAGAAATGTGCGCAAAGAGCCACATGCTCAGTTAATAATGAGCTTGGTATCTACAACAGATATGAGATAGTAAGTGAAATGAGCCTGGTATTCACAACGGATATAGGACAATAAATAAGTACTCGGTCACAACAAAGTAAAATGAAAATAGAGTCACATGTTCATTTACATATATATAACTTCACATGTATCATATGAATGATTGAGATGAATTAATGGATTGTTCTGGAATAAAGTTATGAAATGTTTGTATGCATGTTGTACTTGTAATTGATGAAATATGACAAAACATGATGTGGGATTTGATACTGGAAGATGTGTTAGATTTCTCGAAATTAGTTATATACTTAACTTTGTGTTCTAACTGGAGTGAGCACATTGATGATGGTTCACTCACTGAGTTTACAAACTCATCGAAATTATAACATTGATTTTCAGGTACAAGGGAGTTCTAACATCTAAGGCAACTAAGTAGAATTCTAGTACTGTCATTTTGAGAACAAAAATGACTCAAAGGTCTGGTCAACTGATATCTGAGGAGTATAGTTAGCATGTGTTTGTTTAGCTTCTCATTTCATGTCAACAATTTTTATGGATGATAGGTGTGATTTGCATCATGTTTTAGGATTTAATTTATTATGTATTAAGTATTAATTTGAGTGTTTAGTATGTGTTTAGGTTAGAATTGTGCTAGTTTATGTGTTTAAGTGTTTTTATGGGTTAGTATAAGTCTTTAAGCTTAAATGTTATGTTTTTGAGGTACCTTGATGTATTTGTTAGTGTTTCATGGCTAACAAAGAAGAACGGAGAAGTTTTGGAGACCTTTGAGTCAAAACCACGGCCCACGATTGTGGCACAATAGGCCACGATTATGACAGAGACATGTGAGCCAGCCCACGATCATGGCCTAAAGAACATAATCGTGATAGAAAGACTCTACCACAAGTATGATGCTGGCCACGATCGTGGCCTGTGTCGGACAGACGCGCAAATAAGAGGGAAATTCATGTTTCGAGGGATTTTTCGGACCGCTTCGACCCCTAAAAACCTTAGGGCTACTAAGGTATTTAAAGAACATAAAAAACAAAAGAGAGGAGCTTTTGTATCAGCCATATCCTGAAAACCCTGGAGAGTTTTATCGAGAGATTAAGGAAGAAAACGAAGGAAGAGAGACGTAGAGACGAAGCCTACTTGAAGTACTTCCCAAAACAGGAGGTTTCCCACCATTGCTGCCTCAGTCATTTTGTTCCGAATCCATTTCTTGTTTTATTTCATTCTTTATGACCGTATAGAATTTGAGATAGCCATAGATGATAGATTCGTTGAATGTTGAGTACTTATCTAAACTCACCTTCGGGAATTTTGTCTTTGATATTAATGAAAGTTTTTTTATGTTTTTATCGAATTATTTGTGATTCAAATTCTGCACTTCATAATTTGGTAACAAACTGAGAGGGTGAACTGAGTTAAAATCATTAAATTGCGCCAACAGGAGTTAGGTAGTTTAATCGATCAAGAATTGAATAAAGCCAGTAAATTTGTGTAACGAGAGATCTTGCGTAGGTTTTCAGTAGTTTATTGGATAACTTAAGATCTAATTTAGGTTTTGGGATAAATTGTGAATCGAGAGGTTGCAATTTCTTATAATTTGATTAGGGTTAATGATTATAACTCGAGAGAGAGTAATCAATCCTAGGACCATCTAGAAACAGTAATTTAATAATTTCATAATCAATTTTGTTTTCATTAAAGTCGGATAAAAATCTCCTTTCTCTCAATTGGTAGTTTTTAGGTTGTTTGTGATTGGGTGTGCAATTGCTATCTTGTTTATATTTCTGAATTTGATTATTGGAATTATTTACGTGATTGAATTATTTTTCTTATTTATTTTTGTTCATTGAATTATTTTGAATTAAGTTCAACCTTAGATTTTAGGATTAGATTATTCCTCTTCGTGGGATCGACACTTTAGATACTACACGAATGACTCATGCACTTGTAATAATATCGAGGTTAAAAATATTAAAACTTTATCATATAGAAACCTGCGATCAATGAAGTTGTAAACTCTTAAGTGTTATGTAATGTAAATACATGGATATAAATTGTAAAGATACAATCTCAGTTTATTTTGTGAATGAAATGAGGAAATTAATTATGTTGAATACTTATGTTAAGTGTGATGTCATAATAAGTTAATGTGACTGTTCTAACGTGCCATTCTCTTTGGGTAGTTCTCGAATATCCTTTAGATGTTTGGGCATATGCTTTATGGAAGTGGTATGCAACACCATTTTAGCTTAATTTTTCAACCAACTCCTCTTTTGAATGTTAAGATCCTATGTATCATCACATTAGGACTTATACTTCTTATGTCTAGAATATTTTCCATCTCATGGCTCTCATTTTTTTTCTAATTACCTTCACCATTCTCTTTTCTTATTCCCCATTGGTTTTCATCTCTATAATGGATGGTTTCTTAATGGAGGATATCATAGGTGCTCCCGTCCTTACTAGTGATTCCTATTTTAAATTTTCACCCAACTGCTCCTCCTCTAGCTCTTTATTAGCTTTCACATCTTCAACCTCACCATCTTCTTTATAGCTCTCCTCTTACTCTTTTACACGCTTATCAGCTATATCAATCTTCATGCAAGAGTTCTCCTCTTTCAAATTCTTCAATATCTTGCTCATATTAATCTTAACTTGTTCATCACCAATCTAAAGAATTAGTTTCCCTTAATAACATCCTCCAAATTTCTTCCTATATTCATAAACGGCCTACAAAGAATTAATGGAAATTTTCATTTTTCTTCAAAGTCTAGCAATAAGAAATCAGTAGGGATAATAAACTTGTCCACTTTTACTAACACATCCTCTCATACACCAAACAATTTCTTTATGTATTGATCTACCAATTGAATAAGCATGGATGTTGGCTTCATATCTCCTAATCCTAATTTCCTAAAAGTAGACAGAGGCATAAGATTAATACTTGCACCTAAACACTTAGGGAATTCTAAATTACCAATTACATAAGGTACATTAAATTCCTTAGATCTTTTAATTTTGAGAGCATGTGGCTAGCAATTATAGAGTTACAACTTTCTATCAAGTAGACCGTTTGGTTGTCGTTGTCCTCCAAAGTTCACTTGTCCAATAAGAAGTCTTTGACAAACTTCAAGTAATTGGTTATGCTCTCCAAAGATTCAACAAAGGACAATTTAACTTGCAATTTCTTCAACTTCTCTAAAAGCTTAGTAAATTGCACATCCATTTGATTCTTCTTTAACCTTTGTGGAAATAGGATCTTAGGAACATATGGAGAGGGTGAGACTTGTGGAACTTCCTCCTTATTCTCTTCCTTCTCATCCTCTTTCTCTTGGCATCCATTAGGATAGGGTTCAACCTTCTTCTTGGTTGGATCTTTTAACCTACTCTCACTTGTAATTGTGATGGCCTTTAATTGCTTCTTTAGATTAGACTCCATATTGCTCAGAATACTCCCCTCACTTTTTTCAGTCAATGCATTAACTAATTGTCTTACTTAAACCTCTAAATTATGGATGGAAGAAGCATGATTCTTTGAAATTTGGTCAAATTTACTTTCCATCATTTTATGGTTCTTATATTGGCTCATGAACTTGGAATTTAGCACATCCATTAACTCGTCCATCTTTGATTCCAATGAATCAAGCTTATCTTGCTGAAATCTTAGTTGGTCTTGTGCTCTTAATTGGTTTCCTACATTTTTAGACAAAGAAAATTTTTAGTTACTTTTCTACCCAGGATTATAAGTATTAGAGTAAGGATTATTAGCTCCCCAACCAAGTTACGATCCTATGTAATTGAGTTACTCCATATTGTTACTGTCTATAAGAAAAAAATCAGTTATAACATAGCCGTCTTGATTGCACAATTTACATTTGTGTTGTATTGCCTTAAGTGGGCTAGAAGAAGTGGCTTTAAGCTGTTTAATTGTTTTGTCAAGTTTTCCACTTCAACTTGTAGTGCTGTAAAATTGAATCCATAATAAGCACTCCTTTTCGATATCTAAAAGTTAGTTCTGACTTACTCCTTTACTACGTCCATAGACACCTATTATTTGCCACCTCTTCGAACAAATTATGTGTAACATCAACTGTTTTCCTCATTACTGAACTAGAAGTTACTGTATCTATGATGTCTTGTGTAAGAAATTCACACCATTATAGAAGGTTTATAAAAGGAACTCTTTGGGCAAGTTATGATGTGGAAAACTCTATTATAACTTTTTGAATCTCTCTCATGCTTCATACAATAACTTCCCTTTGCTTTGCTGGGAATTGATTATCTCCTTTATGATCCTAATGGTTGATACATGTAAATTACAGTATGTTTTTCTAAGTGTTTAAGTGTGTTTTTAGGTATTTTTCTTAGACGATTATCATGTGTGTAAACATAGAATTGTGTTATTGTTAGTTTTTGCATATTTTTTAAGTGTTTGATGGTTCAAATCAAGAATTTGATCTCAATTTTATGTTTAAAGAGGCATTTGATATGTTTGTCAATGCATGTAAACAGGAAACTAAAGAAAAGAGAAGGAATGGATGCATAGACTCTAGCCACGATTGTGGGAGTAGGTGAATAAAGCTAACATTACATGGGGCCTTTGTCACGATTGTGAATGGCCACGATTATGGTAAGGTGTCTATCTAGCTCATGAGATTTTTGAACTTTTAAGGTTTTGGGGCTATTTTTGGAACCAAATTGATCGAGGAAACCTTAAACAATCATATAAGCCTCGATAACTATTTAAGGACAATGAAAACACAAAAGGCAGCAATATACAACTAGTTTTTCTTTCTTTTCTTTTCAATTATTTCATTGTCTTGGATGTTTATGGGTTTTTAAATCCATATTAGATATTATTCTTGATATGTTTTGTTGAACTTTATTCTTGTCGAATTCAATGAATCCATGAATGCTTTATGATATTTGTTATGCTTATACTTGGTAAATAATTGAGAGAGTGAATCAAGTTAATTGTGTTAAGGTAAGAAACAAGAGTTGATAACTTAATAGACCTACAAATATCATTTTAATAAACAATTAAAGAGGGGTATTACTTGTGAATCATTTATCTTTAAGATTACTTCAATTCCAATTGAATAGTTAGCAGTAGTTTTATGAATCGAGAGGTTACAATTCTATTATTATCAATTTCAATTAGGATTACTTAATTAGATCTCAAAAGAGGGTCAAAACCTTAGGATATTTAGGATCAATTGGAAATTGAATCAAAAGGATAAAGGGAAAACAAAATAAGGATAAAATAATTCCTAAGGGCTTGTTTGTTTCCATTTTTTTTTATTTTTTGATGTGGTTTTCACAAAAAAAGAAACAAGTCCTTAAAATGTGTTTGGTTGAACATTGTTACCATTTATTTTTTTGAAAATAAAAAACCACAAAAACGTTAGAAAAACATAAACAAGATGTTTTTCTAATATTTTACAACAGGTTTTCCCACATTTTTGTTCTACTTCTTCTTCTTATAAAATTCCTATTTTGTGGAAACTCTATCTCTTCTCTCTTCTCTTACATCCCTAACTCATCTCTTACGTCCCTTTTTTATCCATGCATAAAGTGAAAGATTGGGCTTTTAACTAGGTGAGTTTTTGCAACTGATTGATATTTTTCTAACTATATTAATTATGATATTTGTTTTTGGTTTTCTTGGATTTTTAGTTTCCATTGACATATTATTTTTTTGGCGTTTCTAGTTTTCCTGGTTTTTATTTCTGTGTTTCTGTGTTTATAGTTTTCTTATTGATCGTTTATCTGCATTTTTGCATTTCCAATTGCTTGTTATTCTATGTTTTTGGTTTATTTTGGCTTTTATGTTTCTACATTTCGTGTTTCTAGTTTTTTTTATTTATGTGTTTCTATGTTACTGGTTTCCTATTTATCGTTTATCTGCATTTTTGCACTACCAATTGTTTGTTATTCTACGTTTTTGGTTTATTTTGGATTTTACATTTCAGCATTTCACGTTTCTGGTTTCTTCATTTCTGGTTTTTAATTTATGCGTTTCTACGTTATTGGCTTCCCTATTTATCGTTATCTGCATTTTTATATTTCCAATTATTTTTCATTTTATGTTTTTGGTTTATTTTGGCTTTTACGTTTTTGCGTTTTGCGTTTCTGGTTTCTTCGTTTCTAGTTTTTTTATTTCTACGTTTCTATGTTATTGATTTTCCTATTTATCGTTTGTTAATACCATGTATTGCAACCATGTTTTTATCTTTATTTTTTATTACAATTCTCAACCAAACATGTTTTTGTTTTCAATTTTTATGTTACAAGTCTCAACCAAATAGGTTTTTGTTTTTTAATAAACAACTAAAAACAAAAAACAAAAACAAAAAACTACAACAGAAAAAGCAAAATTGGAACCAAATGGCCCCTAAGATTCCAACTTTGATCAACTTTATTCTTAGCAGCTCAATTATTCAATTGTTTCATTTTGTTAGTTATTTCAATTTTAGTAATTTGTTTCAATTAAAAAATGATACGTGCTTCATTGTTAATGGATTTAATCCATGAAACTTAGTGATTAAGGCTTTAAAATGGTTAAGACACTTACTTTAGTTCATATTTAATTTTAAGTACAATTTGGAAGCAAAGGAGCTAAAGTGAGTCGAAAACACAATATTTCGTCTTCTTAAGATTCACATTCACTTTTCTTTGTGGAGCAAGAAGAGGAAGGATTAGTGTAACACCCCACTCCCGCTGGACCCGAACCCGATACCGATGGTGATATCCGAATCCGTGCCCCTCGAGGGTGGCGT
>JANZXP010000008.1:27879242-27893173 GCA_027576715.1 Erythroxylum flavicans | reverse complement strand
CTTCGGAATAAGGTACGAATTAAGTTTCTGCTTTATTATGATTTGTGTTAATCATTTTATAGAATTAAAGAGATCTTGATTTTCAGGAAATCAAAGATTACAAAAAAGTTTCGTAATTATTCTGCAGTGATTGGGATCGGATCCTGACTCGATTTTCCAACAGTGATATCAGAGCCAATATTTATTTCTATAATTTGATTAAAATATGTTTGATTGTTATTGATCGGAAAAAGTTGGAATTAAAAAATTAGATATGATCTGTTTTGAAAATTGAAACCCAGAAAATCTTTGAACCATAGAATTGTTCCGGAGTTCTTAACGCATATTCTAGTAGTGTAATTGGCTGCATCTATATGGATTGTTTTTGCTTATTGTATGCCTCTAATTGTTTTTGTTTCTAGAACAAGTAGGCATGGAGATGCCTAACAATTGAGAATCGCGATTGTTTGTGTTCTTGAAAATCGATTTTAAAGACACAAAACGCATTTCGTTATGAAAAACTCACTTTCTGCCTTTTATGAAAATTGAATAAGAATCTGGACTGGAATGATTTTTATTTTGTGTGTATTTGTTGTTGCGGTTACTGGGTAACAGAATAAGCAAGAGGCGTTTTTCCTTTTTGTGATGTTATGGGTCTTTCGGGTTTCTGCCCTGTCTTGTGAGTTTTATGATTCAGTGCGGTCTAGAAACACATAGCATATTATGATTTCTGAAAAATTGTTTTCTTAATCCCTAGGGTTCATGCGTGTTCTATTTCTGGAGTCTAAAACTAGTTAGTTTTATGTTTCTATTCTGGAATTGTTCTGAACCTTGAAACCCAACTCTTTTACCTCTGTTTGTTGCTCGAACAAGATTTGCTATCCATATGCTTGTGTTTTTGACTATCTTCGATGATTGGGTTTCTGAAATCCTTTTACTGCTTGCGATTATTGTTTTGGGTTTATTGGGTTTTCTGAAATCCAATAATTGCCTGCATTTATTGCAATTTTGGATTGTGAATCTATTGTTCTGGGTTGCATTATTATTCTTAGGTTATTGAAGAAAATTGATGGAAGCATGGAGAAGTTGATGGGCGATTACCCATGGAAAGGTGGCGCGATAAACAACATGGAGGCGCAACAACTGGGTTTGCAATTGTGTTTGGATATTTGCTTGTTTTTGGATCTAGAATTTTGTTTTTTTTCTTGCGTTGTTGCTTGTGGGTCTTGCGATTGGTTGTCGACTGTCGCTAGGAAGCGACAAGCATCACTTTGTTCGGAGCCAGTGGTGATTGTTGCCACTGGTTCATCGCCTGGATGATCGTCGCCCACAAATGGTGACTGCGAGGAGCTGTCATCTGCCGGTGACAGGAAGGAGACAATGAGTCGGCGGCAGGGAGACGGCTAAGGATGAAGCAGTTGCAGATCCGACAGTTGGAGACCTGACGGGTGAAGAACAAGCAACGTGAAAAACATGGGGGACGACGATTTCTGAGAAACGATGGGCGTTTTCTGGAGAAGACAATGGGCGCGTGTAATTCAAGGGCCCATCATCTTCTGCACACGTCGTAGAGACGACTACACACGCCCGACACTTCCCACCTTTTTAATTATTTATTTATTTAATTTTTTGAAAATTGTTTTCAAATAGTTTATTTGTTCTTTGGAATACTTTGAAATTTAGTTTATTTTTAAAGTGGTTGGATTAATAAATTAAATTAAATTAACCATTCAATTCCAAAACTAAAATAATTATTTTTCTTAATATGATTAAGATTAATAATTATATTGATTCCTAATTATTTTAGAAAAGTGGTTTTTAAAATTCGAATTAATTATTTTCAATTAGATTAAAATTAATTAATTAAAAAAGTAGTTTTTAAAATTAGGATTAATTAGTTTCAATTAGCTTGAAATTAATTAATTAGACTCCTGAAAATTAAGCAAAGTGTTTTCTTAAGTAATTAAGAAAATTTTTTCTTAATTAAATTTATTTATTTCAATTTGGTTGAGATAAATTAAATTTATGATTTTATTTATTTAGATAATTATTATTTAATTTATTTAGAAATTTTTTCTTTATGAATAATAAGTTTCTTGATTTTAGAAAAAGTATTTTTCTTGATTAAATTTTGAAAAATATTTTCATTTATTAATTAAGAAAAATGTGCTTTCTTTAATATTTTGAAAATAGTTTTCTAATTTATTAAAAAAAATTTCTAATTAATTAAGAAATCAATTTCTAAATAAATAATATCATGACTTTCTTAATTAAATCTAAAAGTGTTTTATATAATTTTGAAAGTAGTTTCTTTTAATTTTAGAAACTAGTTTTCTAATTAACGGAAAATAATTTATAATGAGATTAGAAATAGTCATCTAATTAGATTAGAATATGTTACTTACATAATTTTGAAAAAGAGTTTTTCTAAATTATAATAAGTAAGAAGTACAATTTATTGAAAATTGTTTTCAATTAAATTTTATCAAAGGAGTCAAGATAATTGGAAAAAGTTTCCAATTGGATTTGAAAATTATTTTCAAATCAATTTAAATTTCTATTTGGAATAAGAATTTAGTTTATTTAGGAATTAATAGTTTTAATCTGATTTAATTTTTCCAAAAAGTTGTTAATTTAGATAATGAAGATCAATAATTTGAATCAAACAAAGCTTGATGTTTTTTGCATATAATTTGATTATGAGTGCATAAGTTGCATACTTTATTTATATGATTGATATGTATATTGAATGCATGTTCAATTGTATGTTTTATATGTGGGATATTTTACATGCAATTTTGTGTTTGATGAGATGAATGAAATTAAATCTCTCTTTAAAATATTAAGTACACGTTAAGAAAGTGATTGTTGCCTTCCATTATTATAAGAATAAACCAAAGTTCTGCTTATTATAGGCTTGTTAAGCAAACTCAAGGTCACTTTAACCCGAACATGTTTAGTGTTATGACATTGGGTTCTACTTAACTAAATTTATGTGATATGGATGAACAAACTCATGATCACATGAACTTAGAGGCAGGGTTAGGAATAACATATACGATATGTTTTGGAAAAAATTGTCACCTAACAGATTTAGGAGTCACATGAGATGTGATTGATAAAGTTATTATCTACCTAATTTAAGTTTAGTTGGTCTGTTGAGCAAACTCAAGATCAACTATATTTGAATGGAATCCTAGCTCATTAGAAACATTAGACTAATTTTTTCGAATAGTTGTGAGGGCTATTATTTCGAATAAAATGGTGGGAGTAACCAAATATGATTAAAATCCTAATCTCATTAAGTAGTCATGACATATAATTAACTAATTCCTTTCTTACATTTAATTTTGTTCTGAATGAAATTTACCTTGTTTAGTACAGTCGATACTCAGAGTTAAAGTTAGATAGAAAATTATATGTCCATTATGTTATTATGCTATAATCCCTGTAAAGGATTCAGTGATAGGGCTTAGCTACAAATTGTTAAAAGTTAAGGGATTTAAATGTTTTATAAAGTTAAGGGATTTAATTTTTTAATTCTCAGAGGACCAATATGTTTTATAAAGTTAAGGGGCTTAATTATAATTTTTATAAGTTTGGGGACCAAAATGAAAATAAAATTTTTGCTCATTCTCAAATTTTGGGCTTAATTGAAAATTTAGGAAAAGTTTGGAGGGTATAATGGTAATTTCACATAAGCTAAGGGCAAAAAGTAATTTCACCATGTTTGGTCAACGAAGAGTCGACATTCTAGACCCATCTTCCTTATGTGGCCGTGCATCTAACCATTAAATATTAAAAACACTTTGTTTTAATTGAAAGAAAGGATAAGAAAGGAGAATAGAGGAGGAGAAGAACACCATTCCACCATCACCAAATTTCCACCATTTTTTTGATTCTCCAACCCGAACCAAGGTGTTCTAAGTTAATTTGGGATCAAGGAACCCAAATCTATCATTATATTTGAGAAATTCTCAAAGGATTTTAAGATATCACCAAAGGAAAGTTTAGGTAAATTTTGTTTCATCTCTCTCTACATTATGATTTTGAGTTTCTCCATGCTTGAATATGCATGAAACATAGTTTAGATGAATGAAATGAGTCATGGGGAAGCCTCCCTAAGCCAAAACCAAGATGCCCTCTCTTTGGTGAAAGTTTGTGAAAATTTGAATCTCTTTTGAAATTGATGGTTTAAATGAATTATATGGTGTTAATTATGTATGTATAATGTGAATTGATGATGAAAAAACAATGAAGAAGATGTATATTAGATATGCCTTGGCTAAAATGATGGGGGAAGAAATGAAATAATGTAATGAGTTGTATAATTATGATGAATATGGCTTAAATGAAGGGAATTGGATTTAATGGAGTGGTGAAATGTGTTGTTGTTTGGAAGTGCTTGTTATATAACAAGATAGGAGCATGAATTACTATGATAAAGTCCTGAAAATATGATTTCAAAGTCATGCACATTAGGTGTTTGATAAAATGCCTAAGTGAACTTGGCTTAGGATTTAAGGATTGTAATAATGTGTGTTGGAAAGAGGCTTTCCTGTTTTCTTAGAGTAAACTTGAATTTTCGCTTAGATTTATGAGTTGTGGCCTAATATGCTTGGATTAAAATGTGCTTAATTATGCTTTGAAATGTGTAAGTATTGGATTAAAGGCATTAAATGCCTTAGAGAATGCAAAAGAAAGTTTATGCAAATAATAAAGGAAGTAACCATGTGAGAAGCTTAATGGCCGAATCCTATAGCTTAAAGATAGTGATATTGTGTTTTATACACTTACGTGGTGATGTATAAATATGAGATACATGTTTGAGTAGTAAATACATTGTATAATTATATGTATAAAGGCTCAGGAGCTGTGGATCAAAGAACTCATATCGAGGATTGTTGAAGTCAAGGGAGTGTACACATTTTTTAGGCCAGTTGAGGAAACCATATCTCTCAAATGAGATTAGGACATCCCAAGACATGGATGATAACTTGTATGTGAATTTTAAACCTAGGTAATGTATAGTAGAATTGAATCTTAAATGAAAAACTTTACACTTGGAGTGCAACTGATGAATTTTATTGCATGAAATAATGTTTTGGAACTTACATATGTAGAACCGAGTCATATATGCTGTGTGTATGTGTTCTCTTTTGGCTTAGAGTCATGGCAAGGTTCTAATTTGTCGGTTGGACAGATAAATAAAGGCATAGCTCCTTACTTGATTTTAGTAGTTAATATTTGTATATGACTTTTATGATTGGTGAGGTAACGATTGGCCATTCTTGTAGTAGGCACAATAGATTAAGCGATCCTCGTACCCTAACGTTGGTACATAAAAGTTGAGTCCTCGTATCGACACCTTTCTACGGGACTTGTGGGTGATCGCACACCTAGAGGTTTAGTCACTGACGAGGTCATCACCTAAGGTCATGACGCTCTTATTGACCATAGTCCTGACTCACCACAGATGAAAGTCAAGCCAACATCGAGAATCGATGGGTGTGCACACAAATTTGGCCGACTAGTGGCGACACATACAACTATTTTGGACTATTATGAGATTTGGCCTCCCGACGAGATTTGATTTGTACATGTGATGCTTTTCTGCTCTTGTATACTGGAACTGAAACTTATGTTCACTGGATGAGTGATTAATAGGCTAGGCCTATGTGTTTTTATGTTAAGTATGTTCACTTTATAGGTGGTTATGTGCATGCTAGATACGTGAAAAACCCGTCTTTAGGTTATCTAGACCGTCTTGGTGTGTACCAGGTTCTGTTTACGATATATGTTTTTCCTACTCATTGAGTAAATAGTGTACTCACCCCCGTCCACTTTCCAACCATGCAGGTTAATTTGGTGAGCTTGAAGCCCTAAATGGATCGTGTGGTCTTTTGACATTTTCAGAGCATTATCGCAAGTGAGTAGTCTTTGTTTTGTACTTTTGTTATATAGTGGCTCATGATTATGTAGATATGCTTTATGATTGTGTAAATTAACTCTTGACTATCTTGTGATTTGTAAATGACCTTATGTATGAACCTTTTTTACTGCTGTTGAGATTGCTTTTGAGTGGACTTAAAAGTCTAGAAGTTACGTTAAAGTTTTAATGTGAATATAGAACTATGTTTAAAACTGATTTATAGGTGTTTTAATTGATTTTTGGGATTTTCAAAATACAGCCGTTACGCTGTCCAAATGTTTTTAAAGGATATTTAGTTAGCCTTGTATAGTCGGGTTAAGTGATACCGTGAGTATCCTTAGCTCGGGTATGTAGCAGTTGTCATATGCTCAATGTGGCTCTGGGTCGTGACAGAGGTTCACTAGTGAATACCTATTCATAAGAGTATGAATTTATGTAAGGAGTAAAATACTAATGCAATATTATTTCTTCTATAGCTATGCCTAGTACAATGACTTACCTTCTGTATTTTCAATTGAATTAATTAGCAAGATTTCATATTAGAATGAAACGGATAAGTCTTTGAAATAGTTAAAGTTAATGATTCAAGGATGTGATGCTTAGTTACAGCATATATATAATCCATTAAGTTTAGAACTAAAATGGGTAATAAAATGTTATGAGATATCCAAAAGGTTGGATATAATCTTACGAACCTGTTGAGAAAATTTTTTGTTTCAGTGTCTGCTTATAGGGGAATGGTTCTCAGGATAAGTAACGGTGTAAGGTGAAATTTGAAAAGTTAAAATCTCATAACAGATCATCCAATTGGAACTGGTACCTTTATTGATACATTTGGTGTATAGTTAAAAGGCTATGAGACCTTGAAAGATTCACTTTTATGATGAATTCAAAGAGTTTGTTTTGGAGATGATTGTGAACTTATCTTGTCTGTAAGAAGGTTAGTGGGAGTATACTTGTCCTTTTTAATGGGAGTATATGGAGACATATTGCTCACAGAGAACAATAATTCTAACTTTCAATTGATGAAAACATAATTGTTCAAGAACAACTCTTGTTAGATATGGAAAGTTGATAACTTAATTATAGGAATTAGATCTATAGAGATAGATTGAAAGTTGTTTACTTATTCTAAGTCTAAGTACAAAGATAATGTACTAAAGATGTTTAGTGTTTTAGATATAAGATAACTATGAAGTATTGAAGACATCAATTACTCTATGTATGAGTTGATATTTGAGTTCAAGATAAGGATATAACTTTAGAAATAAATCCTAATTAAGGTTTATTTACTTAGAACAATATCATTCAAGATTGGAAAAGTTCTAATGTAGCAATGGTAGCTAATTAAGTCATAATACATTTTTCATTTAGTGGAAATGAATAATTAGGTCAATAAGTTTTTTATGAACTTGATGTAGCTCCTTGCATTGTTCAAGATAGTAATGAACTATAGAACATTAGAGCCATTGGGCATGCAAAGAAGCTAAAGTCTCATCAAAGATCCAAGTATGTATTTAAGCAAAATTTCTTAATTATGATGATAATTAAGATAGAAGTTCTGAGATTTAAGCAAGTGCTCTATAGAGAATCTTAAAGAATGATCTCATTAAGCCACTATCCTAGCAGTATGATAATCGTCATATGGTGATATGGTATGACATACTTAAATGCTTGGCTTAGTGCAAGTGGGAGATTGTTGGTTTATGCCCTACAGTTAATCGTTTTGGTTGTAATTTAGTTACAAATTATTTAAAGGCATTCTTTATCTTATACATGTTTAGAAGTATATGACAAAGTCCATGGGATAATTGTTCATTGCAAATGAAATTATAATGAGATTATAATTATGAGATTCATATTGCATTTATGTATTATTCCTAAATTGTTCCTAGTCATTGTTTTGTTAAGAATAGACATTAATAGAATACAAAAAGACTAGCACATGTTATGTTTTTCCTTATGAAGGAAGTAGTCAATCTCATAAGCTAAAGTATAGAGATACTTAAGCAAATGTGTGGGTACTTGTTAGAGAACAGGTTCACTAAATAGACCCGACATGAGAAATCCATTTGAAACATTACTTGTATGTCTACAGAATTCTCATTGTGATGATTGTATAAGTAATCCTTGGAGAATTAAAGATGAATTGAATGGAGTTTTAATTTATCTAATTCTAATTCTAATTATGAATTAGAATTATAATTTATAATCATTGCCAACATATTTGGGAACCTAATAGGTCTCACATATAGAATGAGTTGAAGAGAGCAAAGTTAATTTAATCAAGTTGGACTTGATTGTAAAGTTTGAGAAAGTTTATGATTAAATATGAGATATTTAATAAATAAGGATCGATATGAGATATTAAATCTTATATGGGCATAATTGGTATTTAATTAGAATTATTTGTAATTCTAATTAAAGTTTATTTGAAATTAAAATTTAATTTCAATTAAATTACTAAAATGTCCTAAAGCTTATTATAAATAGGCTTAAGCTCTATAGAGCTAGTACTTCATGCTTAGCCCTCTCTGTAAGAGTTACGGAGTTCTCTCAACCTATTTTGTGGATACTGTTAGAAGCCGAACACTTGTACGCCTACGATGGTTGAGACAAATCAGTTTTAGGAACGGTTCGAGGGATGCAACAAGATTATTATCAAGCTTCGGAATAAGGTACGAATTAAATTTCTGCTTTATTATGAGTTGTGTTAATCATTTTATAGAATTAAAGAGATCTTGGTTTTCGAGAAATCAAAGTCATGAAAAAGTTATAAATATATGTGTGTGTGTGTGTGTGTGTGTGTTAAATAAAAGTTCCTATGTTGTTGGCCCTTTTAAGAAAACTGGGGGAAGAATAAAGCTAATAGTTAGTTAAAAGTTATGATATAACTGAGTAACCAGGGACATTTGTCACAAAATATTTATCTTTATATCAAAAGGTTATAATAACACTCAAACCAAGCTAAATAAAATATGTAACCTAGTTAGGTAACCAAGGGACATTCATAATGAGGTGTTTTCCTTCACATCAAAAGACTAGGTGATTGTTAAAGAATTTCTAAAAATATAGTGCTTAAAATAAAATTAAACCTACTGATCTTTTGAAAATAACAATAATTTTCATGAAGGGTTATTTAGTGATAATGTTTTTTAACTGATGAACAATAATAAGTGCATGCTTTAAAGTGCTGTAGGTATCTGCATAAGGTGTCAATATTTCGATTGATATGCATATTCAAATTAAAGCACTTGAACATGAATGGAATAAGTTAGTGTGTCGATGCATTTTAACTAGTTAGCGTTTGAAGTTAAGTTAATTCCATGAAATTTGACACCATTATACCATTACCGCATTGTTGCATGATTGCATGTTATGTGTTTTTATGTTTTGTTTATGTATGGAATTTGGCTTAAGGACAAGCAAAGATTTAAGTGTGGGAATGTTGATAAGTATATATTATAGTGTGTATTCTTAGTATTTGAGTGCATTTTCTGAGATGATAATCATGTATGTAGGAATTCGAATTGTTTTCTTGTCAGCATTTTTATGTGTTTAAATTGTTTAATTGTTTAAGAGCAAGGATATGATCTTAATTTTATATTTCAAGGGGTGATTGATGTTTTTGTTAGTAAGTGAAAATAGGAAATTGAAGTTATGAAGAACTTGAAGCATGGAATCAGACACGAATGTGCAAAATTGCTCAATCGTGCATGAGGAGTAGTTGCATGGATTCATTCTCTTTTACTATCATAACTCCAGTCACAATCTTGACAGAGAAGATGGATAATGCAGGAGTCACGATCACGATCGTGACAAAGTGTTTTGTAACACCAAATTTTTGTATTCTTAATGTTTTAGGGCTATTTGTTGAACCAAATTAAATGGGGAAGCCCTAGAAAGAACCTAGAAGCCTTAAGATGTATTTAAAGCAAAGAAAAACACCAAAAAAGAGGCCAAACATCATAATTAAATAAATTAAAGAGGAAACCTCAATAGCAACTCTAGATTTTCTAGATCAAGACACCAAATTGTTTTTCTTTCATTTCCCTTCATATATTTTATTATCTTGGAAGTTGATTTGGATTATTAGTATGTTAAACATGATTATGGGTTTCTAAATCCATATTATGCATTGTTCTTGATATGTTTTGTTAAACCTTATTCTTGTTAAATTCAATAGATATATCAATGCTTTGTGATGTCTGTTATTCTTATACTTGGTAATAAATCAAGAGATTGAATCAAGTCATATGTATTAACAGGAACAATGAGAGTTGTAGTTTAATAGACATGTAAATATCATACTAATAAATAATTGAATAGGGATCTTAATTTTTAATTATTTATCCTTATGATTGCTTTAAATCTAATTGAATAGTTAGGAGTAGTTTTATGAGCTGAGATGTTGCAAATATATTATTATCAATTTCAATTGAGATTAATTGATTATATCTTGAGAGAGGTTAATCAAAACCTTAAGATATCAAAAATCAAGCATACATTGAATCAACAAGATAAAAGGGAAGATAAAACAAGGATAAAATAATTCCTAAGTTTCCATCATTTTATTTACTTTATTCTTATTGCTAGTTTCAATTAATCACTTATTCAACTTTTTTAGTTTTGTTAGTTGTTTTAATTTTAGTTAATTTATTTTAATTCAATTCATTTAATCTTTTTTACCTTAGATAAAGTGCATTTAAGTTGTTATCTAACTCACTAATCCTCATAAAAAAATACATTTTATATTACATGTTATAATCTGTATAGTTGCAGAAAGTTTTTATTTAAAACTATTAATAGCTACTATGCTCGTTCCTCCTCTTACTACTATTTGTGCAACTTCTTGTTGCTATGGCTACTTATTATTGTCTACACAGTTACTTGTAGCAAGTAGTGCAAGTTACTTGTAGCAAGTAGTGCATGTTACTTGTAACAAGTAGTGCATGTTACTCATCTTCTATCTTTTTCATGTCATTCAACTTTTCCTCTACTTTTTATCTTTTTTGTTGGGTTTTGTGACGAGAGTTAAATGAGTGTTGTTCTCTCTAATTTCTATTGATTTTTGTTGCATTCATATCTTGATTTTGGTTATAAATTCTTGCGTTTTAATTCAAATTTGAAATGAATTGAGTGAAAATGTTATGGATGTTGCATGAATATAGAATGGAGTGTCTTGTGAATGTTACATGAAAACAAGAAAAATTGTGTATGATAGAAGGAATGTTGGACATGAATTATGCAAATGGTGTCAAAAAGGAGTCACACTCATAACTCCCACAGTCACATGTGTGACAAATATTTTCTGTAAGTGGTTTAATATTATATGTCAAGGAATGCAAGTTTTGACGGCTAATAAACCTAACCTAAACCTAAACCTAAACTAGCCTAATAAATAAAAAGAAAAGGAAGCTAAAAGGGGGGCTGAAAAACAAAACTGAAAGAAAGGATGAGGTAGAGAAAAGAACGAAAAACATAGAACATAGTTGGGTTTGATGAGAAAGAAAAATAGCAAAGAGGTGAATCTTGAAGCAAAGGCATAAAGGGAGTGTTGAAGCTAATCTTCTAGGTGAGAATCAAGTAGAGGGAGAAGGTGAGAGCAAAGCCAGAGAGGTTGAGCTTGACATAAGATCCACCACCAGTTTCCATTCAACATTCTATTAGTTTTCTCATTCTTATTTTATCTTCTGCTGCATTATTAAACTTGTTTCACTAGACTTATTTCCTCTACTGCTTTGATAGTCCATTTTTGTTATTTACTTTATTTATTGCTTTGATACTTTTTTGTTACTGTAAACTATGGGATTGAAGTATATGAAGATAATGATTTTTTTATTCCATGATAATTATTTAATCTTGAGAATTAATATAGCTAATTTAGTCGATTATGTATGATAAAGAGAGTGTTTTATTATCTTACTATTTGCTATAGTTTTTTAGCTTATAGGACGTATTAGTGTCGCCGAACTTTGCATCTTTTTAATGTTAGATGAAGAATCAAGAGCAAATGTTTAACAATAGAACAAGAGACTATAGACGGTTAACTTATGAATTAAAAATATATTAACTTAAGTAGGTAATCATTACTTAGGTTTACATATTTGATTTAGATGATAAACTTGTCGAATACGAAAGTTAGATTTATTTTATTGTTGAATTGATTTTAGAACCCAATTGGTAATTTTAAAAAGATAATTTTCCAATTAATTCCCCTTAGTCATACATAGGAGATTAAATTAGTGATGTTAATTCCTAAAAAATTCCCACATCGATTGATCAAATTGTTCTTACATCCAATTAAATTAGTTTACGTTTCAGTTTAATTACTTAATTTTCTTTAAAACCTTTTATTCAGCAAAAGAAGACAACACTGGGTATTCGACTACAATAACCTCGTATATTTGTGAGTATAGGTATTTTTAGAACTTAATTTGGCATAATAAGTGCTAAAAATAATTGACAATCACAACAGATGAGTTCCATTGTGCCACTTACCCAATTCCTACTCTTTGCTAACAAGATCTACTGTGCCACTTACCCAGTTCCTACTCTATGCTGGGTAAGTGACAAAGTAGATCTCATCCACAATCATGAGCACCGAAATCTAGGCCCATGTTTTCAAAACACCCTATAGTTGAAGCTTTAAACCATCTATAATTATTACGCTACACCCCTATCATTTCATTAAAAATCCAAAATCCAACACTTTTACTCTCTACTTCACTACTACTTGCCACTCACTCTCTCTGGCTCTCTCTCTCTTTCAATCTCCATTCTTCAACTGTATTAAATTCCTACTTGTTCAATTCTATTCGAATTTGTCGAGTCAAAGATGTTATTAAAACCCATCTCTAGGACGGAGCTCCAAAGGAACTGGTACAAAGTATTAATGGATGTCGATGAAGGGTGGTGACAGAGAGAGGATAATATGGTGGAGATTCGGAAGAATAAGAGAGAATAAAGCCTACTAAAGAAGCACTGCGAAGGACTTTAAGCTTAGCAACAATGGCAACCTACCTCCTCTCTCATTAACTCTGCTCTAGATAAGAAGGTTTGTTGCTATTTTTATTTTATATTTTACAGGTTCTATTTGTTAGGGGGCCATAGATTCATGCAACACAAGCATAATAAGATAGCGGAAGTGTTGGAATATAAATTCCTACCCTATGACATCCCCAAAATTCCAAATTCTTAGATATATGCATATATAGATTATAAGAACATGAAATTTCAGCACTTTACTTTTGATAATGCTCCTCCTTTCTTGAATCTTCTCCTTGTTTGGGTTGTATCAAGGATGAAGAAGAAGCAGTGTGTAAGGGTGGTTAGAACACCAAACTAGATGAGTACAAGTAGATGCTCAAATGGAGAGATAGATCAAGATTATGTTGCATGTAATTAGATTTATGCAACAATTGCATAAAATGCATGAACAAAACTCAAGACCACTTCTCTCTAACTCCAAAACACTTCTGGACCCCTTATCCTCTCACTTAAGTGCGTATTAACTTGTTGGTCCTCCTCTAAATAAGTGAAGAACTCACTTATGTATCATCTGTTGAGCCTTTGGTCACAATCGTGGTCGTGGCCTACTTCATTAATAGCCATGCACACTTTGTTCTTCACTTGATCTTTTATACGTTTGACCCTTAGGTTCCTGATTATTTTAGGCACTTGAATTAACTCTTAATCCAAGCAAATCATGAATGGTTTCATGCCATTTGAATTAACTCTTAATTCAAGCAAATCGTGAATGGTTTTATAATGCCAATTTACCAGCATATAAGTGGATTAACACATGAACTCTTTGATAGTTAATTATCTGACTTACAAACATTTCCATAGACAATTACCATGCAATTCGTCCTTTTACCATTCTATACCCCCACTTAGTTCAGAGTATAAGCTATGTATCAACTCCCACCAGACTGACTACGTCTGATAAGTCATTTTAAATACATATGTTTTGGACTTAATTTTGATTGATTTGTGAAATTGGTACTCAAATATTGAT
>JANZXP010000008.1:27851387-27861956 GCA_027576715.1 Erythroxylum flavicans | reverse complement strand
TTCGGTTATAGATTATCTTGTGTTATGGTCTTTTCCGCAGCGTATTACGAATACTTGGACCATACGCGATCCAACAAATCTCTCTTAAGAGTCTTCATAAAAGTTGTAGAACTTGAAGTCTACTTCGAAATTGTACTTGAATGACCTTAGTCTGACATCCATAGTGAAAGTTATGCTTATTATCCCAAATCATGTACATATATGAATTGTGGACTTATCAATGCTTTCCTATGATACTTTAAGGCTTGAATAGAGCTTGAAAGGTATTTAGTTTGATGTGGAAATAAGAATAAAAATGAGTGATATGTTTAGGGTGATGATTGAGGATATAAACATAGGAACGAATTGTCATATATCAATTGTTCAAATATGAAATTTTGGGGTATTATGAGAATGAAGATGAACCTTTGTTGACTAATGAGATTCCATTAAAAGAGCCCTACAGAGTGATGCACAAATGTTTGAATCATGAGTTAGACTCTAGAAATGGGGTCTAACATTCTCATTTTTCCTGAGATAAGTTAGAAACTCCTCGTCCAATTATTCACCACGTTGATTTGATTGAAGTGTCTTGATACTTCTACCGAGTTGTTTCTCTACTTTATGATAAATTGTTTGAACATTTCAAATGCTTCAGACTTGTATCTCATTAGATACACATAACTATATTACGAATAATCATCGATAAAGTAATGAAGAACATAAAACCACCTCTGTCATGAATGGACATTGGACCACATACATCAAAATGTGTTAGGACCAACAACCCATTCGCTCATTCACCCTTTCCTTTAAAAGTTGATTTAGTCATCTTGCTTAACAAGCAAGATTCATATGTGTCATATGATTCACAATCAAATGACCCTAAGCTCCCACTCTTGTGTAGCTTAGCCATGCATCTCAGACTTATATAGCCAAGTCAACAATGCCATAAGTAAGAGGATTTTTAGTTATCTCATTTTTGTCTTTTATTGTTATTGATATTTAAAATTAGATTGCACATATCTAATATTTAAATATCATTGCACATTGTAGCAGTACCATATAACATTTCATTCAACTTAATTGAACAACCATTGCTAGAAAAAGTTAAATGAAATCCTGCTTTATTAAGTCATGAAACAGATACAATGTTCTTTGTCACAATGTGTACATAAAAGCAATTATCCAAAATGAACTCTAGCCCACTAAGAACATACAAAACATAGGTTCCTATGGCTAAGGCAGCAACTCTTGGTCCATTTCCCATATGTAGGTCCATCTCTCCCTTCTTGAGTGGTCTACTATCCCTGAGACCCTACATATCAGCACATATGTGTGAGCCTTATCTAGTATCTAATGCCCAAATGTTATGATCATAAATAGTATTAACCTTAATGACAAATAACATACCTGAAGTTGACAGTAGAGCATCTAATGCCTCTTTTGCTTCAGCGACTCCAGATAGGCTTTGCAGTTCCTCTTCTAACGTCCTTCCTTGTTGTAATGGAAGCATATCCCCTTTGATTTAGTCTCCTTTTCCTTCTTCTTGGCTACACCTCCCATTAACTTCTTAGACTTCTTCTTCTTCTTTTGGTTCCTCTTGGGAGTACTAGAAGGATAGTTCACTAGCATCACAGCCTTACTGTCTTTCTTGATAGTTTGCTCAACTATTTTGAATAGATTAATCAACAGGTATTGAGGTGGATATTTGGTTCATCTAATAGTTAGGCACAAACTGGGAACAACTGTCGGCCAAAATAGTCAAAATTAAGTCTATACTTAATTTATGATCTATTATTTGCCAAACTGGCTAAACTCTCAATATATCCATACATCTTTAGCACATACTGCACTACAGATGATCCTTTAGCTATCTTAGAGCAGGAAAGCAACCTCGAGATCTCAAACCTTTCAGACTGAGCTTGCTCATCAAATAGTTTCCTTAGATGGTGGACTATGGTATGAACATCCATAGCCTCATGTTGCTTTTGTAGTTTCAGTGTCACAAAGGCCAGCATTATACAGCTATCCAGTTTACTATCATACAGTAGCTTCTTGTAAGCTTTCTGATCCTCATCAGATGTATCGACAATAGGGGGATCGAGAAGTGGTTCATTTAGGACATATCCTAGTTTCTCATATTTGAGAACAATTCTCAAATTCCATAGTCAATTTAAAAAGTTAGGTCCCATAAGTTTGTTGGAGTCTAATAGATAGCATAGGTTCACACTGGACGAACATATCGTGGCGACTCAATAACCTAGAAGAACAAGAGAAAGTGTTAGAATGTACACTAATGCATATCGATAAGGACTTTAATCACATGCATTATTGGTCCCACTATTTTTATCCAAACCCATAGCCCTCACTATGAATTCAAGAAAGCTTATAGTTTTTCATAATGGGTCGATATCCAATATCACCAAGAATTACCTTGGTTTTGTCCAACAAGCCACCATAGGTCAATCGGTTGGTATCATTCATACCAATTGCATTCAGTTATGCAACTATTAACTTGTGCCATCAACTTTTGATTTAGTACACTCATTGAATTATCAACTCTTGATTCCTGTACATCCTATATATATATAACCTAACTTCGCCTCTATCAATGTTAACCTTGGGTTTAACCCAACTTCACCTCTATCCACATTGACCTTGGGTTTGCCTAACAAATCAATGATTCCAATTAGCACCAACCTATTAATCCAAAAATCTATTTTCCATGGTTTGAAAATATTCATGTAAAGTGTGCTTGGGTTTGCCCAACAACCTAACTCTAAAAAAAAAACTCTGGTTATTACCATATCAATGGAAGGCGTAAGTTTTAATATTTCGGTTGAGGGATTTGTTCTTTGATCTCATCAATACTTAGATAGTATTTATGTATATAATTAGATGGAAGGCCTAAGTATTAATATTTCGGTTAAGAGATTTATTCTTTGGTCTCATCAATACTTGGGCATTAAATTGGGCCTATGTCTATAACCACCCTATCATGCCTTTTTAACCAACCCTTAAAATGCATCTAATGCATGTAACACAGAAAAGAGGTTTAATTTAGGTTGTGACTTGACTATGCATCAAAATTTCATGATTTGATTCAAATCTTGATCTGAATTGGGTACTAATGTTAGTCTCAGCTAATTCGAATTATGAATGTGATTCGATTTGGAACCCTAAAATATCAATTATTTTGATGTCCAAAATAAACACTTTAATTCTAGTACACATGTCCTTTTTTAGACACACTAGAAATGCAATGCTCTACTTGGATTATTCTAAATTAATCCCTAGGGTTTCCAAAATTCCTAAACATCAATTAGTCATCTATAATATCCCTAGGTCATCTCAAATTTATCTAGACAATTTTGGCACAAGCCAAAAAATGTCTTAACTGCCAAAATCATCAAAATAAATAACTTAACCTATTAGGTGTTAAAGAGACCAATTCGATGTCCAAAAAATTTTCAAAACCCTAATTTCAATTAGCATGCTACTACCATCAAAATAATACATTTCTTATCTGAAAAAATTTTTAAGGTCTTATAACCGAAACATATACACCATAAGTCATTAAACAAGTTAACTCCACCAGCTTTCAAAAAGTTGACCAATGTTGACTTTGACTTGATTTATTAATTGAATCAAATTTAATTATTCTGGAAAAATTCCAGAGTCTTATACACATTCTAAATGTTCCTAATAAAAAATTCCAGAAACTAATTCCTAGGAATTATTTATTAACTTAGTGGAATCAATCAGCATATGTCTATGACACTTGTCATATTGCTTCTAACAATAGTCATACTCTACATCATGCATGCATAAGATAATCACTTTAACAACAAGTGTCATGCATCTCATACATGTGTCAACATCTTATATTACATGTCCATATAGAAAATTCACAAAAAATTATAAAAATTTATATGGAATTTAAAAGCATGCATGTTAATCAGATTTTCAAAATTTCCCAAAACTTCATATGTGCATCACGTTGAAACTAAATTCGTAATAAAATAGAAAATGAAATTCGATTGCAATTTCATTTAAAGAAAACATAATATAACATCGTATAAACACTTATGTGAAAGAAAATCAGAAAAATAATTTTTATAGAATTATTACGAAAATTTTCAAAATCAGCACATGGATTCAATTTTCCAGAAATTCCCAGAAACCAACATATGAATAGACTAGATATTAACTCGAAATAAAATAGAAAATGACATTCAATTGCAATTTCCTTTGAAAAAAACATGGTATTACACCTTATTAACATTTCTTTGAAAGAAAATATGAAAAAAATCTACAATTTAGACGAAGTTTTCAAAATCAATATGCATGTCAGTCAAAACCCAGCAAACAGTTTGCACATGTTCAATACATCATCTAATACATGCATAACGTGGCTCTGATACCACTGTTAGGGAGCCGTGGATTCATGCATCTCATGCACAGCAAGGCAATAGAAAAGTGGGAATCTAAATTCCTACCCATGACTTCCCTAAAATTCTAAAAACTTAGATCTCCTTGTTTGGGTTGTAGCAAATTCCAAAAACTTTCCTTCTTGGCTTAAGAACCCTCAAAGATGAATAAGAAGCAGTGTGTAAGAGTGGATAGAGCATCAAACTTAATGAGTTTAAGTAGATGCTCAAATGGAGAGATTGATCAAGATTATGTTGCATTCAATTGGATTCATGCACACTTTGTATAAAATGCATGAACAAGACTCAAGACCCACTTCTCTATAACTCTAGAACACTTATAGATCCCTTATCCTCTCACTCTAGTCTATATTAACTCGTTAGTCCACATGAACATAAGAGAAGAACTCACTTATGTATCATCTATCGAGCCTATGATCGTGGCCTATTTCATTGACAACCATGCACACTTTGTTTTTCATCCAATATTTTAAGTGTGTGACCCCTTAGGTTCTTAGTTATTTTGGGCACTTAAATTAACTCTTAGTATGAGCAAATCATGGAAGGTTTCATACCACTTGAATTAACTCTTAATTCAAGCAAATCATAAAGGGTTTCATGATGCCAATTTACTATAATATAAGTGGATTAATATACGAACTCTTCGATAGCTAATTATCTGACTTAAGAACCTTTCCATAGACAATTACTATGCAATTTATGTTGGATTGGAAAAATAAAGCATGCACGATTTGGATCAAAATGGTAGATTTCAAAACCTTTCAGAAATCAAAATTGCAGTGGAAGAAATATAACCAAATTAACATCCATATCCATACATGATACGATATAAGGATAATAAACATAAGAGCAAGGTGGTAGAAATTATATTACCGACTCCTTCACTACAGCTTTAACTCCTCGCTGTGCTATCCTATCCTTGGCAATGTATCCTCTTCTCAATATTATATCCTTGACCAATCTGATCTACTACTTGTTCTTCTTAGACAACATAGTTATCAAGATCCTTTGGTGGGAAAGGAGAAGAAAAATAGGATAACAAACCTTTTCCTATCTTCAACTATTTTTAAAAAGAATCAAAAGAAAATTAGGAGAGAACACTTCTTACATCTGCATTTTTTATCAAAGCTAAAAAATGAAATATACAAAAAAAATTGAAATCACCAACTATTGGACGGTTTTATTTGAGAGCAAGAAGAGACAAATGAAGAGCTTCTAGAAAACCTTAATTTGTATGGCTGAATGTACATTCATGTGTCCAACACTTAAACGTAAATGATGTCCAACACTTGGATGTTTTCTTCCATCAAAATGTATTCATGTGAGTAGTTTAAAAGCCATGCACTTTCTTTCCACACATGGACGTTATCATGATTTAAGGTGTTCATGTTTAAGGTGCTTTAAAAACTAGCCACCATCACCATTGAATGAAAAGCATAACAACGTACTCTTTCATTCTTTAATCAATAATGCAAAAGAGTCTCACCTTTCATCCTTTAATTAATAACAATGTGTGTGTCTCTTCCACTTCAATACTTGCATTCTTTAATAATAAGTATAACTGAAACATTCCTTAATAATAGGCATGATCGAATCCTACATCTTTGTAGGATTCGGTTTTGCTCATTATTAATTAAAATTTTTTAAAATTTTAAATTAATTAAATCAAAATCCAACCCAATAATAAATATTCCTTTGGGCTTATAATTAACAATTAATTAGTTTAAGCCTAATATTTAATTATAGGCTTAAACATAATTTAATTAACTCTTAATTAAATTGTTTCGATCTTAATGGCCCGAATCCAATTCATCCATTTCTCTCCAAACTGTCTCATTTTCTTTCAGATAACCTCCGTTTATTATTCTTACTTTCCTTGATAACCTTCCCAGAAGCCAAGTGGGGAATCTAATTGGACTTAAATAATTCAAGCTCTAATAAGATCATAATTAATTTAATCTCATTATAATTAATTCTGATTTATTAACCAGATGTCATTCCAAAAAAGGCAATTGGCTGAACTCTTGAATTACTTAAAATTATAAGAAAATTTGTTTCAAAAAATATTAATTTGACATCCAATTGCAAACTTTATTATGAACCATATTATAGTCATCTGCACAATAAAGGGTAAAATTACCGTTTTGCTCTTATGTTGGTTTTTCTTCTAGATCTCCCATTTCACTCTACATGGTGACTAACACACAAGATCTAATCTTGGTGTTAAGACTTGATGGGTGTCTAGTCCATCAAACTATTGGCGCTAATTTAATCACTAATCTCAGTAAAACATCTACAAGTGATGATATTACTATAAACTTTTATTAAAGTGAATGTTTCTTGATGCATGTTTCAATTAATAATTCGAACATGCAGACACTGGATTCATACCCTGTAAAAATCCATTCCGATCATATCAAGAATTATAACGAAGCACACATGAGTTCACCACTAATCAAGATTGTGGTTCATAATAAATGAATGCTAAGTTGTGTGTTTTAAGATTAAAGTAACACCCCACTTTATTCTTTAAAACATACATGATTCCAGATTCATTTAATAGTGTCATTACCGATAGTCAACTGCCATCATGATTTAAAACTCATCATTCCCTTGAAGTAAACTCCTTTACTTACACGGAGGTAAGTTGCAACACTATAGTTTAAACTATAATTAAGCGACCAACTTGATTATTCGACTGTGAATAAATTAATTTAGATCCTAATAATATACATGTTTCCTATACATCTCCTTGTATATGTATATGACTTACAAAGGAACCTTAGCACCTTATAACTAGTTATATTATGTTCATACAAATAAAACCAAACTATTTTGTTAATAAATATTTCCATTACAATTTTGTAACTGAAAGAAATTTAAGCTATATCTGTAAATACACTTGCTTTCTAGGGTATTATATTTACATAACCCTACCCACTTGCCCTTAAAGCAAGTTTGACATATGCGTCATCCCCATTCCTTCTAGGTGACCATCGAAGCTCTTCTATGATAGCATCTTCATGAACAGATCAGCAAGGTTTTGATCTATGGGAATCTTTTCCACATCCACCTCACCATGTTGTATTATCTCCCTTATGAGATGATACTTTTTCTTAATGTGGTTTGCAGCTTTGTGGTTCTAAGGTTCTTTAGAATTAGCCATTACCCCACTATTATCACAATAAAGTGTAATATCCTTTTCTGCTTCATGAACTACCTCCAAATCCTTTAGGAAATTACGGAGCCAGACTGCTTCCTTTGCTGCTTCACAAGTGGCATATTCAGCCTCCATTGTCCAATCAGCAACATAAGATTGCTCGACTCTCTTCCAGACTATAGCTCCACATCCTAAAGTAAATATAAAACCAGAAATTGATTTCCTTAAATCAACATCTTATTGGAAATTGAAATCTGTATATCCTATCGAAATAAAGACACTTCAAGAGTAAACAAGAATTAAACTCTTCATCCTATAAAGATACTTCAGTATGCGCTTGACCGCAGTCCAATCGTAACATCCTATTCCCATATTAAGAGTTAGAACCCAAAAATACGGTACATGTGAGATCTCAATGAGGGATTACGAAAAATGCATCTCATGGTCATGCATGATAATCGTTACCATAGTGATATCATTAGAATATTGTATGAGGAGTTATACGATAAAAAGAGTCATTCGCCCTTACATTGAAATGAAGAGGGCCAAAAAAAATGTTTAAAGGCTAGAACAAGTTCGAGATACTATTAGTGAGTGAAATGAATCTATAATAAAAAATATAATAATAAAGTGGCTTAGGAAAGACGAATGAATTTGGTGGATCAACATCGAAGTTATGGAGCATAATAAGATAGACATAAGAGTTGAGTGTATTAATACTGAAGAGATATGAATTATTAAGTGAAAATTGAAATGTTTCTAAGGGTGTCACCTTAGTAAGGTGTGCTCAGATTATCAAAAAAGGATAAACCAAGCTCAAATTGTATTGGTCCACATGAAGTTATTGAGAGTATAGTAACAATAACTCATGAGTTGTGTTATCAATAATGATGTATTGTCAGCTTACGAAGTGAAACAAATTTTGAGTGACCTAAATTATATTGAGGAAACAGTTAAGATAGGGTGATATCTGAAGAAATAATTAGAGGATTGATTGATTACATTGACCGTGGTCAATTGGAAGAAATTATTCGAGTGATGAAGTTAAATGGGAAACGGAGAAGTATTTAAGGAAACAATACCCCCGCTTTCCAGATCAATTAGATAAGAATTTTGATGATGAAATTTATTAAAGAGAGGAGAAATGTAACATCCCATTCCCATATTAAGAGTTAGAACCCTAAAATACGGTACATGTGAGATCTTAATGAGGGATTAAGAAAAATGCATCTCATGCTCATGCATAATGTTAGCATACACCCACGTGAATTTGAATTTTTGCACACATTAAGATGACTGTACATGCATCCATTGACATTCCAGGTATAATTGATTTGTTAATATGATATTAAGGAGAATTGTGATTTATTTGCATTGAAATCCGAATTGGAGAATATAAATTATTGATTTAGAATTTTTGGTGAATTTTAGGAATAAATTCCGAAAATGTTGAATATTATTAGACTAGGAAAATGTCACTTGGCGAGTAAATTGATGGGACGAAATAGAAATAAGAAACAAATGATATTGGAGAATTCTTAAAAATGATTTTAGAAATTATTGAGAAAATGCCTTTGAAAATTTGGAGATGACTTCAAAATTTGTGAGAAGATGTTACTAAGAAAATTTTGATGATAATTGGAATAAAAAGATAGGAGTTATGGAACTAGTTTAATAAGAACTAGTTAGTTGAGAAACTAGTTAAAGTCTTAGGAATTGGACATGTGTCCAAATCTTAAGCTCATGTTCCTTTTAACTTTGAAAGACAAAGACATTGTTTTGTCTTGTCTTAAAATATCTTCTTTGTGGCTTTCTTCTTAAAGCTTCTTCTTCTTCTTCTTCTTCTTCTTCCTCTTCTTCTTCTTCTTCGAATCTTGTTCCCCGAACCTTCACCAAAGTTACACTTTGCTTTCCTCTATCTATTTCTACTCCCATTTTGTTATCTCTTTCTTTTACCATAAGAAACCTAACCCTACAACCTAGTGCAATAAAGAGCATAGAGTGTCGAGTTGAATTTTGGGCAAATCAAAGTATTATTAGCTATTGAATTTAAGATTAGTCCCATATGAAAAGATTAACAAAGCCCAAATTAAGGATCCAGAATTGTGAATCTTAGTGAGGAATAGAAAACGAATATGAATTCTGAGTCAGAATAGGAAAAATGTTACTTTGTGATTGAAATAAGAAGAATGTGTACTCAATAAAGATGATTGAGCAAAGAGATTACTAGAGAAAGCACAAGTAACATCCTAAGCTAGACATCCTAGTAGGAATACGCCAAAATAGTACTTAACTGCTAAGGATGTAGAAACAGGTGACTGAATCTTTGAATTACCAATAGTCCTAACTATTGGAGATATGTTTAAAGCTTATATATCTAGAGTTCATAGGAACATGAGATCAATATATAGTTCTAATTGACTACTGACATAATAATCGTTATCTTAGCGATATCATTAGAATACTGTATAAGGAGTTATACAATAAAAAGAGTCATTCGCCCTTACATTGAAATGAAGAGGGCCAAAAAAAATGGTTAAAGGCCAAAACAAATTCAAGATACTGTTAGTAAGTGAAATGAATCTGTAATAAAAATATATAATAACAAAGTGGCTTAGGAAAGACGAATGAATTTTGTGGATCAACATCGAAGTTATGGAGCATAATGAGATATAAATAAGAGTTGACTGTATTAATACTAAAGAGATGTGAATTATTAAGTGAAAAGTGAAATGTTTCTGAGGGTATCACCTTAGTAAGGTGTGCTTAGATTAGGAAAAAGGATAAACCAAGCTCGAATTGTATTGGTCCACATGAAGTTATTGAGAGTATAGTACAGTAACTTATGAGTTGTATTATCAATAAAGATGTATTATCGGCTTACGAAGTGAAAAAAAAATTTGAGTGACCTAAATTATATTGAGGAAACAGTTAAGATAGGGTGATATCTGAAGAAATAATTAGAGGATTGATTGA
>JANZXP010000008.1:27799319-27812041 GCA_027576715.1 Erythroxylum flavicans | reverse complement strand
TTGCAGTTTGAAGCTTTATTAGGAAAAGATATGTTAAATATAACTCAAGATGTTACTACGGAAACAAGTTATGAACCGGCTCCAATATATGATGTAGATGATCCGATGGATGAAAGTCCGCCGCTGATATATATATATATATATATATATATATATGTATATAACTTATCAATGCTTTCCTATGAGATATTTAGGCTTGAATGAGATCTTGAATGAGCCTAGTTGATGATGAATTGGGTGATGAAAGTGAGTAAAGTGTATTAGGTAATAAAGAATGATTGAAAGATATTGGTGAATGATTCTAAGATGTGTATCAAGGAAATATACCAGGATTGTCATTGAGCATGCATTGTACATAATCCATATTTACATATATTCATAAATGAGTACTTGTATAATTTTGCAAAGTTGTAATGTGTGTAAATGTGTGTTGCATGATATAGAAGAGCAATTAGAGCAAAAAAATCTAGACATTGTTGGGACATCGAGGTTATAAGCTATCTAGAGTAAACTGTAATCTAGACGGTCTCACAATAATTTATTGTTTGTTTAAAATTCTGTATTGAATTGTTATGTGATGTGAGTGGGTTAATTGCGAACATTGAATGTCCGAGATGTTTGATGCATGAATACCATGTTTGGAAGCGCTCATTGTATATGAATTTGATGAAATAAGTGATACTCAACTTAACTGTTGAATGTCAGACAAAGGTTTGATGATAAATGTGAATGAGAATGTGAACGTGAATACGAATGTGAATCATTGAGCACTAGAGATTGATTGAATACATGTGAAGCATTTCACTATATGAATGCATGATAACATAAAGGCACTAGTGACTAGAGTTGCCAGTGAAAAAGAGTTTAAAGCTTAGAATGTGGTAAGAGCCTATGGCTTACTATGTATAATTAGCCCTATATTTCCAACGGATAAGGGACAGTTATTAATGAGCCTTGTACCCACAATAGATACGAGACAGTAAAAAAGGTACTTGATCATAACAACATAATAATTGAAAGTGAGTCTCATGAGCATTGCACATACAATTTGATATGCATTATATAAATGATTGAATTAAGCTGTATGATCTGTTATGAATGTGAAGTGTGAACTATATGAACAAACTTGTCCTTGATTGAATATGTTGATTAATGAAGTGAGGTGAATTATGTGGTTATATGAATTCAATGTGAATTGTTGTGTTATGTGCTATAAGTGAGCCATCGACGATGGGTAGCTCACTAAGTTCGTAAAACTCACTAAAATTGCAATGTTGACTTTTCAAGTATAAGAGAAGCGACTTAGCTTCTAAGACAACTTAGAAGAAACTTAGTACTACGTTTGGATAGAAGAAATGGCTCAAAGGTCAATCAGTTAAGACTGAAGGATTTAGATAGAAGGTTTGTATATTTCCCTATACATGTAGCATATTTTTGTAAACAGAGTTGTAGAGTCTGATTAGTTTTTGATACTATATATATATGGATGTAATGCTACAATGTTCATTTTGTTTATGAAATGTGCTCAAAGGTTATGTGCTCGAACATCTGAAGGATGTACGAATATGTGTCGGATGGGAGTGGGGTACTACAAGGTCTCCTTTTCAATATCGTTGTACCTTCTCCTTCATCACACACTATGGCCCTGTCTACAAGGTAGAGAGAAGTACTATCAATCATCTTAGCATGATCTATAATGTCAAGTGCCTTGAAGTATTGGTCCATACTCCAAAAGAAGTTTTCGATGGCCTTCGCATCTCTTGCTTTTGTAAAGGCCTTAGGCTCTGAGACCTTTAATTTAACAGAAGCAGTGGAAGTAACAGGTGCCACATCTGCTTCTGCCACCGCCATCTTACACAAACTCCAATCCCCTCTTACCTCCTTCAACTCGATAGACAAACTAACAGGTGCTTACGTAAGCATAATAATTTTAGTAACAAGAGAAGATTAACTCACCTTTTCAGAATCATCCGAGGCACTAATATTGATGATCTATTTCATCTCTTCCTGAAGTAGAGACTGCTTCTTCTCCAACTCCTCTACCCTTTGGTCCCAGTCATCGATCTTCTCCTAATCTTTCCCTGCGATGATCTCCAACTTTGAAAGCCTAGCCTGATCTTCAGCCATGACATCCCTTGTAGTAGACCTTTCTCTCTTTCCTTTATTAGTAGGAGGAACTTTCTCGACCTCCCTTCCTTTATCAGTAGTCACTTCGCTTGAGCCAACCATCTCAACGACACCTAAAGGATCTCTAACGTTGCTCTGATACTACTTGTAACGGGCTTGGACTTTCATCAATGCTTGTTTGGCACTTGAGTACAATCTCGTTCTCAAGTCAGCTTTCTACACGAAACACTTTACTAAAGAGAAAAAGGAATATGGAAGAATATAAAAACATCTTTATTAAAGGACTCTCTCAAGAAAGCTACAATGCTTACAATGCACTATATGATCTTTTATGATCCAAATGAGGCAACCCTAAAAGGTATTTATACTTGTTTCTTCCTAAAATTAACGATTAAGATCTACTTGATCTAATGGTCTATATTGCCCTTCCAGAATTCTTGACACTACACTACATACTTCATGTACATTATATATATATTTACAACATTCTACAAGCTTTTATAAGATTTCATATTGTTCCACAATGTTCCACAAGTTTCCACAAACTTCTATAGTCTTCTACCATCTAAGGCCTTCCATAAACTTCTACTATATTCCAGAAGCTTCCAAAATCTTCCGCAAGATTTCAACATGCTCTAAAAAAACTCTTTTGTCCCAAACCTCATATTGTAGGTTTTAAAACATGTGAAACATGACAGGGGAGATGAGTTTGTGTCCCTTTCCTGTCTTCTAAGGCCGTGTTTGGTTGAAAGGTTAGTAATGGAACGTAATACACTTCCATCGTTTGAGAGGGTTTTATAATGGAATGGAACGGAATGGGATGAAAGCAGAATGTTTCATGTTAAATTTTATTTCATCCTAAACAATGAAAGTAAGAAACTTCCGATTCGAGAAGTTTAGGATGAAACATAAACTAATAAATACATACTACCTGATATACCTTCAGTAATTTTTCTTAATACCAAATATTTGTTCTAACTCTAACCCCACTCTCCTCTCCGGTGACTCTCCTTCACGTGTTGCTATCACCGGCCACCACCCACTGAACACTACCCCACTAATGTCTCTTCCTCACAGCTCACAGCACACCTCCATCGTCTCTTCCTCTGTGCCTCACTCTCTAGACAGTTTGCTCGTCTGCTCTCATTTCTTGTTTTCCAAATGAACTCTAGCTATAATCTTATTTCTGATGTCCAATTTTTCTAGGAAAGACCCCAAGATGGGGTCGTAGCTATTGTTTTAGCCTATTAGTTGTCACAGTTTTTACTTTTTACTTAGAGTTGGTGTATAATCTACAGTGTAATTGAGTTAGAGATGAGTTAGGCATTTATTAAATAATTAATAATAATATTTTTATATAATTAATAATAAAATAATAAAATTTTTATTATTTTAAAATAGAAAATATATAAAAATTATTTGTCAAGATTGTGAATTGAACCGTGACTTTTTAATTAAACAAAATTTTTGTTTTAAAATCATAACATTAAATCTCTTGTTACAACCACTTTAATATCAAGAATATAGTAATCATTTTAATATCAAGAATATAATGGTCATTTATTATTCATTACATTCTATTCCATTCCATTCATTTTCTAAATACTATTTTACTATATTATATTATAAATTATTCTATTTTTTCAAAACAACTTTTTACTATATTATATTTTATTCTATTATAAATCGTTTCATTCCTATACATTTAATTTCATTAATTAAACAAAACAGACCTAAAGATAGCATCGAGTGAGTGAAAAGGAAGACGCAGGCTCAGGTCCGCGACCACCAATTAGTTCATAAGTTCCAACTTCAAACTTCAAACAGGTGACTGTAACTAGTCAGTAACATATAAAGCTGTCATTAGACGAGTCAACATTCGATGGTACAAGATATGCGTGCACCCGACTGGGATATATCATAAAATTGAAGACTTTTAAGGTCACCAAATGAACTACGAGACACAATAACATTGTCTTCGCTTTTCCGTAACCCAAAACCAAAACAGCAATAAAGCTTCTATCTTATTCCTTTTGACCCCTGTAAGAATTGTAGGTGGCCATCATCTTCCATAAATATGTGTACCCATGTGTGTATAACTGCTTAGAGAGAAAGCATAGAGTTTTGTGAGGAAACTTCCCACCATCAAGCTATCCAATTTGTTGTGAAAGGTACGAACTTTTTTCTTTTTCTTTTTCTTTTTCTTTCCTGAAAATTTTCCCCTTTTGTATTTTGGATGTTGAAGTTCTGATGCTGTTTGAAGATCCTCAAATTTGGGGCTGTTTTCCGTCCCTGTTATTGATTGATTTTTTATCCTTACTGCTGTTGGCAATTTGGTGTAGTTCTCTGTTGATAAGTTTGTCTATCTTGAAAGTAGGATATGATACTGGGTTTATGCTGTCACTATAGTCAGCAGTAAAACTTTTGATTGATAGAGTGTTATCTTAAACTTTATCTATGTTGAAAACTTTAGGTAGTCAAGGGATAATTCTTTGAATCCTTATTGTTTGAGCGTCCAGGGGCGTTGTTATTGTAGTGTTTGATTTTGGGTCTGTTTTCTTGCACTTTTCTTTTCATGCATGCTATAGGTGTGAAATTTCTTTGTTATTTTATTTTTCTTTTCACTTTTGTTTTGGAAGTCTTTTTTTTTTTTTTTCATTTAGTTGCTCAAAGATCGTCACTTTGATTTTTGTAAGAGGTTCAAGGGGCGTTTTTATTGAATGCACATAACCCTATCCCCTTGTTGAGCATGCTTCCGAATGATCTTAGCGCTATATATTAGGATAAAACTTAGCTACACCAATCAGAGCTTGTTTTTCTTTTCGCTGACCTATATTTGGTTTTCTGTAGACATAGTGGTGGCAACCATTTCTTGAACTAACCGCCAATTACTTGACTTCCTAATCTGAGTTCTATATGGACTGTACCCAGAACTCACCCTGTATAGGATGTTACTTTTGATGATTTTGAATGTTGTAAATGCATTCAATGCAGGCAAATGAGAAGAGAGAATTAAGATATATTAAACGAGATGGAGTTACATTCAGTGTTTAATCCTTGTCTTTCGGGACTGAGTGCAACTATTTATTTGTGGGTTTCTCTGGCCCTGCTGATACAAGGTGGAGTGGTACTCTCAGATTCCAAATACTTAATTGGCCTTGGAAGCTATGACATAACAGGACCTGCTGCTGATGTTAATATGATGGGTTATGCTAACATGGATCAGATTGCTTCGGGGATTCATTTCCGCTTGCGAGCTCGTACCTTCATTGTGGCAGACCCAGAAGGAAATCGAGTTGTATTTGTGAATCTTGATGCTTGCATGGCCTCTCAGATTGTGACCATCAAAGTACTTGAGAGGTTAAAGGCAAGGTATTTCTCCTTCGAACCTTCTTTCTCCAGCTAATTGTTTTAGTTTCAGGTAGACTTTGTTGCTTACTAGTAGTAACATGAGATGAAGCAAATTTCACATCTATTATCAAATCACATGATATGTTGGTTCTGTAGTCATTTTGTCTGGAAGATCATATTACTAATAACACATGAAAGGAAAGTATAATCATAGTTAATCTTTAGAACATTTTCCATTCAAGTTTGAGGTGTGCTAATGAAGTAACATTTAAGTTTTTATATGGCAGGTACGGTGACCTCTATACTGAAAAAAATGTAGCTATAAGCGGTATTCACACTCATGCTGGTCCTGGGGGTTATCTTCAATACATTGTGTACATTGTCACATCTCTTGGATTTGTGCGCCAATCTTTTGATGTTCTTGTGGATGGCATTGAGAATAGTATAATAAAAGCTCATGAAAATCTCCGCCCTGGAAAAATATTTGTGAATAAAGGTAAAGATGGTTTGATATAGCTGCCAAATTTCCTTTTCTGCTGCATGATCTCTTCTCCCATCATTTACAGAATTATAGAAAAATCTGCTATTTTTGCAGATGAAGGAAGTGATCACTGAACAAAAATAGTTATTATTTGTTTTTTCTTTACCATAATGAAGTTAGTTTTTAATGAATGCTTGGCACCTATAAATTTTGTGGATTTTGTCAATTTTCTTAACTGTACAAACATATCCAATTTGCATGTGATATATGTATTCTTCTAATGCTTGGCCTTGTTCTTGCAGGAGAGCTTTTAGATGCTAGTGTAAACCGCAGTCCTAGTGCATATCTTAATAATCCTGCAGAAGAGAGAAGCAAATACAAATATGATGTCGACAAAGAGATGACACTTTTGAAGTTTGTAGATGATGAGTGGGGCCCGGTTGGCAGTTTCAACTGGTTTGCAACTCATGGAACTTCTATGAGCCGCACAAACTCTTTGATAAGTGGGGATAACAAGGGTGCTGCTGCACGATTTATGGAAGATTGGTTTGAAAAGAGTGGTGATCATCCTGCTAGGAACTCATATCCTCATGGTATCCCTCGAAGAGTCTCATCCATAATACCAGACCTACGTGTTAATCGTAAGTTATACACTTCCATTTTTATCTAAGTGAGACAATTGGACAAAGGCTCATGAAAAGGTTGTCTTTGTAAACTTACCTCATCTTATTTCAGCCCACCTTTAATAGAAGTTCTCATTTTCGACAAACTTCAGCAGGTGCCTACATTAGCTAGTAATTTTAACTGCACTATGCTGATAGTCACCGTTATTTGATTGGCCTTTTTCTAGTTCTCTTTTCCTGTTCTGAAGGGAAAATAGTATTTTTGTTCTTTTCTGAAATTTTAACTATTCTGCTGTAGTTTATAAATTTCTGCAACAAGTGAAATGGATGTCTTTTTGTAATGAAGAAGGTAATCGTTACTTCTGTCAAGTATTAATTTTCAAAGGTATATAGAAATTTACACATTTGGGTCTAATGTGTTGTATGTTGAAACAACATGCTTTTTGTAACCTAGTTATCCAAGGGAGGGAGAGATTCAAAATTGTTGGTTCCAAGAATACTATTATGATGATCAGTCAATAGTGGTGACACTGAGTAACTTATTTTCATCTTTCGTAGACCATGAGCTACTGGAGCTAGCTTCATCATTCCAGTCTCCTCCTGGTAGACCAGTAACCAAAATTCTAAGTGTTGCAAGACGTGTCAGAAGTGCTCTTAGGCAGGCTGACAAACCTGGATTCGTATCTGCATTTTGTCAAACCAACTGTGGTGATGTTAGCCCCAATATTCTTGGAACATTCTGCATAGACACTGGCCTACCTTGTGACTTCAATCATAGTACCTGTGGTGGAAAGAATGAACTATGCTATGGCCGAGGACCAGGGTATCTTGATCCTGTGCATTACATTGATTTCAACAGTGAAATATTGGCAAGTTGTATTGCTAAATTCTACCTGATTCTTAATCTGACAGTTATCCTGATGAGTTTGAAAGCACACGTATAATTGGAGAGAGACAATTCAGAAAAGCTGTGGATCTTTTCAATGAAGCAACTGAGCAAATAAGTGGAAAAGTTGACTCTCGTCACACTTTTGTAGACTTGTCTAAGATTGAAGTGACACTTCCCAAGCAAGGTGGAGGGTCAGAAGTGGTTAAAACATGTCCTGCTGCAATGGGATTTGCGTTTGCTGCAGGGACAACAGATGGACCTGGGGCTTTTGATTTCAAACAAGGAGATGACAAGGTATTAGGTGATTATGATGCTAATCTGTCTCACTGTCCTATCTCTCAGAATACTAATCCGCTTTTGGTGCAATTACAGGGAAATGCATTTTGGAAGTTGGTTCGCAATATGCTGAAAGCACCATCTGAGGAACAAGTTCAGTGCCAGAGTCCAAAGCCCATCCTGCTTGATACTGGTGAAATGAAGGAACCGTATGACTGGGCAGTAAGTTGAATATTTGCTTCCAACATGGTGTGGTTCTTAAAAATGTTCTATATTCTCTTTTAACGATTACAAAGCAAAGATTGTAGGGAATAGCTGGAATAAGTTTGATGTGCAGTGTTTAACTAGTTAATCTTTATTATCTTGCTGGAAATGATGATTTAAGTTCTCTATAATTTCGTTTGCTTTTTATACACTTTTCATGCGTGAGTAATTATTATATTTATTTGTTTACAATACATATGCTATGTTCTCTTTCAGTTGTGAAACAGAAAAGGTAGGTAATAGCTGGAGTAACTTAGATGTACTGTTTTCAACTAGAGGCTCTGTAGTTTCTTCCATGAAGTGATGTTTGAAGTTCTCTACAATTTCTCTTTTTTCATGCACTTCTTAACATGAGTAATAACTACATTTATTGATTTACAGCCTTCAGTACTTCCAATACAGATCCTTCGAGTGGGACAGCTAGTCATTCTTAGTGTCCCTTCAGGTACAAAGTTTTTTGTTACCTTTGGATATGATTTCTGCTACTTAACTAGGTTCATTTCATTCTCAGTCACATGAAGCTTGGTTGTAGCATAAGCTTTCGTTGCCTGCTTTTTTCTGTATCTGTTGACTTCTAAGAACTTGTGGCAATTGCTTTCCAGAAAGATTTTCTTAATCGCTACGTCTTTTATATTCTCGGGAAGTTCCTAATAATCATTATGAATAGAATTTACAACAATGGCTGGGAGGCGTCTTCGAGATGCTGTGAAGACTGTGCTCACAAGTGCTGGGAATCAAGAATTTAATAGCAATGTCCATGTTGTCATAGCAGGATTGAGTAATAGTTATTCACAATATGTGACCACTTTTGAAGAGTACCAAATTCAAAGATACGAGGTACCTAACTTGTTCAACTGTCAGTAGCAAAAACATGGTTCTATTTGACTGCAAGATTTTCACTGCATATTGTTCCACCCCTTAATTTTGCGGGTTATACAAAGAACAATTCGCAGCATGTTGCTATAACTTTAGTGCACCATAGTTGTGGTAAGTTGATAACGCATCCTTGTTTTGACTGAAAAACAATATCACTTTCAGGGTGGCTCTACTTTATATGGTCCGCACACGCATAGTGCATATATTCAGGAGTTCAAGAAGCTTGCAAATGCTCTTATCACAGGCCAACCCGGACAGCCTGGTCCACAACCTCCTAATCTCCTCAGTAAACAAATAAGCTTCCTTACACCAGTTGTGATGGATGCAACCCCCTTGGGTGTCAAGTTTGGTGACTGCAGTGCAGATGTTCCTCAGAACTCCACCTTCAAGAGAGGGGACACCGTCACTGTTGTTTTCTGGTCCGCTTGCCCCAGGAATGACCTCATGACGGAAGGTACATTTGCACTGGTGGAGAAGTTTCAGGGCAAGGATTCGTGGGTGCCAGCTTATGACGACGATGATTTCTGCCTTCGATTCAAGTGGTCAAGACCCTCAAGACTGAGCACAAGGAGTCGGGCAACCGTTGAATGGAGGATTCCTCAGTCGGCCACTCAAGGTGTGTATAGGATAAGACATTTTGGTGCTGCAAGGAGCATCTTTGGTGCAGTCCGCCATTTCACTGGGTCATCCAGTGCCTTTGTTGTAACATGAGCAATTGCATTTGATGTTATCGTAGTTGTCACACGTAAGAACATAACCAGATTGAATAATTAATCAATCAATAGGAAGTGTTATTACATGGTTTTACTGCATTGACTTCCCTCTCCTTGTAACCTTGGACTCGTGTGAATCAAATAGGAACTCTTGAGTGTTCTACGAAATATTAGACCATTTAATAAGGACTTGTGTATATGTTTTGTTACGCCTTTTAATAATACTTGGAACTGACAGAGAATGGCATGGAAAACATTGTAAAATAATGTTGTAGGCAAGTTACTTTCCCAATTCAATTAATTATGTTGTAGGAGTAGTAAATAATGGTGATAGCTTATGGTTCTTCCTTCTGAGTTGGGATTTTCGTCAATAAAGCTGGAGATGTCCTTATACCAACTCTCGATTGGCTTGTTACTTTTATCTTCTTTTAAGCCCTCTAAAAGTGAAATTTGACAATCTGAATGGGTTTCCTTGTCAACGAATGCCAGCAGCCTAAAGTCACGTGAGGTAACAATAAAGAATCTCAAAGGGAGTTAGCATGCATCGATCGCTATTTGGTAAGTGGTAATAATACAGAATCATTTTTAATAGTTACTCGCTTCCCATGAAGTTTGAAAACATGGATAAGGAATGTCTAAGCCACAGATTCAGTTGTGTAAGGGTGTTTAGGGCTAGGAAATGGTCATACTTGTTAAACCAATCATTCACAGCTAATCATGTCCAACATTGATTAGGAACAAGCAACGGTTGTAACAACCTAACTAGGGATGTTTTTGTAGCGTTAACATATTTGACATTTCTTATAAAATTTCTGACATCTTTCTGTTCCTTTCAATAGAACTGAGTTTGTAAATTTTAGTAAGTTGCCAATGACCTCGAATAACCGTGACAATGTTCTTTATAAAGCATAGAGATAAGGTTGGACCTCAGTCCATAATTGGACCCCATCACAAGTCTTCCTTTCCCTTTAAGCGTTTCATTTTATCATTGATAATCATTTGACATCCATGCGCCTTGAGATGATTTGAAAATTGAATACTTTATAGTAAGATTCCTACCGATTTTAGGCAACAAATCAGTTTGTATTTAAGAAAGGACCGTAGAGAAGCGTTCATTGTCAAGGGTAGGGCTACAATCTAAAATGTCAAAAAAAATATTTAAAACTAAGCTTTCTTGAAAATGACCTAAAGATATCATTAATGAAGTTTTTAATGTGGAAGGGGCATTAGTGAGTAACTGTATTTGCATGTCTTACATCTACTTCTGCAAATCATGAATTTAGTTATAACAGTTATCCTCTATTTTTTGATCTCCTCACTCCCTGTACCCTCTGCCATTCTCCTATTAGTTACACTATTGAATGAGAATCAATTTATTCTTATAAATGAGATAGTAAAAAGTGCCAACATCATACTCTGATACCTTTTGATATGTTAAGTAATGGAAGAACATGACTGTTATAAATGAAGGTTCTATTGATTTTCTCTACTTTTATGTCTACTGAGGTGTCAAGTTGTTATATCAAAATGAACCTCATAAGTGGACTTCTTCTAACGTATACTCAAAATAATTTTAACATTTTTATTATTTATTGGACCATATATCATTTCACGCTAATATTAATGCGCATAACTAACTTGTAACCATATAAACCTAAAATCTATTTTGTTTTTCAAATAAATTGCTTTTATCCCTACTAAAATTTTAACACAAAAAGAAAAAAAGAAGGCTTGTGGATCTTAAGTATTGGTGAAAATAAATGAGAAAATGAAGGAATAATTAAGTCTAAAGTATATTGACAGTAAATTAATTCATAAAAAGTCACTATCATTTTAATTGTGAGATGTAAAATGTCTAAAAGTATTCCTCACTTAATTTCTCTAAAACTCTTTAAACAATGAAAAAGTGTCACTATCATTTTGATTGTAAGATGTAAAATGTCTAAAAGTATTCCCCACTTTCTCTAAAACTCTTTAAACAATGAAACTTTTTGATTTAATTGATATAACTTTCAATTTTAATTTATAAACATAATAAGTTGCATTTAAATATTTGAAATTTGTATTTTATAAGTGAAAGCAGCATTTAGGTGAGAGGTGTTTTAGATATTTCAAATTCTTCTTTTAATTTGTAGGTCTCCTACCATAATTAAGATGATTAATGAACTTGTTTTACAAATTACTCTAATATTAATAGATCATAAGGTCAATTGATCTAAAATGAGGTGGGAAAAATTTTCAATAAAAAAATCTAAGCTTAATTGGTATAAAGTAGACAAAAGGTACAAATCTTCCCTAACGTTATGCAAAATGTCTTAGATGGCTCCTACCGTTATTTCTAGTATTGTTGCTTAAGAATGGAACTTAAGAGTGGATGAACTAAATGTTGGTAAATTTTAAAAAATATTTCTTATCTAATAAATGATGAAAAATAGCTTGATGTAAATCAATAACACAATCAAATAATAATTTAAAGGGTATAAGGAAGAACAAAAGACAAATTAAATTTTAGTAGTTCATTAAATAAGCCTTACCTGTATTGGAATTTCTATTAAGTCTCTTCTTTCAACAAGGCAAACGAAACCTTCTTACAACAATCTTATTTTTTACACATAATTAATAACTCCTCTTATAATCTTTCTCTACGGTGAAGAGTAACCTTATTCGTACAAGAATTTACAACTCACAAGACCTTGCTTAATCACTTTGATAACTTTAAAGGCTCACTAACTTTAAAATGCATTAATGAATGTTTAAAACACTTCGGAAAAACTCTTAGAAATGTAAGAAAATTAGATTTTATTCATGTCTAAATCCATAAGAAATTAAGTATTTATAGGGTTTAAACGGTCAAACCTGTTGTTAGAAACAAAGAAACAAAAACTAGTTGTTACTAACAGTTAGTTTACGTGAATTAGTCAACCATTATTACATATTTTGTTAGTTTATGCCCTACAGCCAATCACTTTGGTTGTTGTTTAGTGACAAATTATTTAAAGGCATTATTTATCTTGTACAGTTTAGATGTATATGATAAAGTCCATAGAATAATTATACATTGCAAATGAAATTATAATGAGATTATAATTATGAGATTCATATTGCATTTATGTATTATTCCT
>JANZXP010000008.1:27776369-27797238 GCA_027576715.1 Erythroxylum flavicans | reverse complement strand
GGTTTCCAGTGCCATTGGACAGTTATTTTCACTACCGGTAAACCTCTATTCTGTCTCTTGACAGTTTTTCGGGTCCGGAAATGACTCCGAAAAATTTTCAGAAAATTTTTATAATTCTCTAAAAATCAGAAAACCCTAATGATCCTTTCCAATTTAATTTTTACACACTCAAAGCCTATTTTTCAAAAATTCCCATTTATTCTCAACTATACCGAGAAAATGTCATGAATGCATGTACAGATATTTTTCATGTGCAAAAATCACTGTTCACAAATACATGAGCATGAGATGTGTTTTCCTCATTTCTCCGATTGATCTCACGTGTACCCGTTTCTATAATTCAACCCGTTATATAGGAACGGGATGTTACATTTTTAAAATTACAAAATAGTCCATTAGTATATTGCACTGTATACACTACAAGACAATAACAAATTACTGACGAAAAATTAGTGACGGAATGCGTTCTGCTAATTGGCAACAGAAATTGACTTTTCGTTGGTAAAGTTGACAGATTTACCGATGGCCAAAACATTCATCGATAAACGTGGAGGGAAAATGAGAGTTCTCACAAAATTAGGCGGCATTGGCTAACGGGAAAAATAAGCAACTTAAATACCGATGGGACAATATGTCTGCTAGTAATTTCGTTGGTAATTTACCGATGGAAATATTGTCCCATCGCAAAATTAGGTAGCATCAGCTGGCGGGAAAAATTAGCAACTTGAATACTGACGGGATGATATTTCCTTCGGTAAATTACAGACGGAAACACATTTCCGTCAGTAACAGTCAAATTGTCATAAAATAAAATGACATTGTTTGGTTTTAATCCAAACGACGTCGTTTTATCACCAGCGTTTATGAGACCTGAAGCTCCCCTTCTTCTCCCTCCCCTTTGCTATTTTTCTCTCCTCCCACCATTATAGCGATAGAAAATGAGAGTTCGTCACAAAATTAGGTGGTATCAGCTAGCGGGAAAAATAAGCAACTTGAATACCGACGGGATAATATGTCTGTCGGTAATTTACCGATAGAAATATTGTCCCATCGCAAAGTTAGGCAGCATCAGCTGGCGGGAAAAATAAACAACTTGAATACTGACGGGATGATATTTCCTTCAGTAAATTACGGACAAAAACACATTTCCATCGGTAACTGTCAAATTGTCATAAAATAAAACGACATCATTTGGTTTTAATCCAAAAGATGTCGTTTTCTCACCAGCGTTTATGAGACCCGAAGCTCCCCTTCTTCTCCCTCCCCTTTGCTATTTTTCTCTCCTCCCACCATTAACGCCGTCGGTTCTCTTCTTAGAGTGCTTCCACCTTCAATTTTTGCTTTGTTTTTGGTCCATCGTGCATCATTTTCAGGTAACAACTCTATTGGGTTTATTTTGTCTCCAAAAAATAAAGTGTTAGATGCTTATATATATGATCGTCCGTGGGCGGGTCGGTGGGTTTTGTTTGAATTGTTGGTTTATGCGTTTTTATTTGAATTGTTGATTTATTTGTTGTTTAAATGTGTTGTTGGTAGATAATGAAAAAATGCAGATGTTTTGTTACTAGTTAGAGATTATATATGTTGCTTATGAATTTTTTGATGAAATGTATATTAGAACAAACATTTCCTTTTATATTGTTCGGCCATACATTCAAATATTACTTTGAGTCATTTATTCATTATAGTCAAATTTTTATTCCCATAATAAAGTGAATGAATTACTTATATGTTGTGAGCAATGGTATAAAGTGAAAGTATTACTTATTTGTTATGAATGATGCTATTTTTGTGTTGAATGTTTGAAGTTGTCGTATTATATATATAAAGGTATGGTATTTGAAACTTACAAGTAGCGCTTTCTTAAAGATACACAAAACAAATAATAGAAGTTAGTATATGATTATCATGTCTTTTAAAATTAGCTTAGATAACATACTTGCCAAAAATTGAAATCAGACAATATTAAACCCTACTTTGATTAAACATAGGTAATATTTAAATGTGTTGTTTTTTAAGGCAATGTTTTCCTTATTGTAGCATTGAAAAATTTATTATTATTGGATTAAAATTATTGTTAGATTTAAATTGAAAATATTTTAATTTTCTTTTTATTATGACACTGGAGATGTGAATTTCACACCTAATTTACTTACCGTTACGAAAGATTTAGTACACTTCTCATCTTTTGAAGATTATAGACTTTAGCATCTTAAAATGTCGTCTCTAGTATGAAACCATCACAAAGGACTTTCATTTGTGGAAAAGATGAAAACATAACACGCCCACAAGTCTAGTGGATTTACAACATATTTATTATATCCGCCAAGCGTTAACTACTTATAAGATAAGACATTAAACAACTGAGATAATTACAAGTGGTTTAGACAATTTAAATGGAGCTATCCAATATCACAGTGTCGCACGAAAAAGCAATTGAAAGTTAGGCCAACCATTTTGCGCGAGTCATTTAGCATTTCCGTGTTGTAGACCCTTAGAGGAAGGAGACTCCAGTCTCGCAAGATGCACTCATTTTTTAGCCTTTTATTGTATCTAGTTGTCGTAGATTCTGACTAGCCTACGAATCCTTTTACTGATCTATATTAACCCGCCACCTGCTCTTTGCTTTGGCATTGCCTAAGCTATTGTCTAGACTCTTGGTTGCTCGTAGCTACCTATTTGTTTTCTCCATTTCACATCTTCTTGCTGTTACTTCACAAACAACTCTTGTTAGTTCATACGTATGTAACTGTGAGAGATATCAATGTGATGGTTAAATGCAAGTAAAACAAAGCTAAGGTATCTCAACTCGAATATAAAAACTTCCAATCAAATATAACATTATCAAATAAAATTTATTGACAGTATATTTTTTTAATTTTATGGTTAATTTACCGACGAAAAGTTGCAGTTTCGTCGGTAAAATCAATACCATTTATCGACAGAAGACGACTAACTGTAAGTAATCACAGACGGAATAACCAATTCTGTCGGTAAATTTGGTGATGGAAATTAACTATCGGTAAAATCATCGACGAAACAATCGTAATCGTCGATAATGTTTGAACAAACTTACCGACAGAAAATCGCAAACCGTCGGTAATTTTACCCATGAAAATTTTGTTTTTCGTCAAGAATTATTAGCTACGGTCGTTTCTATGACGCCTTTGTCCGCCGTCGGTAAAGTCCGTCGCTAAATTGACTTACTGACGAACAAAGGCGTCATAGAAACGACCGTAGCTAATAATTCCCGACGGAAAACAAAACTTCCATCAGTGCATTAAATTTGAATGATAATGATAATGAAGCTCCTCTCAATGATAAAGATTTTGTACCAAATGATTATTGGGGTCAGTGCAGTTATAGCGGGTATCCTCCCGTTGACGATTGAATTTCGTTTCAAGTTTTTGTTTTTCCTCTTCTTTTAATTTTATTTGTATTTGATGTTTATGTTAAATTATATATATGTAATGTAACTGTAATGTTTTTGTTTCAGGTTTAACTTCTACTTGATTTTTTTTGTCATAAACTCTTTTTGTAAATTGTTTAAGGATATTTATTGTTTTTTTATTGGATGTTTTAAATCTTTTGATGTAATATTATTTATTAAAATGATGAAATTGTATTATTGTAATATTTTAAATACTTTATATTATTCTTAATTTTATATTTGAATGATGATAATTATCTTTTTTATTAATTGTGGTTATTATTTATATGTAAAATATTTATAAATTATTGTTATTTCATATTAATTGTGATTATTATTTATTATTATGATTTTTAAAAATAGGGTTGATGTAAACAGTAAAGTAGTAAAGTATACAGTACAATTATACAATATACCAATGGACAATTTTGCAAATTTTAAAAATTTTACGGACTATTTCATAAATTTAAAAAATTACCGGAAACAGTATCCGGTACTGACTGATACCGATACAGTACCATATTATGCTAGAATAATCCAATTCTTTTTTTTTTTCTCCGACGCTAATACGATGAGCACTGTCTAATTAATAGTGTAATAATAAAAAATCATGATAAGAAAAATACGAAGGTAAGCATGGGACCCAATCCTACAATGTTTGGGAACAGTTCTGAGCAAGAGGATTAGGATGAATTGGTCTATTATCTCACGGCATCACTTCAGCGCTTAAAGACTAGTCCAGGTGGCACTCAATTACGCATATGATATATCCACTAGTCAAAAAGAGTATTCTTCTTCTCTTGCTTAAGAAGGTCCAATTTTTTCTGATCATCATAATGTCTGAAAGGTCTACTCGATTTGCACTCTTAAGTATGCTGATTAGTTGCATCTTGACCAAATCTCCATCAATGGATGGTTAATTCAATTGCATATTTCGAAGTATTTGGCTCTTTTTCATTGGCTTATTAGGATTCCTTCCTTTCATCAGTCAGGCATTAATAATCTGACGTTCTTTTATTCTTTAGTAAGACAACAACATCAATCTAGCCTTCCCATCATTTAAAATATCTGCCTAAAGTCCAAGACTATTATATTGCTTCCAAATTTGTCCACTTGCCTGCTTCAATCTGCTTTATTCTTGTAGATTAGCATAATACTGGGCAATCCAAGCGTCAATGATCTTGACCTCAATCTTCCTTTGAGTGATCAACCATTCTGGATCAGTTTTGTTTGCTGAAAGTATGTCCAGGCAATGAGAACCTGCAATGATCAAGGACTTATAAATAATAGCAATATCCTTTTTTAGTTTCTAATATCTCTTTGTTTGCCATTAAACTCATTTGATAATCAGGTTTTTCCCTTAAATATGTTAAGGAACTATTTAAAGACGATAAGATTTTCAGGCACTATATTACTTTGAATAAAAACAATGCAAGATTTATATATAGAAGTCTATAAACCTTATCGTAAACAGGAAGTTAGAAAAGGGGTTGAGCTCATACCATTGGTTGTATAAACTGCAACAATAGAGTTTGATATGTCTTCCAGTACCCTACAGATGGACAAGCACAATGTTATGTATGGGAATACCTACAAAAACAACTAGGGTTTCCAACAAGGTTACAGTTTCGAGGTCTCCAAGTGAACTGCGTATACAGAGAAAACAAAGAAGTGCTGCCACTTAGATCCAATGCAACCTCACAATTTTTTTAAATACTGTTAACCCGATGTATAGGCCGGTTAACATGAAAGATTAATTTACCACAACGAAATGGTGAAAGTATAGGTAATCGTATGCTTATACTTTTCGAAAAGAATTGAGAGGTACAATGACTACAATTATATAAGTAACTAATACCAAAACTTTTATAGCATGGGAGAAGATTATTTTTATCAGTAATTATATGTAGATTGATTTAAAAACTATAGAAGATTATATAAACGTATTTGAAATATGTTAAGTAGGAATTTTAAAAATATTGCATATCTAAGTCCTATGTAAGAATTTTAAAAAATATTGTGAAATTTTCAAAATGTAAATACAATACTCTTTAACGAGAATGAATAAATTAATAAGAGAAAATATTTGTAATTAAAAATTCCTAATAATCTTCAACATTTTATGGATGAAAATGTAGTTATTAAAACTTATGATCTAAAACACATAATTTAAGAAAAAAATTAAACACTTCTATGCTTTAATCTTATGTGATTGCACAATGAATTTTGTGATAATCATAAACCCTTTTCTCCTTTGTTTTACCCGCCGACACTGTAAGGATCTCTGAGGCCGTTGGAAAACACAATGTTGCTACCGAACTCCTTGAGATCTAGCTTAATGTCCTGCAATTTTCCAAGACTAGGGATAAATAGTTGGGGATAAATTATATAGATATGTAGCAAAGAAGGAATATCTATGGATGCCATCATTACAGGTGATAGATGTGGCCAGAACGAGAAAGGGAGGAACAAGGAACCTTACATGGCCCCCATAATAAGTTGTGACCCAGTGAGATCGAGGTGTGATGTTATATTTAGTCCGGCAGTAATCGATCAAGGCTTGTGGATCATAATTAGAACTTGGAAACATTGTATTATTGCCATGGCTTATTGGTATTGTCATCTCACTGCATCTCTGTTCACATGAACCAACTTCATTTGTCAAGTCAAAGTCAAGGGTTTTAAAGTTCCTACCCTATTAAGATTATTAGACAACTAAGAGCATGAAATCTCAACCGATGTTACAAACTGGACTGCGAAAATACCATTAAAGCTAGATGTTTTGGAGGTACATATTTAGCTACACGATGAAGAAACTAAGAGAGAGAAATAATATGTACCTGCCATTCCCAACCCTCGTCCGTTTCAGTGAGATTGGTTGGCGGATTAACGTAGCATCGCTGTATTCCTTCATAAGCCACAACTCCCGCAAATATTTTGCTAAGAGTATCATTTCCAAAAGCAGCACCGTCAATTCCATTGCAAATAGCATTAACTGGATAAGTAGGTGGTCTGTCGTATTGAGCAGCAACACAGTACAAGTGGTCCAGATACAACTTGAGCCGAGATGAAGACGTCAAAGTACTGAACCAACAAAATATATTAGAAAATAAATTGATGTACCACATGCCAATACTGGTATGATTACTAGTTGTAAGAGTGTTATTTTGTACCTGCAAGTGTTGAACTTATCGCTTAAGATTGAAAGACCATTCTGCTGCAGAGCAACTTGGTCTATTACGTCCCATGACTGTTTTATAGTTTCGTAGCATGTTTCACTAGCTTCCTGCGTAGGGACATACTATAGCTTAGCATAAGCATCTATATTTATTTCATGAAATTGTACAAACTTTTCAATTTGGAATAGAATTTAACTGAGATTAATCGACAATGTTTCATCCAATACTGCTGTAATTACCCGGAAATTCCTGGAGACGATGGAATAGTATCCATCCGTCGGCGTTATATCGTCAAAATATAGAATTGGAGCGGACGAGGCCAGAGCTCCCAGGGCGACGTGGGGATATTTCAGTCGAAACCATGAAGCTAGCACTATAAGGTATTGACAGTAACAAAAAAAGAAGTCTGTTAAGCACATACCAACGCTAAATAGCTAAAAGTTTTTTTTATCAGGTGTGTGCGTAGATAGGTATCTGGTGACCTACTTCCACCATACGACCCTCCTATGACTATCACAGGTGAATGTTTAGCTTGGAACTCCTCCTTTATGTGAAGAAGAATTTCTGCATAGTCGGCAATAGCTTGTGCCGAATTGAAGTAACCCATAGTGCTTGCATTTCTCATAGCTTCTTCTCTTGAACCAAAAGGGAATGATTGCCCATAGTATCGATGCTGATGTAAAAGGAAAAGCAGAAAAAACATGAAAAACAAAAGATAAAAAGGAGAAAGATGGTGGACAAAAATGACCACTACTTCCTTAACGATTACAATCATCACCATACTTCGATGTAAACAAGGAGAGCATCAAAATGCCAGGCGTTGTCTGTCAGGAATCCGATTCCGGATAGAGCAGGCTCCAACGGTTGTTCTGCCCCAAGATAAGCTAAAATCGGTGAGCTAGCATTTTCTCCGCCCCAATACTTTGAATTGATCACATATCTTTGTTGAAATGTTGTGTAGCTCTCAGGCCTGTAATTGAAGTGATCAAGAGTTTGGTTATAATAAAATGTTCGGAAATCCTCTGAAACAGGGGCGGCGGCTATCATTGAATTGGGCTCGTCGAGGATTAGAGGTCCTAAAGGATCGAGTTTTGGTGTGCCTAACGGGGTTGCAATTACAGAGGTGATGACAATTAGAAAGATCAAGTGGATACATTGACATAGAAGTACTGGAGAATTCATGATTTTTGTGATCAAGAAAATGTACATTCTCATCATTATATAGGGGTAGTCTTTTTGTTTTTGAGCTCAATTTCATTCGATATCGCCAACTGTATTATATTCCACGAGCATTATCGAAACTTACTTTTATGTCTGCAACTTATAGTGTGAATGTAAGTTCTAATTCTACAACATGTATACTTGTACCGAGAATAATAATAACGAAGAATTTTGGACCTTAAAATATTGGACTTATAAGACAACTGTTTGACTTAATTAATTATGTTAACTGGTTATGATATAAAGTTTCGGATTTCAATTTATTTTTATCGAATTCTAAATCATTTAAAGATCTATTCGATTAATATAAGCGACTATTTTTACAATGATTTAAAGACTATTTTTCAATAACTAAATTTATGAACTCTCTATAACCCAAATTCTATGAACGATGATGCTTTAGGTTTTTCAATGTTCAGATTTTGAGTCTATTTTCTTACTTTGAAGACGACGAATTTGTAAATATTTTTCGCTATTGTTACAACTTTGTTATGTTGGAACTACAATATACAACATATCTTTTGACATTGTTATATCTCTAATCTAAACAAATTTTTATAGCTATAATCACATTTATCTCCGAATTCTTGTTAGAAACAGCGTACTTGAACGTTTTTTACGTTTTTTCCTGTGGCCATAATCTTCTCATCCAATTTTCTTTTGACAAACTTGTCATCCTTTAAATCATGTGGATTTGGTCAGAATAATACAGCCAACTATTATCTTACGTACTAGACGAGAATGAATTGTCTCTAGAAGTAATGGAGGGCGGAAAGCAAACTAACAGGCCATCCACGTTTTTTCTTTACTTCTTGTGCAACCTTTTGATGACGAGCCACAAATGAAACAAGCCCATGACACGTTTTTTTAATGAATATGAATGATTTTCGCATGATAATAATTTTCACGCCTAATTTATAGCATATAATCAATATAGTATAGTTTGAGAAAGCGAAGGAAAAAAAAAGTCTAAAGAGAAACCAATCGTATAATTAAAAGTAACTCTAATGTAAAGGAAAAAAAATAAAGGTCATGATACTCATGCAGTAATGTTCTTCCATCACCATAAATTGGATTTATTTTTCTGATCTTTCAACAAAATTTTTTCATGAGGACCTAATATAATTTTTGTTTCTAATATTAATTGCTTGGCTGTTTAAAAATTTTGCATACATGTGCGCTTACACACACATATATTATACATATAATAGGTGTATGTAATCGCTATGTTTATTAGTTAATAGCTATACATACATAAATATATTACATGCTTTAGTACCCTTAAAAATATACATTTAATTTGGTGAGTGCTGATATCACTTTAATCATCACCGCGTGAGTTACAACATGAATAATGGGAAAAAATTTTGCTTAACAGTAGCTAGAACTCTGACAAGTAGGGTCCATGTCAAATATACTTACTAGATCTTTTTTCAAGGAATTGCAATGAGTTTGGCCATTAAAGGCAAAACAAGAATTACAAGTAAGCTACAAATAGCAGTACATATTTGTTAGTCCAGATGAGTTACAGTAACGAACTAGGCATGACAAGGGTTAAAATGTTCCACATTCTAAGCCAATATTCCTGGTTTCGGAAATTTAGCTTGTGTAAGATGAGATATCTTCTTATTTGCATAAACAAACACTACAAAAGAATAGGTTTTTGGTGATGATTAGTTTCGTTGCAAAACTAAAAATCGTCAAACAAGTAGTCGCGAAATTTCGGTAGTAAATAATTATCTACAATGTTTCACAATTTCATCGCCCAGTTGATTTTGCTATGATCAGTAGTTTGTCGCAAAACTTAATAGGCGATGAGATAAAAAATTGTTGCAAATGACATACAACGACGTGTTAATTTGGTGGGTAAAAGTAATTAGCTTTGTTAACGTAGGCATAGGTAATAATCCTTACCGACAATTTATTTGCGTAGAAGAATATGTTTACTTACGTTTTTGTAAACGTAGCTAAAGGCTATTAGAGACGCTTTAGGAAATGTAGGTAAAAAGTTTTTGTGACGATTTTGTATTTATAGCTAAAAAGTTTTGGTGACGAATTTTTATTTTAATTTATACTTTCCTTTTACCAATTTATTAGTTAATTATAATTGTTAACAACATTTTAAATTTATGTTGGTGTTTTTAACATGGTTTGAATTATCCTTGGTGACGTTTGTTTAAATAATAATAAAATAATATAAAATAAAAATGTTTCATAATTAAAAATCAGATGCATTTTATAAAAAAATAAAATTAAATTAAATGTTAATTACAAAACTTAAGAAAAAGATTAATGGACAAACTAAGACTCCTCAACGTCACTACTACTTATATACTTTAACTCAAGTATTTGTATGACAATTTTTTTAAGCTTAGTCAAGTCTCTTTTAGTACGGTCTAATTTTTGCTCATTACGTTGTAATTTTTCTTCAGTACGATCTAACGTTTCTTCATTACATTGTAATTGAGCCTTAAGTGATCGGTTCTCCTCTTGAAGCGTCATTACATATGTTGGTCGTGACGATGATAAACCAATTGACTTAGGGCATGCTCAAGACCTTTGATATACCTTGATCTTGAACTAAGTACGTTGTTGCAAATGTCATCCACATTAGGCTTATTCCCGTCAGACAATGATCTCTACAACAACCCTTGCATCTTGTCCTAGAATTTAAAACTCAAAATTGAGATGTAATTCAAATATTATTAGTTAGTATTACATACATAAATAAACTTTTAAAATAAAATTTTTATACTTAGATAGTTATTATGTGCTTCTTCAGATATCCAACCTTCACCTTCCTTGTAGTGTGTCAGTTTGTAGTGTTTGATCCTGTCATACTCTTATCTATGTAGTTGAGTCTGACTCTATAATATGAATTAAAAATTGAAACACAATAGATTATATTATATTAATTAATATAATAATAACTTGTTTATATTATATTAATTAATATAATAGTAACTTCTAAACAAATAACTTGCAAATTATTGTCGTACGACAACAAATGATTTTGTTGGGAGTCAAGTCTAAACATTGGGGCCTACGCATTACAAAACCAGGAACATAACTAACAACATACAAACAGTAACACACAATTCTTTCACACCAACAAATTAGTTAGTAGAATAACAAACACCATTTTTCATGATTCTTTTTACTTGTATATAAACATGTAACCAATTCTTTGATCAAAGAGAGAAAAGTAACAAATTCATCCTCTTCGTTACAAACTTGTATCTGATATCGTATTTTTGACATGGTATCAGAGCAAATCACGTTGATTTTGTGAGTTTACACACACAAAACCCACAAAATTGATTCAAGGCACCTAATACAGAAGGCTCGAATAAAACTTATGGTTTTGAGCAAGAAACTGATACAGAACCATACACAATCAACTCAAATGACAATCCGGGTTGTGTGTTAGTGACCTCTCTACTTGACGACAACAATTACCTCTCATGGAAATGATCGATGGTAATTGCGTTAAGGGCGAAAAATAAATTGGGTTTCGTAGATGGGAGCTAACAAAAAGCTAGATGACCCACTTCTGCAGAAACGATGGATAACGGTGGATAATATGGTGATTTCTTGAATTTTAAGCTCTTTAGTTAAGGAAATAGCTTATTCATTCTTGATTACAAACACCGTTAAGAATTTATGGATAGAATTAGAAGGTAGATATTGTAGCATCCGGACTTGGGCCGGATCGCTACAGTGCCGGGCCTCGGACCCCGACCGCCCATCACACCAAAGGTATTGTCCTTTTTGCTCCCTGAAGGTAGTAGGTTACCTACCCCACTCGTTCGTCCATAAACAGTTGTTGCTTGCCATCTTCTCTATGAGCTTTTTCGCTTCATCAACTGTCTTTCACATTAGTGATCCTCCTAAAGCTACATCAATTGTGCCTCTCGTAGGTCGATTTACTCCATTGTTAAATATTTGCAACAGGAATTCCTTGGGTAGGTTGTGGTGTGGGCACTTCTGTTGCAAATCCTTATATCTCTCCTACATTTTATAGATTGATTCCCCATCACCTTGCCAAAAATTGGTGATTTCCTTGATAATCTTCGTGGTCTTAGTTAACGAGAAATACTATCTAAGAAGGCACAAATCAGCTGATCCCACGTCGTGATGTTGGTTGGGTGAAGGGAATGATATTAAGCCTTCGCTCTGTCTCTAAGGGTAAAAGGGAACAACCGAATTCTTACTACATCTTTCGACATTTGGTGATACTAGAAAGTATCACAAATTTTGAGGAAGTTCATGATATGTGTGTTAAGATCCTCGTTTGCCAATCCATAACATTGCACATTCTGTTGAAGCAAATTAAAGAGGGCTAGTTTAATCTCAAAAGAGGCTGCTTAAACAGATGACCTAGTTACTCCTTGGTTCACCGCATTGGACCCCAACCTCATAAAGTCCATCAAAATCTACTGTTGAAGTCCTTGGTTCACTCCGTGGTCTATGTTCTATTGAAATTCCTCAGCCATTGCTGATTTCACGATCTCTTCTTCTTCTTCTCACCGAGCTTTCTTAAGGGTTTGTTCTAGTTGAGTGATATCTAAGTCTAATGTTTCAGTTGCACAACTTGAACCGCTCGTGACTTTTTTGTTCATGTAAGGGCACAATTTTTGAAATAAAAAGAAAGAACGAAATAAAAATTAAAATCTAACTTAATGCCTTAAATTATAAAATTAAATTAATTGCCTCCTCGGTAACTGTGCCAAAAACTTGATTGTAAGTTCCGATATGACAAAGTTTTAATATTTTTAAACCTTGATATTTCGCAAGTGCATGGGTCATTCATATAGTACCTATGGTGTCGGTTCTACGAGGAGGTTAATATAATACTAAAATCTCAGGATAAACTCAAATCATAATAATTCAAAATAAACAAAACTAAACAAAAAATTATTCAATCATGCAATTAATTCTAATAATCAAATTCGAGAAATATAAATAATTAGCAATTGCAACACCAAATCACAAAACAACCTAAAAACTACTAATTGAGAGAAAGGGGATTTTTATCCGACTTTAATGAAAACCTAATTGATTATAAAATTATTGAATTACCGGTTTTAGACAATCCTAGGGTTGATTGCTCTCTCTCAAGTTTTAATTATTAACCCTAATTATAATATGAGAAATTGCAACCTCTCGATTCATAATTTATCCCAAACCTAAATTAGATCTTAAGTTGTCCAATAAACTACCGAAAAACTATACAAGATCTCTTGTTACACAAATTTACCGATTTGATTCAATTCTTGATCTATTAAACTAACTAACTCTCGCTAGTGCAATTTAATGATTTTCACTCGGTTCACCCTCTCATTTTGTTACCAAATTATAAAGTGCAAAAATTAAATATAAATAATCTAATAAAAATGCAATAAATCAACTTTCATTAATATCAAAGACAAAATTCTCGAAAGTGAGTTTAGACAAGTCCTTAACATTCAACGAATCTATCATCTATGGCTATCTCAAATTCCATACAATCATAAAGAACAAAATAAAACCAGAAATAGGCTTAGAATGGAATGACGGAGGCAACAACGGCAGGAAACCTTCTGTTACGGGAAGTACTTCACCTAGGCTTCATCTCCACATCTCTCTTACTTTGTTTCCTTCCTCAATCCCTCGATAAAGCTCTCTAGGGTTTCGAAATTTGGTTGATGTAAAAGATTCCATCTTTTGTTCTTTATGTTCTTTAAATACCTTGGCAGTTGAAACTTGACTTTTCCTATTGTCTATGCATCTGCCGAACACAGTCCACGATCGCAGCTAGCATCAAACCTTCTATCACGATCGTGGCCTAAATGTCACGATCGTGGGTTGTGGCAGAGTCTTCTGTTATGATAGTGTCCCTTAGGCCACGATCGTGGGCTATCTCACATGTTTCTATCACGATTATGGCCTATTGTGTCATGATTATAGGCCTTAGTTTCTGCCAGAAAGTCTTCGAAACTCCTCTATTCTTTAATGCTGGCCCTAAAACACTAACAAACATATCAAGGTACCTCAAAAACATAACTTTTAAGTTCATAGACTTATATTAAGCCATAAAAACACTTAAACACTTAAACTAACACAATTCTAACCTAAACACACATTAAACACTCAAATTAACACTTAATACATAACAAATTAAACCCTAAAACATGATGCAACTCACACCTATCAACTACTAATCATACCTCAGTATAGTTTTACATCAACTAACTTGTCCACCTTATCCTTGTTTAACATAGTTGTAAATCTTATATATGTCTCTAATGGCTTTGTTTAATCCATTCTAAAGTGTTTAATTAGTTCTTTAGTGTAATTATATTAATTGATAAAGATACCCTCCTTTAATTACTTGATTTAAAGTCTAAGAAAGAAATTGAGTTCTTCCATCATGCTTATCTCAAATTCCCTAATTATACATTTCAAAAATTCTTTACGCATGGTTTCATTAGTAACACTAAAGATAATATCATTAATATAAATTTGAACAATTAAGAGATCTTATTTATCCTTTTTAATAAATAGAATTGTATCAACTTGGCTTTTTATAAAACCATTTTTCAAAAGGAATGAACTTAACCTATCATACCAAGCTCTATGGGTTGTTATAATCCATTATTGCTTTATACAATTTATACATATAGTTAGGTGCGTTATGATTTTCAAAACTGAGTGGTTGGTCAACATAGAGTTATTCTTGAATAAAATCATTTTAAAATGCAATGTTAACATCCATTTCAAATGTTTTGAAATTCATACAAGATGAAAATGTAAGTAATAATCTTAATAGATTCAAATATTTTTATTGGTGTAAAATTTTTCTTAAAATCTATATTGTTGCTTGTGGAACATACCAAAAATAAAACCTAACTCTAGCTATGTTTGTTGTAAGGTGAGCAAGGATCATTTTAGTAAAGTGGGTGTCTGATTTTTGTAATAAATAAATCAGTGTTTAAGATTTGGGAGGGTTTAGTTTAATTTGATTAACAAAATAAAGTAAAACTAAATATTGGATGTACATCAAATCAAACAATACAAAAGTCATAAAATTAACCAATGAGTTTTGAATCCAATTCGTGGTTCAATCTCAACCTTCACACGATTGTGCAAGGTCAATTGTCATATTTTTCTTATATCTCTCTTTGAAATTATTAACCGTAGATTAACATCAGGCTCTATTAATACCAATTTTTCCTTAGGTTGTATTTAATTAAGAAAAGCCCTTTAATAGGTCTAGTTATTAGATAACCTAAAATAAGCTCTTCAGATTTAGTGTGACAACTGCATTACATAATAGGAAAATAAGTTAATTTAAGCAACAAACACATAAACTCGGGTCATTTAACCTATGTTATGTTATCCTTAATGATGTGAAATCATTAGTTTATCACAAGAGAATTAAAGTTACGATGATTATGTATTGTAATCTAGGTTTTGGCAATAAGTTCAAACATGAATAATCTATTTGGAGTATCTAAATCATTTGTACATAAATCTTAAAACATTAATCATAAAATAACATAGTCAATTCTAAAAGAAACTGAGAACAACAACACTAGATTAAGCAATGCACAAACATGTTCGTCAGCCTTAATATCCCCTTTAAATTGAAGGGATGAAGTTTAGCTCCTCATAACTCTCGAAGAGGTAAGGAATATGCCCCCTTAATGTCTCTAAAGTCTATGACTCATTTAACCTCTTAAATGCCCTTTCATAATAAAAATTAGGGTTATGTTATAATACATGGTTAGCTATATGGGCATGTAGATGACCGTATGTGTAAAACTTGTACGAGTCATGAACTTACATGTTCATTGTGAGCTACACTTGAGCCCTTCTACAACATAATCGATCATATATGGACTTACACAACCGTAAGTCCACACACAAATGTGTAGGTTACAGAAAGGTTAAAACCGAATCTTTATGGTTCTATATGATCATGTAAGTTATAATAACTTCATTTCTTGTGTTCTTTGCCTTCATTCACCCTTATTCATCTTCTTATTTCTTCCATGAAGGCAAATAAGATTGAACATTAATAGAACGACTACAACCATATGTTTTTAGCTTATTTTGGTTCTTGTTCCTCCAATTTGTACCTAAAACAAAATATGAACCAAAATAAGTATCTTAAGCACAACATACTATTAATCACTAAGCATTAGGCAGTAAATATATAGTCAATCAAGTGCTTATCGAGTTTCCCTACACTTAACTTTTGGTCGTTCTCAAGCAAAACTAAAAATCAAAATCAAAATCCAAAACACTTCCTCCTTTTCCATATTTTCCAAGAATAAATAGTCATAAGAAAAGAGAAATAACTTTCAAACCCATAGAAAAAACTAAACATTTAATTCTTTTATGCATGATTATTCAATAACCATTCCCTTCAAAAAATAAGCCATCTAGGGTTAAACTTTGACAAGTTGTGTTTAAAAATAAGATAATTACACTCAAACACCTTTAATGATCAAGATATTCCACAACTTTGAGTATTATTTCAGTTTTCCACCACTAAAGATTCATATGCATAATCATGGATCAAATGAAATTTTAAGATTGTAATGGGGACAAAGTTTAAGGTGAGAAGTATTAGGATAATGTAGTTGATAGTGGTAGATTACATAATGTTTTAGGGAGTAGGTTAGTATGTGTTTAGTTGTTAAATTGAATAATTAGTGCATTTTTAGGTTAGGATTTTTGTTTTTTAGTTAAACATTTGTGTTTTGAGTGTTTTATAGGTTAGAGTATGCCATTAAGCTTAAATTTTGTCTATTTGAGGTACCTTGATGTGTTTGTTAGTGTTTCAAATCAATTATAGAAGAACAGAGGAGAATTGGAGGAAGGCCGAAACAAAACCCAAGGCCACAATTGTGATAGAAGTAAGATGAAGGAGTTATGATCGTGTCATCATCTGCCATGATCATGACAGAAGGTAAATTTTAGGATACTGCCACGATCGTGGCTTCCGCGATAGACATTGGGCATTGACTTACCAAACTTCATTTTTCAAGGACATTTTAGACTTTTAGAGCTTGGGAAAACTCCAGAGTTTGCCGTAATTAGAAAATACTATAAAAGGAAAAGAATGGAACCTTGAAAGAGAGCTTAAATTTTGCTACTTTGGGAAAAGCTTCAAGAGGAGAGAAGAAGAAGAAGAGAGAGAAGAAAAGAGGGCTTTCAACGCTGCTGCCTTCCTGAGTCATCTCGATCCCGTCCAAGTGATGTTCTGTTCATCTTTTTCATTTTTTTTCATTGAATGTGTAAGATGAATATGATTATGTTTATGGTTTGTGGATTGATGATGATGTTCTAACTTTTCTTTAGGGATTTAAACTTGATTCAATGTTAATATAGTGGTTTGTGTTATTTCGATTGGGTGTTGTGATTGATTGCTGTAAATTCACGCTTCGATAATAAATCGAGAGAGTGAATCGAATGAGAAATGATTAGGTTTTTTAATGAGAGTTAAATAGATCACATACTTAATCAAATCGAAAATTGTATAAAGAGAGATCCCGTGTGAGACTCGGTAGTTTATTAGAAAGCTTAAGAATTGATTAGGTTATGAGCTGATAATTAATTGAGAGATTAAAATTTTGATAACTCGACTTAATTAGGATTTAGTGAATATAACTCAAGAGATAGTAATCCACCCTACGATAGTCTAGAACCGACATCACAATAACATAAAAGTAATCAAGTTAGCATTGGTGATAGGATAAATACCTCTCTCATAATTTGGTAAATTTTCTTATGTAATTTCCCATTGTGAATTTGGTGTTGCTTACTATTCAAATTCTTGTGTTAATTTCACGGATTAATTTTTTGTCACTTACCTTCACGTGTTTACTTTTCTGTTCAGTTTTTATTTTCATTTTATTAATTTTTTAAGCCTTAGATAAATTAGGATTAGATTAGTTCATAACTCCTTGTAGGATTGACACCTCACGTACTACAATTCATAACCTGTGCACTTGCAGTGTATGGAGGGTTTTAAATAGATTAAAACTTGACTCAACCTATTGCCAGGGAGTAATATAATTAGTTTAGTTATTGTAATCTAAGGCATTCGCACCACTTATGTGTCTGTGCAATTGCATGAACACAAAGGTCACTCGAAGTACAAGTCAGATCACAAAAACCTTATCATTCAACATCAATTGCTTAAAATGAGCCATTTGATAGGCCAAATGCTAAGAAGAAGAAATAGAGGAAAAAATGGCAGAAGAATTTCAGTAAGAGCTTAATCAAGGAGCATATTAAGGCAACCAGCTGTGAACCCTCATGGACTTCATAAAACTGGGGTTTAACTTTACCAATCAAGGAGTATCCTGACCACCAGTTCAAGCTATTTCTTTTGAGATTAAACCGACCCTATTGAATATTTAGCAAAAGAATGTACAATTTTATGGATTGACCAAGGAGGATCCTAATGCACATATTGTAAACTTCCTCGAAATATGTGATACATTCTAATATCATAGGACGTTGAAAGATGTTGCTAGAATGAGGCTTTTATTGTTCATGATGAAGGATAAAACCAATGCTTAGTATGACCCATTGAGCCTTTCAAATGTCACATCATGGGAGCAATTGGTATGTGTATTCCTAGATAAGTATTTTCCCTTATTAAGACTACAAAGATGGTAAAATAAATCACAAACTTCCAACAAAGTGATGGGGAATCACTTTACGAGGCGTGGGAGAGATATAAGGAGTTGCAAAAGAGGTGTCCACATCACAACCTACCAAAAGAATTCCTTTCGCAAACTTTCTACAATGGAGTAAATCCACCCATGAAAGGTACCATAGATGCAACATCAAGCAGATCGCTTATGTAAAATAATGTTGAAGAAGCGAAAGAGTTGCTGGAATAAATGGCCAATTATAGCTATTTGTTGATGAATGAGCAAAGCAGACAACATATAATCCTCTGAGAGCAAAAGGGAGCTTTAGTTTTTGACCCAATCATAGAAATGAAAGCTAAAATCGACAACTTCACTCGACAGCTAAACAATATGAAGGCTTCTTCCTCAGCTCCAGTTACAGTTGTTCAAAAAAATGCGAGCTATATGGGTAAATGAACTATGACACCATTGATTGTTTCCTGATAGAGGATTATGAACTAGAACAAGTGAGCTATATGGGACAGTAATATAGTCGAGGAGGGGGAACAATCCTTATTTGAACACGTATAACCCTGGGTGAAAAAATCACCCTAACTTCTCTTGGTCAAATAATGCTAAAGGTCAATTCCGACCTTAAGGTTGACCTAGTTTCTAACAGGAGAAACCTAATTCCATGGACTTTAAGCTAGATAAGATTTTGGACAACCTTGGAAGCTTAGATAATGCTCAAAAAGATTTAGAAGTTAGATCTAAGCCAATAACAAAAAATCATGCCTCTTCTATCCATAATTTGGAGGTTCAAATCAGCCAATTGGCAAATGCCTTATTGGCATAAAATGCAGGGAATATCCCAAGCACTTTTGGAACAAAATAGAGGGAACAACTAAAAGCTATCACACTTTGAAGTGGGAAGGAATTTGATCAATCCATAAAGAAAAAAGTTGCAAACCCTCCTCTTATTGAGAAAGACCAAGAAAAGGAGAAAGATATGGATATAAGAGAATACCCTCCCTAGGTTGCTCCTCCGTCATAACCACCTAAAGTTCCATATGCTCAACGACTACAAAAGGCTAAACTAAATGCACAATTTGCAAAATTTGTAGAGAAATTAAAGGCGTTGCAAATAAATCTTTCATTTGTCGAGGTTTTGGAACACATGCCTAAATATGCTAAGTTTTTAAATGACATATTATCAAAGAGGCGTACTTGGGAAGAGAACCAAACGGTAGCTTTAACTGGCACTTATAGTTTCATAGTCACCAGTCAGATGCCATCCAAGCTGCAGGATTCAAGGAGTTTCATAATACCCTATGTGGTTAGTGACCTTGAATTCATAAAGTTCCTCTGCGATTTAGGAGCAAGTATCAACCTAATGCCTTTATCAATAGTCAAGAAACTGTGATTCAGTAAGGTCAAGACAGCATTAATGTTAATTCAGTTGGCTGATCAATCTATTAAAAGACCATTTGGAGTAGTGGAAGATGTTCTGGTGCAAGTGGACAAGTTCATTATCCTTGTAGGTTTTGTGGTTCTTGACTTTGAAGAGGATAAGAATTGCTCGCTGATTCTTAGGCGACCTTTCATGAACACAGGAAAAGAATTAATTAATGTCCATGAAGGAAAATTGACATTTTGGATTGGTGAAGGTGAAATGTAATTTAATATGAACAAGGCTATAAAGAATCCAAAGGAAAGCAGCATGTTTACGAAAATTGAAATTATGAATGCAAGTATGCAAGAACAAGTAGAAAATTGCATTGCAGAAGTAAGGTTGACTGAAGTGGAGATAGACAATGATGCTGAGAAGATGAACAAAGTTGAGTCTGAAGAAGAGGATGAGACGGAGGAGTCGCTCCACTCACGAAGACATATTAGTCCGAATTGAATCACCCATACCACCCTCCACAGAAAAACCACCCACTCGCTTAAACCTCTACCTACACTTCTCAAATATACCTTTCTAGGTGAAGTTCAAACGTTACCCATCATCATTTCTATTCAATTGGATGGGAACTATGAGAGTAAGGTGGTAGAGGTTGTCAGGAAGTGAATCAAGGCCATGGGATGGAAGATATCCGACATTCGAGGGATAGAAAGAGTGGCTGATCATTCATTCTATTGCTTCTTGAATGGTTGTTTGGGGTACAATCAGATATTCATCTACCCTGATGACCAAGAAAACACCACGTTCACATATCCTTATAGTACCTTTGCATATAGATGGATGCCTTTTGGATTATGCAATGCCCCAACAACATTTCAAAGGTGTATGATGTCTATCTTTGTGGATATGATCGAGGGCATAATGGTGTTAGAGAAGTGCTCTAAAGGCAATCACCTTTAGCACTTATTGTACAAATCATTTTATGATTAATAAAGGCATT
>JANZXP010000008.1:27726435-27776269 GCA_027576715.1 Erythroxylum flavicans | reverse complement strand
CATAATATATTATTAACAAGTCATAATGTTAATACATGAATCACAAATATCCATTGGCCTAGGGCACACTACTAACAAGTACTTCCTGGAACAGGTGATTTCCCACAATCAAGACTTCTGAGATCCGTTTTGATAGTATTTTCTATTATTATTTTGATTTTATTGATGTATGAGATTGAATGTTGATCGGAAATGCTATTGTTGAGTGTTGATCTTTTGTCTAAACTCACCTTCGAGTTTTTTTGGTTCTTGAGATTAATAAAATCTATTTGATGGTGCTTTATTTTGATTTAAATGTGATTCAATTTTAAGTCTTCATAACTTTACAATAAAATGAGAGGGTGAGCTGGTAAAAATCATCGATTGAGATTAACGAGAGTTAGGTAAATCAATAGGTAGAGAGTTGAATCAAACTAGTAGAGCCGTGTAACGAGAGATCAAGCATAGATTTTTGGTAGGTTAATAGAAAAATTTAGAAATAATTTAGGTTTTGGACCAATTGTAGATCCAGAGATCGCAATTCCCATAATTGGAATATGGGTTTATCCATTAGGGTTAATAACTATAACTCGAGAGAGAGTAATTTACCCTAGGACCGTCTAGGTTAGTTAAATCAAAAATTGCATAACTGGTAAATTTTCTTTAGTTTCAAATTGAATCCCCCTTTCTCTCACTTGGTTATTTCTAGGTTGGTTTTTGGATTATTTACGTGGTTTGCTATTCTGTTCATTCTTGTGGCACTTTAATTTCTAAAAATTTATTATCAATTGATTTATTTTCTACATTAGTCGTTTAATTAGGTTAATTACAAACTTAGCTACCTTTAGATTTTAGGACTAGTTCCCTTCCTCTTGGGATCGACACCTTAGGTAGTACATGAATGACCCGTGCACTTGTGATAATTATCAAGGTTTAAAACTGAACGCGTGTAACCTTAAGCGGATAAGTTTTTGACATGGAAGGAAATTTAGTTCTATAGTCTAAGGTGTTTTTCCACTTCTTTTGTTTCTTAAATTAGGTTTTTAGTAAAAAAATGGAAAGAGTTTAAAGCGTAAAGTAGAGACACATCGTGACATCTTAGAGTGAGAATGAGACATCCGAAGAGTTAAATGCTAAAAGGAGATAAAAAGAATGGTCATGGAAGATAAATATTAAAGGGAGCAAGGAAATTTTGAGAATTACAATCAGTACCAGTATGGTTGGAGAATAACAACCTTATTAGACCATGTACACTTCGGGGTGGTAGAACCACCTAGATTGCTATTGGTTCAACATAACGAATCCTGTTCATGGAATTCTAAATTAGACAAGATCTTGGATAAGCTCAGAGATTTGGAAGAAGGGAAGAAGAGACTAGAAGAGCAAATTGATCAAGTGACAAAAAATCATGCCGCTTCTATTCATAACTTGGAGATTCAAGTAAGACAGCTTTCCCATGAATTTTGTAATAGAAGTGTGGAAGACTCTTTGAGAAAAATGGAATTACAACAACTAGAGCAATATGAGGCTATCAAATATAGGACTGGCGTAAAGCTAGAAAAACTAAAGGAAGGCCATGCTGAACCCTAATTCATTGGCAACCAAAAGATGATGGAAGTGTAAAAGGAAAGGAATTCCAGCCCTCCCCATTATCCACCAGTCCTGGATATACCTCATATGAAATTGAAAATTCTTTGGGTGAATGTCTATGCAAAGAACCCTTTCCTTTGGATTGATGATGATCAAATGACATTCAACATGAATGATGTAATTAAGAATCCCAAAGTTAGCATCTCATTTAGGATAATGATGTGTTCGAATCTTATAACGAACAAGAGGACGAAGAACAGATAACAGTAGACTTCAAATTTGAAGAAACGATACAAGTCTCTATTAATGAAGCAAAAAAAGCAAAAGAGACGAAGGTGATGAAAGAAGAAGGAGAGCAATTCACCTTTGTTTAGGACAAACTGTTAGATTCGATGGAAGATTCAAGGAGTTTCGTTATTCCCTATTTTGTTGACAATTTTTAGTGAAAAAGACATTAATGCAATTAATTAGTTTTCATAATTTTATCAATATTGTCCTTATAATTATATTACAATTTGTAGCTTACTTACAGGCTACAAATTTGTTTTTGAATTGGAATGGTGGAAACAAGCCACTTATAATTGATCCTGGCTGAGTTTTAAAGGTTGAAGGTCAAGCTATTGACCATAAATTAGCACGTTTAGTAGTAGATTAAAATTATTGTGTAGTTAGGCTGTTTTTAATTCTTAAATAATATTGAATGATTTGGAGTTTCGAGTGCTAATTCTTTTGTTCTCTTGAATCACTTATAAGATAGGGAAACACTCCTGATGTCAAGCGAATTTGTCTCAACACCATCACTATCAGCACCTTAGTCAACATGACGATTTCGTGTTCTAATCCTTTTCTTTTAAATTTTTGTTAGTATTTTCTTCTTATGTTTTTTGTATAATGTGTATTATTTCCCCCTGACATGGTTGGTGGGCACCTTCGGTGAGAATATAATCCGTGGACACATCTTTGGTGGGCAAAACAACCAGTTGGCATGGTCACTGTGCACTTTGGGTGAGCAAAACAAATTGTTGACAATCATTGGGCATTTTCGGTGGGTGAACAACCCATTGTAACAGTCATTAGGCACCTTTGGTGAGAAAACAACCCATTGTAGTGGTAACTACGTAGCTTCGATGAGAATAAAAATCAGCTGGCATAGTCATTGGGCACCTTAGGTAACCAAAACAACCCTTTGGCATAGCTGTTGGGCAACTTCGATAAGAAAAACAACCAATTGGCATCATCGTTAGGCATCTTCAGTGAGAAAAACAACTCCTTGACACAATTGCTAGGCACTTTCACTGAGAAAATTGCCCACTAGCATGATCACTGGGCACCTTCGGTAAAAAAACAACTAGTTGACATGGTCACTGGGTACCTTTGGAGAGCAAAATAACCCATTCACATAAATGCTGGGCTGTTTCATTGAGAAAACAACCTATTGGCACATCTTTGGCAGGCAAAACAACTTGTTGGTATGATCGTTGAGCAGCTTCGGTAAAAAAAATAGCCCATTGGCAAATCTTCGTTGGGCAAAATAACCAATTGGCATGACCGTTGGACACCTTCAATGAGAAAACAACCACTTCGCTTGGTCATTTTCCATGTTCCGTGACCAAAACAACCAGTTGGCATGATCGCTAGTAACCTTCAATCAGTAAAACAACCCGTTCACATAATCGTTGGGCACTTTTGCTGAGAAAATTACCCTTTGGCACAGTCGCTGGGCACCTTCTCTAAGAAAACAACTAGTTAACATAGTCGCTGGGCACCTTCAGTGAGCAAAACAGCCTTGTTGACACACTGCTGGGCACTTTTAGTGTGTAAACAATCCATAGTAATGGTATCTGGGCACCTTTGGTAAGAAAACATTCGTTGTAACAGTCATTGGGTAGCTTTGATCAAAAAACAACCAGTTGGCATGGTTGTTGGGCACCTTTGGTAAGCAAAACAATCCTTTGGCATAGTTGCTAGGAATCTTTGGTGAGCAAAAACACTAGTTTACATAGTTGCTAGGCACCTTTGGTGAGCAAAACAGCCTGATGACATTGTCATTGGGCACTTTCGGTGCATAAACAACCCATTGTAATGGTCGCTGGGAACGTTTGGTGAGAAAACAACTTATTGTACAGGTCACTAGGCAGCTTCGATGAAAAAACTTATTGACATGGTCACTAGGCACCTTCAGTGACAAAAACAACCCTTTGGCATAGTTATTGGGCACCTTAGATGAGCAAAACAACCAGTTGACATGATTGTGGGGCACCTTCAGTGAGGAAAACAACCCGTTGGCACGGTCGTTGGGCATTTTTGATTGGAAAATTGCCCACTAGCATGGTCGCTGGGCACCTTCAATTAGCAAAACAACCCATTCACGCAATTGTTGGACACTTTCAGTGAAAAAATAACCCATTGCCATATCTTTGGTAGGAAAAATAGTCCGCTAGCATGGTTAATGGGCATCATCAGTGAGAAGACAGTTCGTGGTCACATCTTTAGTGGGCAAACAACCAGTTGGCATGGTCGTTGGGCATCTTCGGTTAGCAAAACAAATCATTGACACTGTCACTGGGTAATTTGGGTCAATAAACAAAATCATTGTAATAGTCGTTGGGCACCTTTGGTGAGAAAATAGCCTATTGTAATAGTCACTTGGTAGGTTCAATGAGAAAACAACCAGTTGGCATAGTTGCTAGGCACCTTTGGTGAGCAAAGCAACCAGTTGGCATAGTTACTGGGCATCTTTGGTGAGGAAAACAACTCGTTGACACAATCACTGGGCACTTTCACTGAGAAAGTTACCCATTGGCGTGGTCACTGCACACCTTCGGTGAGCAAAACAACCCGTTCACATAAATGATAGGCATTTTATTGAGAAAACAACCCATTAGCACATCTTTGGTAGGCAAAATAACTAGTTGGCTTGACCGCTCAGTAGCTTCGATGAAAACAACCTAGTGGAAATTCTTTGTTGGGCCAAAACAACCTGTTGTCATGGTCGCTGGACACCTTCAGCGAGTAAAACAACCCGTTGACACTATCACTGGGCACTTTTGGCAAGTAAACAGCCCATTGTAATGGCCATTGGGCAGCTTCGATGAGAAAACAAACAGTTGAATTGGTCGTTGGCCACCTTCGGTGACCAAAACAACCCTTTGGTATAGTTGTTGGGCATCTTCAGTAAACAAAACAACTAGTTTGCATGATCACGGGGCACCGGCATTGAGGAAAACAACCCGCTGACGCAGTCATTGGGCACTTTCGATGAGTAAAACAACCTATTACATAGTCGTTAGGCACTTTCAGTGACAAAGCAGCCCGTTGCCACATTTTTCGTGTGCTAAATAGCCAGCTAGCAAGGCTGATGGGAACCTTCAATGAGAATACAGTTTGTGGGCACATCTTTGGTTGGAAAAACAACCAGTTGACATAGTCAGCGGGCACCATCGGTGAGGAAAACAAATCCTCGACATGATCACTGGGTACTTTCAGTTAGTAAACAATCCACTGTAGTGATCGCTAGGCACCTTTGATGAGAAAACAGCCCATTGCAATGGTCACTAGGCAGCTTTGATGAGAAAACAACAAGTTGACATAGTCGTTGGGAAACTTTGGAGAGCAAAACAACCTTTTGACATAGCTGCTGGCCACTTTCAGTGAGCTAAAAAACCAGTTGGCACGATTGTTCGGCACCTTCAGTGAGGAAAATAGCTCATTCACACAATCGTTGAGTACTTTTGCTTAGAAAAATTCCCATTGGCATAATCGCTAGTATATTTAGTGAGAAAAAAAACTAGTTGGCATGGTTGCTAGGCAACTTCAGTGAGCAAAAAAATCAGCTGACATAGTCGGTATGCACTTTCGGTCAGTAAACAACTCATTGTAATAATAGCTGGGCCCATTTGGTGAGAAAATAACCCATTGTAACTGTCACTGGGCAACTCTGATCAGAAAATGACCAGTTGGCAAGGTCGTTGGGTGCCTTCGGTGAGTAAAACAACCATTTTCCCTAGTTAATAGGCATCTTCGGTGAGCAAAACAACCATTTGACGTGGTTACTAGGCACTTTTGATGTGCAGAACAACCATTAGGCGAAGTTGCTGGCCACCTTCAGTGAGAAAACAACCCATTGTAATAGTCATTGTAGGCTTCGATAAAAAAACAATCAATTGGCATGGTCGCTGGGCATCTTTGTTAAGCAAAATAAGCTGTTGGCATGGTCGTTAGGCACCTTTGGTTAGCAAAACAACCAGTTGGCATGATCGTTGAGTAGCTTCGGTGAGAACACAATCTGTTGGCAGATCTTTATTTAGCAAAACAATCAGTTAGCATGGTCGCTGGGTACCTTCGGTGAGTAAAACAACCCGTTGACACTGCCACTGGGCATTTTTAGTGAGTAAATAGGACATTGTAATGGTCATTGGGCACCTTTTGTGCGAAAACAACCCATTGTAACGGTCACTAGGTAGCTTTGATGACAAAACGATTAGTTACCACGATCGTTGGCCACCTTCAGTGACCAAAACAACACATTGGCGTAGGTGCTAGGCACCTTCGATGAGCAAAACAACCAGTTGGCATAATTGCTAGCACCTTTACTGACAAAAACAACTCATTCACAAAATCGCTCGGCATTCTCACTGAAAAAATTGCCTATTGGCACATTCGTTGGGCACCTTTAGTGAGAAAGCAACTTGTTGGCATAGTCACTGGGCACCTTTGGTAAGCAAAACAACCCGTTGACACAGTCGTTGTTCACTTTCGATGAGTAAACAACCCATTAGAACATCTTTGGTGGGTAAAACAACCAGTTGGCATGATCATTAAGCAACTTTGATAATAACAGCCTAGTGGAAAATATTCGGTAGGCTAAAACAACCATTGACATGGTCACTGGGAACCTTCAGTGAACAAAACAACCCGTTGACACAGTGATCGGGTACTTTCGATGAGAAAATTGTGTATTGGCATAATTGTTAGGCATCTTTGTTGAGAAAAAAATTAGCTGGCATAGTCACTATGTACCTTTGGTGAGCAAAACAGCCTGTTCACATAGTCGCTAGGCACTTTTAATGAGAAAAGAATGCATTGTCAATCTTTGGTGTGCAAAATAGCTCGCTGGCATGGTTGATGGCCTCCTTTGGTGAGAAAACAATATATGAGCCAATCTTTACTGAGAAAAATAGCCAGTTGGCATAGTAGTTAGGCACCTTCGATGAGCAAAACAACTTGTTGGCATGGCTGCTGGCCATCTTTGTAAGCAAAACAACCAGTTGATATGATCGCTAGGCACCTTCGGTGAAGAAAACAACCTGTTGACATAATCATTGGGCATGTTTGATGGGAGAATAGCCCATTGTGATGGTCACTTGGCAGCTTCGATGAGAAAACAACCAGTTGGCATCGTCGTTAGGCACCTTCAGAAAGCAAAACAACCCCTTGGCATGGTTCCTGACCACCTTCGCTAAGCAAAACAACCAATTGGTATGATCGCTGGGTATCTTCGAGGAAGAAAATAACCTATTGACAGAGTCGTTGGGCATGTATGAAGAGAGAATAGCCCTTTGTAATGGTCACTGGGTAGCTTCGATGAGAAAATAACCAGTTGGCATGGTCATTGAGCATCTTTAGTGAGCAAAACAACTACTTGGCATAGCTATTGCGCAACTTCGATGAGCAAAACAACCAGTTGGCATGAATGTTGTGCACCTTTGGTGAGTAAAACAACCCGTTGATACAATCGTTAGGAACTTTCGATGAGAAAATTACCCATTAGTATGGTCACTGGGCACCTTCGAAAAGGAAACAACTAGTTGATATGGTCATTGGGTACCTTCGATGAGCAAAACAACCCATTCACACAGTCACTGGGCACTTTTGGTGAGAAAACAACCCATTGGCACGTCTTTGGAGGGAAAAACAACCTGCTCGCATGGTTGCTAGGTACCTTTAGTGAGAAAACAGTCTGTGGGCACATCTTTGGTGGGCAAAACAACTAGTTGGCATGATAACTAAGCTGCTTCGATAAAGAAACAACCCATTGGCAAATCTTTGGTGGGCAAAGCAACCAATTGACATGGTTGCTAGGCACCTTCAGTAAGAAAAAAACTAGTTGATACTATCATTGGGCATTTTCGGTGAGTAAATAGCCTATTGTAATAGTCCATGGGCATCTTTGGTGAGAAAACAACCCATTGAAACAGTCATTGAGCAGCTTCGGTGATTAAACAATCAATTGGCATGGTCCTTGGTCACCTTCGGTGACCAAAACAACCCTTTAACAAAGTTGCTGAGCATGTTTAGGCAACAAAACAACTAGTTATGATCATCATTGGGCACATTTGGTGAGGAAAACAACTCATTAATATGGTCGTTGGGCATTTTTGATGAGAAAATTGCCTATTAGCATGGTCGCTGGTTACCTTCGGTGAGAAACAACTTGTTGACATGATCTCTGGGCACCTTTGGTGAGCAAAACAATATCACACAGTTGTTAGGCACTTTTAGTGAGAAAACAACCCATTCACATATCTTTGGTGGGCAAAACTGTCTGCTAGCATGGTTAATGGGCACCTTTGGTGAGAAAACAATATGTGAGCCTATTATTGCTGAGAAACACAACCAATTGACATGGTCATTTTGCACCATCCGTGCAAAGTAACTTATTGGCATGGTTGCTGGCCATGTTCAGTATGCAAAACAACCAGTTGATATGATCGTTAGGCACCTTTAGTGAAGAAAACAACTTATTGACACAGTCGCTGGGCATGTTTGATGGGATAATAGCCCATTGTAATGGTCACTAGGCAGCTTCGATGAGAAAATAACTAGTTAGCATTGTTGTTGGGCACCTTTGGTGAGCAAAATAGCCCCTTAGCATAGTTGTTGAGCACCTTCGGTGAGGAAAACAATCCGTTGATGCAATCGCTTGGCACTTTCCAAAAGAAAATGGTCCGTTGGCATGGTCACTAGGCAACTTTAGCGGGAAAACAACTAGTTGATACAGTCGTTGGACACCTTTGATGCGTAAACCAACTGGTCCATATAGTCACTAGGCTCTTTCAGTAAGAAAACAACCCATTGACATAATTTTGGAGGGCAAAACATCCTATTGGTATAGTTGTTAGGCATCTTCGGTAAGAGAACAGCCCGAGGGCATATCTTTGGTAGGGAAAAAAATCGGTAGGAGTGATCGTTAAGCAGCTTAGGTAAAGAAACAACCTATTGGCAAATCATTTGTGGGCAAAAGAACTAATAGGCATTGTCACTAGGCACCTTCGGTGAGCAAAACAACCTATTGACAATATCACTAGGCACTTTTGGTTAGTAAATAGCCCATTGTAACAGTCACTGGGCACCTTTCATAAGAAGCACAGCCCATTGTAACAGTCACCAGGCAGCTTCAATGAGAAAATTGGTCATTGGACACCTTCAGTGACAAAAACAACCATTTGACATAGTTACTAGGCACCTTGGATCAGTACAACGACAAGTCGCGAGGCACCTATGTTGAGGAAAACAACCTATTCACATGGTCATTGGGCACTTTCGATGAGAAAATTTCTTACTGGCATGGTTGTTGGGACCTTTTATGAGAGAAAAACTTGTTGATATTATTACCGCGAACCTTTGGTGAATAAAACAACTCGTTCACACAATTGTTGGTCAGTTTTAGCTAGAAAACAACCTATCGCCACATCTTTCATGGGCAAAATAGCCCGTAAGCATGGTTGATGGGCACCTTCAATGAGAAAACAATCTGTGGGCGCGTCTTTGATGAGCAAAACAACTAGTCGGCATGATCGTTATGCAACCCATTGATACAATTTCTGGGCAATTTCGATGAGAAAATTACCCATTGGCACAGTCAATGGGCATGTTCAGCAAGAAAATAACTAGTTGATATGGTCGTTAGGAACCGTCAATGAGCAAAAAGACCCATTCACACAGACGTTGGGCACTTTTGGTCAAAAAACAACCCATTAGTGAATATTTGGAGGGAAAAGCAACCCACTAGTATGTTTGCTAGGAATCTTCCTTGAGGAAATAGTCCGTGGGCACATTTTTGGTGGGCAAAACAACTAGTTAGCAAGGTCACGGGAACCTTAGATGAGGAAAATAACCTGTTGACATGGTCGATGGGCATCTTTGGTGATCAAAAGAACCCTTTAGCATAGTTGTTGAGCACCTTTGGTAAGCAAAACAACCCGTTGGCGTGATCACTGGGCACCTTTGATGATGAAAACAATCCGTTGATGTAATCACTAGGCACTTTCCATTAGAAAATGGATCGTTGGCATGGCCACTAGGCAACTTTAGCGGGAAAACAACAAGTTGATACGGTCGCTGGGCACTTTTGATGTGCAAAACAATTCGTTCATATAGTCACTAGGCTCTTTCGGTGATAAAACAACTCATTGGCACAACTTTGGAGTGCAAAACAACTCGTTGGTATAGTTGCTAGGTATCTTCGGTAAGAAAACAGTCCGTGGGCACATCTTTGATAGGAAAAAATCGGTAGGAATGATCGTTAAGTAGCTTCGGTAAAGAAACAGCCCATTGGCAAATCTTTGGTGGGCAAAAGAACTAATAGTTATAGTCACTAGGCACCTTTGGTGAGCAAAAGAACCTATTGACACTATCACTAGGCTCTTTTAGTGAGTAAACAGCCTATTGTAACTGTCGCCGGGCATCTTTCGTGAGAAACACAGCCCATTGTAATAGTCACCAGGTAGCTTCAATGAGAAAATTGGTCGTTCGACACCTTTGGTAACAAAAACAATCCTTTGACATAGTTGCTAGGCACCTTCAGTCAGTAAAATTACCAGTTGGCATGATTGCAGGGCACCTACGTTGAGGAAAATAACCTATTGACATGATCACTGGGCACTTTCAATGAGAAAATTGCTCACTGGCACAGTCTTTGGGACCTTCTATGAGAATAAAACTAGTTGATATTATTACAGTGCATCTTTGATGATCAAAACAACTCGTTCACGCAATTGTTGGGCACTTTTAGCTAAAAAACAACCTATTTCCACATCATTCATGGGCAAAACAACCCGTGAGCATGGTTGATGGGCACCTTCAGTGAGAAAATAATTCGTGGGCACATCTTTGATGAGCAACACAACTAGTTGGCATGATCATTGTGCACCTTCGGTGAGGAAAACAACCCATTGATACAATCACTGGGCACTTTTGATGAGAAAATTACCTATTGGTATGGTCAATGGGCACCTTCGGTAAGAAAACAACTAGTTGATATGGTCATTAGGTATCGTCGATGAGTAAAAAGACCAGTTCACATAGACATTGGGCACTTTTGGTCAGAAAACAACCCATTAGTAAATCTTTGGAGGGAAAAACAACTTATTGACACAATTTTGGGGGGCAAAACATCCTATTGGTATAGTTGCTAGGCATCTTCGGTGAGAAAACAACTCGTTAGTATGTTTGCTAGGCATCTTCTGTGAGAAAATAGTGCATGAGCACATTTTTGGTTAGCAAAACAACCAGTTAGCATGATCACGGGAACCTTCGGTGAGGAAAACAATCCGTTGACATGGTTGTTGGACACGTTCGATAAGAAAATTACGCATTGGCATGGCCAGTTTGGACCTTCAGTGAGAAAAAGCTTGTTGACGTGGCCGCTGGGCACCATAGGTGAGAAAAAATAATTCACACAATCGTTGGGCACTTTTAAGGAGAAATAAACCCATTGCCACATCTTTGTAGGCAAAACAGCCCATTAACATGGTTGATGGGTAGCTTTGATGAGAAAACAATCTATGGGCACATCTTTAGTTGGCAAAACATCCAACTCGCATGGTCACTTGATACCTTCATTGAGTAAAACAAATCATTGATTCAATCACTAGGGTCTTTCAGTGAGTAAACAACCCATTGTAACAATCTCTGGACACCTTTGGTGAGAAAATAGCTCGTTGTAACTATCAGTGGGTAGCTTCGATAAGAAAACAACCAGTTGGCAAGGTCGTAAGGCACCTTTAGTAACCAAAACAACCCTTAGGCATAGTTGCTAGGCACCTTCGGTGAGAAAAACAACCCATTGGCATAATTTTTGGGCACCTTCGGTGAGCAAAATAACTAGTTGGTATGATTTCTCGGCTCCTTCGGTGAGGAAAATAACCCATTGACACAATCACTAGGCACTTTCATTGAGAAAATTGCTCAATGGCATGGTCACTATGTACCTTCGATGAGAAAGCAACTAGCTGACATGGTCGCTTGGCACCTTTGGTGAGCAAAACAACCCATTCACACAGACTTAGCCATGATGAGGAAAACAACCTATTAACAAGGTCATTGGGCACTTTTGATGAGAAAATTGCTCATTAGCATGGTTGCTAGGTAGCTTCGGTGAGAAAAAAACTAGTTGACGTGGTCACTAGGCACCTTTGGTGAGCAAAAGAACTTGTTCACACAGTCATTAAGCACTTTCAGTGAGAAAACAACCCATTGCCACATCTTTTGTGGGCAAAATAGCCTGCTAGCATGGTTGATGGGCATCTTCGGTGAGAATACAAAACGTGGGCACATCTTTCGTGCGCAAAACAATCAGTTGGCATGGTCCTTGTGCGCTTTAGGTAAGCAAAACAAATCATTGACACAGTCATTAGGAACTTTAGGTGAGTCAATAGCCCATTGTAATAGTCACTAGGCACCTTTAGTGAGAAAACAACCTGTTGTAAGGGTCACTAAGTAGCTTCGATGAGAAAAAATCAGTTGGTATTATCGATAGGCACGTTTAGTGAGGAAAAAACTTGTTGACTAAATAACTGGGCACTTTCACTAAGAAAATTACCCACTGGCATGGTCGTTGGGCACCATCAGTGAGAAAACAATTAGTTATCATGGTTGTTGGGCACCTTTGGAGTGCAAAACAACTCATTCACACTGACTCTAGGTTGTTTCATTTAGAAAGCAACCCAATGGCACATTTTTGGCAGGCAAAATAACCAGTTGGTATGATCGCTGAGCAACTTCGGTAAAAAAATAGCCCGTTGGCAAATCTATTGTAGGCAAAACAACCATTTGGCATGGTCGTTGGGCACCTTCAATAAGAAAACACAGTTCGCATGATCAGTGACAAAAACAACCCTTTGACGTAGTTGTTGGGCACCTTTCGGGAGCAAAACAACTAGTTGTCATTATCACTAGGCACCTTCAATAAGGAAAACAACCCGATCACACAATCGTTGGGCTCTTTTTACTAAGAAAATTACCCGTTGGCATAGTCACTAGGCATCTTTTCTAGGAAAACTACTAGTTGGCATTGTCGTTTGGCACCTTTAGTTTCACCCATTAACACACTGGCTGGTTTTAGTTTGTAAACAGCCTATAGTAATGGTAGTTGGGAACCTTTGGCCAAAAAACAGTCGTTTTAACAGTTGCTAGGTAGCTTCAATTAAAAAACAACTAGTTAGCATGGTTGTTGGGCACCTTTCGTGAGCAAAACAACCCTTTAACGTAGTTGCTGGGCACCTTCGGTGAGCAGAAAAACCAATTCGCACAGTCGCTGGCCACCTTTGGTGAGTAAAACTACCAGTTGGCACTGTCACTTGGTGTCAATTGTGTCCACCTTTACCGAGGACAATTGTGTCCATCGTAAAATGAAGTTTTTCATTGCAGTTTTACCAACAAATATTATTTTCCCGTCGGTAATTAGCTATTGAATTACGTTCATCGGTAAATGTCCATTGCTAACATATAGTTTTCTTGTAGTGTTAATAGCCCATTGTAACAATCGCTGGGCATCTTTGGTGAGAAAACAACTCATTGTAATGGTCATTAGGTAGCTTTGATGAAAAAAACAACTAGGTGGCATAGTTGTTGGGCATCTACATTAACAAAACAACCCTTTGGTAGAGTTGTTGGGCACCGTCGATGAGTAAAACAACCAGTTGGCATGATCATGGCTCACTTTCAATGAGGAAAGCAATCCATTTACACAGTCGTTGGGCAATTTTGATAAGAAAACTGCACATTGCGATGGTCGCTGGGCATGTTCAGTTAGCAAAACAACCCGTTCTCAAATTCATTGGGCACTTTTAGTGAGCAAACAACTCATTGCAACATCTTTGGTGTGAAAAATAGTCCAATAGCATGGTTGATGGGCACCATCGGTGAGAACACAGTACTTGTCACATCTTAAGTGGGCAAAATGGTCGTTGGGCACCTTAGGTTAGTAAAACAAATCATTGACACTGTCACTAGGCAATTTAGGATAATAAACAAATCATTGTAAAAGTCACTGGGCATCTTTGGTGAGAAAGTAGCCTTTTATAATAGTCACTTGGTAGCTTCGATGAGAAAATAACCAGTTGGCATGGTCGTTGGCCACCTTTGGTGACCAAAACAACCCTTTAGCAAAGTTGTTAAGCACCTTCGATGAGCAAAACAACCAGTTGGCATGATTACTGGGCACCTTCGATGAGGAAAACATCCTATTTGACATAATCATTGGGCACTTTCGTGGAGAAAGTTGCCCATTGGCATAGTCACTACCCACCTTCGATGAGCAAAACAACCCATTCACACAAATGATGGGCACTTTCATTTAGAAAATAACTCATTGGCACATCTTTGGTGGGCAAAATAACCAGTTAGATTGACCGCTGAGCAGCTTCGATAAAAAAACCTGGTGGCAAATCTTTGGTAGGGAAAAATAACCTATTGGTGTGTTTATTGGGCACCTTTGGTGAGTAAAACAACCCATTGACACTGTCAATAGGCATTTTCAGTGAGTAAACAACCTATTGAAACGGTAGCTAAGAACCTTGGTGAGAAAATAACCCATTGTAACGGTTGCTGGGCAAGTTCGATGAGAAAACAAATAGTTTGATTGGTCATTAGCCATCTTCGGTGACCAAAACAACCGTTTGGTATAGTTGTTGGGCATGTTGGAGAAACAAAACAACCAGTTAACATGATCATTGGACACCTTTGGTGAGGAAAATAGTTTGTTGATATGGTCGTTGGGTATTTTCAATGAGAAAATGGCCCATTTGGTCACTGGACACCTTCGGTGAGAGAAAAACCGATTGACACAATCTCTGGGCACCTTCGATGAGAAAAACGACCTGTTCACACAATCGTTAGGCACTTTTAGTGAGAAAACAACCCATTGGCATGATTGATGGGCACCTTCAGTAAGAAAACAATATATGAGCTGACCTTTACTAAGTAACACAACTAGTTGACATGGTTGTTTTGCACATTCGGTGAGCAAGGCAGCTTAATGGCATGGTGGCTGGCCAAATTCGGTATGCAAAAAAGCAGTTAGTATGATCGTTAGGCACCCTCAGCGAAGAAAACAACTCGTTGACACAGTCGCTGGGCTTGTTTGATGAGATAATAGCCCATTGTAATGGTTACTAGCAGCTTCCGTCAGAAAATAACTAGTTGGCATCATCGTTGGGCACCTTTGGTGAGCAAAACAATCCCTTAGCATAGTTGTTGAGCACCTTCGGTGAGCAAAACAACACGTTGGCATGATCGCTGGGCACCTTCGGTAAGGAAAACAATCCATTGATGCAATCACTAGGCACTTTCCATGAGAAAATCACCCATTGGCATTGTCACTAGGCACCTTTGGTGGGAAAACAACTAGTTGAGACGGTCGTTGGGCACCTTTGATGCACAAAACAACCTGTTCAGATAGTCACTGGGCTCTTTCGGTGAGAAATCGTACACCTTTAGAGGGTAAAACAACCTACCGGTATAGTTGCTAGGCATCTTCGGTGAGAAAACAATTCGTGGACACATCTTTGGTAGGAAAAACAATCGATGGGAATGATCACTAAGCAGCTTCAGTAAAGAAACAACCCATTGGCAAATCTTTGGTAGGTAAAAGAACTAATAGGCATGGTCACTAAGCACCTTCGGTGACCAAAACAACCCATTGGCACTGTCACTAGGCACTTTTGGTGAGTAAACAACCCATTGTAACGGTCGCTGGACACTTTTCGTGAGAAAAACAGCCTATTGTATTAGTCACCAGGTAATTTGAATGAGAAAATTGGTCGTTAGACACCTTTGGTGACAATAACAACCTTTTGACATAGTTGCTAGGCACCTTCGGTCAGCGAAATGACTAGTTGGCATGATCGTCGGGCACCTACGTTGAGGAAAACAACCCATTGACATGATCATTGGGCACTTTCGATGAGAAAATTGCTCACTGGCACAGTCGTTAGGACCTTCTATGCGAATAAAACTAGTTAATATTATTGCTGCGCACCTTTTGTGAACAACGCAACTCGTTCACACAGCTGTTGGGCACTTTTAGCTAGAAAACAGCCCATTGCCACATCTTTTATGGGCAAAACAACCCGTGAGTATGGTTGATGGGAACCTTTAGTGAGAAAACATTCCGTGTGCACATCTTTGATGGGCAAAACAACTAGTTGGCATGATCGCTGTGCACCTTTGGTGAGGAAAACAACCCATTGATACAATCGCTGGGCACTTTCAATGAGAAAATTGGCCATTGGCACTTTCGGTAGGAAAAAACTAGTTGATATGGTCGTTAGGCACCGTCAATGAGAAAAAAGACCCGTTCACACAGACGTTGCACACTTTTGATCAGAAAACAACCCATTAGCAAATCTTCAGAGGCAAAAATAACCTGCTAGAATGTTTGCTAGGCATCTTTCTTAAAAAAATAGTCCATGGGCACTTTTTAGGTGTGCAAAACAACCAGTTAGCATGATCATGGGAAACCTTCGGTGAGGAAAACAACCCGTTGACATGGTTGTTGGCACGTTTGACAAAAAAATTATGCATTGGCATGGTCGATGGGGACCTTCGGTGAGAAAAAACTGGTTGACATGGCTGCTGGCCACAATCGGTGAGCAAAACAACCCGTTCACACGGTCGTTGGGCACTTTCAGTGAGAAATAAATCCATTGCCATGTCTTTGGTGGGTAAAATATCCCACTAGTATGGTTGATGGGTAGCTTCAGTGAGAAAACAATTTGTGGGAACCTTTTTAGTGCGCAAAAAATCCACCTTGTATGGTCACTCGACACCTTCACTAAGTAAAACAAATTATTGATGCGGTCCCTTGGCATTTTCGGTGAGCAAACAACCCATTGTAACAGTTGCTGGACACCTTTCGTGATAAAATATGCCATTGTAACAGTCAGTGTGTAGCTTCGGTGAGAAAACAACCAGTTGGCATGGTCATAAGGCACCTTTAGTGATGAAAACAACCCGTTGGCGTAGTTGCTAGGCACCTTTTGTGAGTAAAACAAACCATTGGCATAATATTTGGGCATCTTCGATGAGCAAAACAACAGTTGGCAAGCTTTTGAGGCTCCTTTGGTAAGGAAAACAACCCGTTGAGACAATAACTAGGCATTTTCACTGAGAAAATTTCCCACTGACATGGTTGCTACGCACCTTCGATGAGAAAACAACTAGCTGACATGGTCACTTGGTAGCTTTGATGAGCAAAATAGCCTGTTCACTCAAACTTGGGTACAATGATGAAAATAACCCGCTGACAAGGTCGTTGGGCACTTTCGATGAGAAAATTGCCCATTGGCATAGTTGATGGGCACCTTTGATGAGAAAAAACCAGTTGATGTGGTCGCTGGGCATCTTCAGTGAGCAAAAGAACCCGTTCACAAAGTCGTTGGACATTTTCAGTGAGAAAATAACCCATTGCCATATCTATGGTGGGCAAAATAGCCCACTAGCATGGCTGATGGGCACCTTCAGTGAGAATACAATCCATGGGCACATCTTTGGTGGGGAAAACATCCAGCTAGCATGGTAGCTAAGCCCCTTGAGTAAACAAAACAAATTGTTGACACAGTCTTCGGAAACTTCAGGTGAGTGAACAGCCCATTGTAACAGTCATTAGGCACCTTTGGTGAGAAAACAGCCAGTTGTAAGGGCCACTAGGTAGCTTCGATAAGAAAACAATCAGTTGGCACGGTCTTTGGCCACCTTCGATAAGAAAAACAACCAGTGGGCATGATCGATGCGCACATTCAGTGAGGAAAACAACACGTTGACTCGATCACTGGGCACTTTCAATGAGAAAATTGCCCACTAGCATGGTCGTTGGGCACCTTCGATGAGAAAACAACTAGTTGACATGGTCGTTGGGCACCTTTAGAGAGCAAAACAACCCATTCACACTGACACTGGGCTATTTCATTGACAAAATAATCCAATGGCACATTTTTGGAGGGTAAAACAACCAGTTGGTATGATCGTTGAGCAGTATCGGTAAAAAAATAGCCTGTTGGCAAATCTTTGGTGGGCAAAACAACCAGTTGGCATAGTCATTGCGCACCTTCAATGAGATAACAACCAGTTTGCACAATCGGTGACAAAAACAACCCTTTGACATAGTTGTTGGGCACCTTTAGTGAGCAAAACAACCAGTTGGCTTGATAACTAGGAACCTTCAATGAGGAAAACAACCCATTCACATAATCGCTGGACACATTTTACTAAGAAAATTACCCATTAGCACAGTTGTTAGGCACCTTTTCTGGGAAAGCAACTAGTTGGCATAGTCGCTGGGCACCTGCAGAGAGCAAAACACCCATTTAGACACTGGCTGGGCACTTCCAGTGCTTAAACAGCCTATAGTAATGGTAGCTGGGCACCTTTAGCCAGAATACAGTCATTTTAACAGTCACTGGGTAGCTTCAATTAAAAAACAACTAGTTGGCATGGTTGTTGGGCACCTTCGGTGAGCAAAACAACCCTTTAACGTAGTTACTGGGCATCTTCGGTGAGCAGAACAACTAGTTGGCATGATCACTGGGCACCTTTGGTGAGCAAAACTACCCGCTGACACTGTCACTGGGTATTAATTGTGTCCACCTTTACTGACGACAATTGTGTCCGTCGCAAAATACAATTTTTCACGACAGTTTTATCGACAGACATTATTTATCTGTCGGTAATTAGCTACAGAATTGCATCCGTCGGTAAATATCCGCTACTAATATATGATTTTCTTGAAGTGTTAATAGGCCATTGTAATGGTTGTTGGGCACCTTTAGTGAGAAAACAACTTATTGTAATGGTCACTAGGTAGCTTTGACGAAAAAACATCTAGGTGGCATAGTCGTTGGGCACTTACAGTGACAAAAACAACCCTTTAGCATAGTTGCTGGGCACCTTCAATGAGTAAAACAACCTGTTGGCATGATCTTGGGGCACTTTTGGCGAGGAAAACGACCCGTTTACACGGTCATTGGCTACTTTCGATTGGAAATTGCACATTGGGATGGTCCCTGGGCACCTTCAATGAGCAAAACTGCCTGTTTTCAAATTCGTTGGGCATTTTCAATGAGAAAACAACCCATTTCCACATCTTTGTGGAAAAATAGTTCGCTAGCATGGTTGATGGGCACCATCGGTAAGAACATAGTCCTGGTCACATTTTAAGTAGACAAAACAACCAGTTGGCATGGTCGTTGGGCACCTTCGGTTAGCAAAACAAATCATTGACACTGTCACTGGATAATTTGGGTCACTAAACAAATCATTGTAAAAGTCACTGGGCACCTTTAGTGAGAAAGCAGCCATTTGTAATGGTCAGTTGACAACTTCGATGAAAAAACAACCAGTTAGCATGGTTGTTGGCCACCTTCGGTGACCAAAACAACTCTTTGGCATAGTTGTTAGGCATCTTCAGTGAGCAAAAAAACTAGTTGGCATGATTGTTGGGCACCTTCGATGAGAAAAACAACCTGTTGACCCAATTATTGGGCACTTTGACTGAGAAAGTTGCCCATTGACATGGTCGCTGTGCACCTTCAGTAAGCAAAACAACCTGTTCACACAATCGATAGGCACTTTCATTGAAAAAAACCCATTGCACACCTTTGGTGGGCAAAACAACTAGTTGGCTTAATCGTTGAGCGTCTTCGATAAAAACAACCTGGTGGCAAATCTTTGTTAGGGTAAAATAACCCGTTGGCAGAGTCACTGGGCACCTTCGGTGAGTAAAAAGACCTGTTGACACTATCACTAGGCACTTTCGGTGAGTAAACATCCAATTATAATGGTAACTGGGCACCTTTGGTGAGAAAACAACCTAGTGTATCGGTTGTTGGGCAGCTTAGATGAGAAAACAAATAGTTGGATTGGTCATTGGCCACCTTCGGTGACCAAAACAACCCTTTAACATAGTTGTTTGGCATCTTCGATGAATAAAACAACCATTTGGCATGATCACAATGCACTATAGTGAGGAAAATAACCCGTTGACATGGTCGTTGAGCACTTTCAATGAGCAAAACACCCTATTCATATAGTTGTTTGGCACTTTCAGTGAGAAACAACCCATTTCCATATCTTTCATGGGCAAAACAACCTACTAGCATGGTTGATGGGCACCATCAATAAGAATACAGTCTGTGGGCACATCTTTGGTGTGCAAAACAATCAGTTGACATAGTCGCTCGGGACTGTCGATGAGCAAAATAAATCATTAACATAGCCATTAGGCACTTTCGGTGAGTAAACAACCTATTCTATCACTGGGCACCTTTAGTGAGAAGACAACCCATTGCAACAGTCACTAGGCAGCTTCGATGAGAAAACAACTAGTTGGCATGGTCGTTGGGAAACTTCAGAGAGGAAAACAATCCTTTGGCATAGTTGTTGAGCGCCTTCGGTGAGCAAAACAACCATTTGGCATAGTTGCTGGGCACCTTCAATGAGCAAAGTAACCAGTTTGCATGATCGTTGGGTACCTTTAGCTAGAAAAACTACTCGTTGGTACAATCATTGGGAACTGTTGATGAGAAAATTACCCCTTAGCATGGTCATTGGGCACCCTTGGTGAGAAAAAAACTATTTAACATGGTTGTTGTACACCTTTTGTGAGCAAAACAACCCATTCAAAATGTCGTTGAATACTCTTGGTGAGAAAACAACTCATTGGTACATCTTTGGTAGGCAAAACTACACGCTAGTATGGTTGCTAGGCACTCTTAACGAGAAAATAACCAATTGGCATAGTAGTTGGGCACCTTCAGTGAGCAAAACAACCTTTCGGCATAGTTTTTGGGCACCTTCGATGAGCAAAACAACATATTGACATGATCGCTATGCACCTTTTGGTGCAGAAAACAACCCTTTGACACAATCGCTCGGCAGTTTCGTTGAAAAAATTGCCCATTAGCACATCTCTGGTTTCAGAAAACAACCCATTGACATGGTTGATTGGCACCTTCAAAGAGAAAACAGTTCATGGGCATGTCTTTCGTATGCAAAATAACTAGTTGGCATGGTCAATGGGCACTTTTGGTGATAAAAACAACCAATTGACACAGTCGTTGGGCACTTTTAGCAAAAAAAGAGCCCATTGTAACGATTGTTGTGCAACTTCGATGAGAAAACAACTAGTTGGCATAGTCATTGGGTAGCTTTGGTGAGCAAAACAACCTGTTGGCCTGGTTACTGGGAACTTTCATTGTGGAAATTGCCCATTAGCGCCTTCACTGGGCACCATAAGTGAGAAGACAACTAGTTGACAAGGTCGTTGGGCATCTTTGATGAGTAAAAAAATGAGTTCACAATGTCACTGGGCACTTTCATTGAGAAAATAACCTATTGGCACATCTTTGGTGCACAAAACAACTCATTGATACGGTTGTTGGGAACCTTCAGTGAGAGTACAGTCCGTGGGCATATCTTTAGTGGGCAAAACAACCAGTTGACATGATCACTAGGCACCTTCGGTGAGCAAAACAAGTCATTGTCATAGTCACTAGGCACTTTTGGTGAGTAAACAGCCCATTATAACTCTCGCTGGGCACCTTTGGTGAGAAAACAACCCATTGTAATGGTCACTAGGCAGCGACGATGAGAAAACAACTAGTTGGCATGGTTGTTGGACACCTTTGTTGAGGTAAACAACCCATTGACATAGTACCTGGCCACTTTCAATGAGAAAATTGCCTAATGGAACGGTCACTGGGCACCTTTGATGAAAAAACAATTACTTGACATGGTCGCTGGGCAGCTTCAGTCATTAGAACAACCAATTCACACAGTCGCTGGGAATTTTTAATGACAAAATAACCTGTTGACACAGTCGTTAGGCACTTTTAATGATAAAATGACCTATTGGTATGGTCGCTGGGCACCTTCGTTGAGAAAAACACTAGTTGACATGGTTTTTGGGCACCTTCGATGAACAAAAAAACCGGATCACATAGTTGTTGGGCACTTGCACTGAGAAAGCAACTTATTGCCATATCTTTGGTGGGAAAAATAGCCTGTTAACATGGTTGAAAGGCACTTTATGTGAGAATACAGTCCGTGTGCACATCTTTAGGGGGCAAAACAACTAGTTAGCATGGTCACTGGGCACCTTCTGTGCGCAAAAAAAATCGTTAACACAGTCATTAGGCACTTTCGGTGAGTAAACATCCCATTGTAATAGTCACTGGGCTCCTTTTGTGAGAAAACAACCTATTGTAACAGTTATTAGGTAGCATCAATGAGAAAACAACTAGTTGGCATGGTCATTAGACACATTTAATAAGGAAAACAACCCCTTAATATAGTCCTTGACCACTTTCAATGAGAAAATTGCCCAATGACACAGTCACTGAGCACCTTCGATGACAAAACAAGTTATTAATATGGTCGTTGGACACCTTCAGTGAGCAAAACAACCAGTTCATGTAGTTGAGTAAAACTGAATTCTACAAAGTTATAGAACTCAGTCATGCTTCATCTTCATTAAAAGGTTTAATGGTTGTTTTTTAAATGAATGTGAGCTGTCCATTAATGTGTTTTATAGCTATCTTCACTCTCTTCCAAATGTTTAAGAGTAGATTTAGAGGGAGACAATTAATTTGGCTTTGATGCTAAATGAAGGGTACGATTTGTGGAGCTCTCAATTAATGTTTTTGGCAACTCTCCATTTGTTTCTTCATTCTCTCAAAAACCGAAAAGTGTTGGACATGAAGGGACGATTCATTTTGGCTTTGATAAACAAAATGAATGGTGCGTGAATTTGATCTTCACTAATTCTCTCCCAAAAAACCGTCCAAGAGTTGGAGATTTCAGCTTTTGTACAATTCATTTTTAGCTTTGATAAAAATGAAGGTGTGAGAGGAGTTGTCTCTCCAAGCTCTCCAAACAGTCAGCCATAACAAAAGGTTTGCTCTCCTAGATTTTTCTTCTCCTTTTCCACTAAAGGATCTTGTTAGCCAAGTTTTCCAAAGAGAACAAGTGGTAGATCGGATTGGTTGAGGACACAGTAGCGAGGAGTCAAAGCTATAGCAAGGAGTCAGTAATATGCTGATCTTGTTCTTATTTTATTTATTTTCCTTCTGCCATATCATGTGACGATTAAACATATGTTAATTTGGTGTTTATGCTTCCGTTGTGTTCTGATTTCGGAAAAAGTTTTTGAAATCTACAGTTTAACCAAACCTAGTATGAAATTATTTTTGATCCAAAAATTGGTATTAGAGTTAATTTTATTATGCATGATTCGGTTCCTTTATGTGGCATCGATTGACAATTAAATTAAATTATGTATGCTGCAATTTTTTATATGATAAAAATATATGTTATGTATGTTTTTTGGTTTGCTCTTTGGGTTGTCCATAGAAAATCGATTTACCATGTAAGTTGTCTTCCTTTGGATTGTAACAAGGAGGGTGGCCTATCATTGCCATGTTTTCTTTTTGTCTTATTTTTTTCTGTTTGTAAAATTTTATAATTTTGACGATGGAGTAGCCATGGATCTAAGAAAAGAAAATTTACAAAAATTGCCATTAACTCGTTTTTACCAAACGGGGCGAGTTGTGCTACTATAACGATCGTTGGGCACCCTTGGTGAGAAAACATCCCATTGTAACAATCACTGGGTAGCTTCATTAAGAAAACATAGTTGTTGGGCACCTTTGATGAGCAAAATAACCAATTGATATGATCGCTAGGCACCTTTGGTCAAGAAAACAATCTGTTGATATGGTCGCTAGGCACTTTTTATGAGAAAATTACCCATTGGCATGATCACGAGGCACCTTTGGTAAGAAAATAACTAGTTGATATAGTTTCCAGGCACCTTTAATGAGTAAAACAACCCGTTCACATAGTTGCTGGGCAGTTTCGGTGAGAAAACAACCCATTGGCACATATTTGGTAGGCAAAAAAACCTGTTGGTATGGTTGATTGGCAGTTTCGGTGAGAAAACATTATGTGCGCACATTTGTGGAGGCAAAACAACTAATTGGCATGGTCATTGGGCAACTTTAGTGAGAAAATAGACCGTTGGCACATCTTTGGTGGGCAAAATAGTCAGTCGATATAGTCCTTGGGCACTTTTGATGGGACAGTATCCCATTATAACAGTCGGTGTGCAACTTTGATGAGAAAACAACCTATAGCCACAGTCGCTTGATAACTTTAGTGAGTAAAACGACTTATTGACATAGCCGCTGGCCACCTTCGGTGAGCAAAACAATCTATTGACACAGTGGCTGGGCACTTTCGGTGAGTGAACAACCTGTTGAAAAATCTTGGGCGGGTAAAACAACTAGTTGGCATGGCCGTTGGGAACCTTAGGCGAGAAAATACCCCATTCACATGGTCATTGGGAACTTTCAGTGAGAAAACAACCCACTGGCATAGGCACCTTTGGTAAGAAAACAATATGTGGGCCAATCTTTGGTTGGAAAAACAACCAGTTGGCATGGTCATTAAGCACCTTCGGTGAGCAAAATAACCTGTTGGCATGGTTACTGGCCACTTACGATAAGTAAAACATCCAATTAATATGATCACTAGGCATCTTTGGTGAAGAAAACAACCCGTTGACATAGTCGCTTAGCATGTTATATGAGAAAATAGCCCATTGTAATGGTCATTGAGCAGCTTCGATGAGGAAAAAAACTAATTGGCATCATCATTAGGCACCTTCAATGAGCAAAACAAACCCTTGGCATGAACGTTGTGCACCTTAGGTGAGCAAAACAAAACAACCAGTTGGCATGAACGTTGTGCACCTTAGGTGAGTAAAACAACCCGCTGGGCATGGGAAATTTGCCCATCAGCATGATCACTAGGCACCTTTGGTAAGAAAATTACTAGTTGATATGGTCGTTGGGCACCTTTAATGAGCAAAACAACCCACTCACATAGTGGCTAAGCATTTTCAGTGAGAAAACAACCCAGTGGGACATCTTAAAAGGGTAAAACAACCTGCTGGTATGGTTGCTAGCCACTTACACTAAAAAAACAGTCCGTGGGCACATCTTTGGTGGGCAAAACAACCATTTGGCATGATAGATAAGCAACTTCGGTAAACAAACAACCCATTGGCAATTCTTTGGTGGACACAGCAACCAATTGACATGGTCGTTAGGTACCTCGATGAGTAAAACAACTCATTAATATTGTCAGTGGGCACTTTTGGTGAGTAAACAACCCATTGCAACTGTCACTGGGCACCTTTGGTGAGAAAACAACCAGTTGGCATGGTCATTGGACACCTTAGGTGACCAAAAAACCTTTTGAAAAGTTGCTGGGAACCTTTGGACAATAAAACAACTAGTTAGCATGATTGTGGGGCACCTTTGATGAGGAAAACAACCTGTTCATATGGTCATTGGGCACTTTCAGTGAGAAAATTGCCCATTGGCATGGTCACTCGGTACCTTCGAAGAGAAAAAATTGGTTGACATAATCTCTGGGCACCTTCGGTGAGCAAAACAACCCTTTCACACGGTAGTTAGGCTCTTTCAGTGAGAAAACAACCCATTAGTAATAACATCAGTAATAACAGCTTGGTGGCAAATCTTTGGTGAGGAAAAACAACAAGTTGGCATGGTCATTAGGTAACTTTCGTGAGTAAAACAACCCATTGACACCGTCATTGTCACTTTCAGTGAGTAAACAGCCATTGCAACGATCGCTGGGCACCATTGGTAAGAAAACAACTAATTATAACAATCACTGGGTAGCTTTCGTTAGAAAACGATAAGTTGACATGGTCATTGGGCACCTTCGGTGAGTAAAACAACCCACTGACATCGTCACTGAGCACTTTCGGTAAGTAAGCTGCCCATGGTAATGGTCATTGTGTGTCATTGGTGAAACAACCAATCGTAATGGTCACTGGGCACCTTTGGTGAGAAAACATCTCATTGTAATGATCACTCGGTAGCTTCGGTTAGAAAACAATAAGTTGGCATAGTCGTTGGGCACCTTCGATGACCAAAAAAACCATTTGACATAGTTACTGGGCACCTTCTTGTAGTAAAACAACCAATTAGCATGATCGTGGAGGACTTTTGGTGAGGAAAACAACTCATTGATACGGTTGTTGGGCACTTTTAATGAGAAAATTGCCCATTGCCATGGTCACTGGGCATCTTTGTTCATGAAACAACCAGTTGGCATCAACATTGGGCACCTTCGGTGATCAAAACAACCCTTTGGCATAATCGCTGGGCACCGTCCTTGAGGAAAATAACCCGTTGATATAGTTGCTTGGAACTTTCTATAAGAAAATCGCCTATTGGCATGGTGACTGAGCACCTCCGGTGAAAAAACAACTAGTTCATACAGTCACTGGGCACCTTTGACTAGCAAAAAAACCTGAAGTAAATCACACGTTAACATAGAATTTACATACAATATATGATATACACAAGAAGAGGGTTGAGTTGTGTATTCTTTTCATGAATACAAAATCTTTAATATTTCTTGATAAGAACTTCTCTAACTTGTTAAAAGAATATCACTAACGTTATACGAAAATTGTTATGTAGATAAATTGCAATTAACTTATATATACTTGTTTAGAAAAAACAAAATAGGATAAGTTGAAAGATAGAAGATAGACATTGCGATTTTATACTGGTTCACCTTAAACCGTGGGCTACGTCCAGTCCTCAGAATTCTTATGAGTTTTCACTATACTTCAACAAGTTTACAAGTATTCTTTCTTCCCTTCCAGAGCCTCTTCAGGTCTTTTACACCAAGTATTCTTTTAGCTATCTTAGCCTCTCTAAGCTCTTATCCTTTTCTTCCTCTCACTAGAAAGATATTGTGAGCTTTTGTTATAGTAGGGTTAGCTCTCTAGTATTGCACTACAGAATTTTTCTTTTCTAAGTAAACACTTGAACGCTCAAAAGTTGTCAACTCTAAAGTTTTTTGAAAAGTTGAAAAGTTATTCAATCTTCGGCTACAACTAGTATTTATAGTCTAAGTCTCCAACTACTTCTCGATTCTTGATAACTGCTTCTTGTATCTTGATAACCGCTTCTTGAATCTTGATAACTGCTATTTAGTTGAGTTCTGTAACTAACTCCGACTAACTAACTGTTCGTCGTACTAGCGTATCTTCTTCTTTGTATTGTCTGTGTTTTGCTTCTTTTGTATCTTCTGCTTCTTGTGTGTTTTTACTTCTTCTGTATCTTTACTTCTTTTGTGCTTTGCGCTTCTTCTATATCTTCTGCTTCTTCTATGTTTTTACTTCTTCTGCATCTTTACTTCTTCTGTGCTTTGCGCTTCTTCTATGTTTTGCTTCCTCTGTGTTTTGCTTCTTCTGTGTTTTTACTTCTTTTGTATCTTTACTTCTTCTGTGCTTTGCACTTCTTCTGTGTTTTTCTTCCTTTTTGTTTTGCTTCTTCTGTGTTTTGCTTCTTCTGTATCTTCACTTCTTCTGTGCTTTGCGCTTCTTCTGTGTTTTGCTTCTTCTGTATCTTACTTCCTCTGTGTTTTGCTTCCTCTGTGTTTTGCTTCCTCTGTGTTTTGCTTCCTCTGTGTTTTGCTTCTTTCTGTGTTTTGCTTCTTTTATGTTTTGCTTTCTTCTGTGTTCTCCACTTCTTCTGTGTTTTGTACTTCTGTATACTTAACACACTCATCAAACTAGTTCATTTATTTCTAACATTATTATTATTTGATTGTTATCAAAATTAATTATCGTAAAGTCCTCCTGACTTAACAACCATAACATAATGGTGTGGCTGAGAGGAGAAACTGAACTTTGTTAGACATAGTAAGGTCTATAATAGGTTTAGTGAATTTACCAAAATCCTTTTAGGGGTATGCACTAGAAGCTTCTGTTTATGTATTAAACAGAGTCCCATTCAAGTCAGTTGGTGTTACTTCATATGAGATATGGACTAACAATAAACCTATCTTTTTCATATGAAAGTTTAGGGTTTTCCTGCTTACATGAAGAGGATTCAGTTAGTTAAGCTTGAAGCTAAATCTAATAAGTGTCTGTTTGTAAGATATCCTAAGGAAACTATAGGATATCAGTTTTACCATGTTTTAGAACAAAAGGTGTTTGTTTCAAACATGTTATCTTTTTAGAGAAAGAGTTTCTTCTAAAAGAAGACAGTGGGAGTAAAATTGAACTTCTGGAAGTTCAAGATGCTCAAATAGATGCAGATCAACTGCCTGGACTCGAGACTATTGTTCTTGAAGATGAAACAATATTTTAACCTTCTAACATATAAGAAGTTCGTACGTCAAGTAGATATGTCATGTTCCTGAGAGATATGATTTTCTCATAAGTGAACTGAACGACATATTGCTCATAGAAGAAGATGAACCTACTACCTACAAAGAGGTTATGAAGAGTTCAAAATCTGATAAATGGCTTCAATCTATGAAATTCGAAATGGATTCCATGTATGAAAACCAAGTATGGAATTTGGTTGACCCATCCGAAGGGATAAAGCCCATAGGGTGTAAATGGGTTTTCAAGAAGAAAACTAACATGGAGGGTAATGTAGTTACCTATAAAGCTAGGCTTGTAGCTAAAGGTTATCGTTAAAGGCAAGGTGTTGACTATGATGAAATGTTTAGGCCAGTAGCTATGCTTAAATCCTTTAGGATACTCCTAGCCATTGCCGCCTATTATGATTATGAGATATGGCAAATGGATGTGAAGATAGCTTTCTTTAATGAAAACCTAACCGAGGATGTGTATTGACACAACCTGATGGTTTCATATCCATGAATGGAGAAAAAGTATGCAAGCTTCAGAAATCCATTTATGGATTGAAGCAAGCATCCAAGAGTTGGAATATCCAATTTTATTAGACAATTAAAGAGTTTGGTTTCTCACAAAATTCGGATGAGCCGTGTGTGTATAAGAAGGTTAGTGGGAGTGCAATCGTATTCCTTATACTGTATGTAGATGACATATTGCTAATAAGAAACGATGTCTCAGCTTTGCAATCAATAAAAATTTGGTTAGCTAATAACTTCTCTATGAAAGACCTTGGAGAAGCAAATTATATTTGGGGGATAAAGATCTATAGATAGATATAAGAGGTTGCTTCATCTTTCTCAGTCTACATACTTAGACAAGATGTTAAAGAGGTTTAGCATGGAGCAGTCCAAGAGAGGTTATCTTCCCTTGGTACATGGGATTACATTTTCTAAATCTATGTGTCCAAAGACACACGATAAGAGGACTCGCATGAATTTGATTCCTTATGCTTCACTATAGGATCAATCATATATGCTATATTATGTACTAGACTCGATGTATCGTTTACTCTAAGTGTTACGAGTAGATATCAGTTAGACCCTTAGTGATGGTCATTAGGTAGCTGTCAAGAATATCATTAAGTATTTTAGAAGAACTAAAGATGTATTATAGGTATATGGAGAAAGTGATAGGTAAGCAGGTATACTAATGCCAGCTTCCAATCCGATAGGGATAACTCCAGATCCTAGTCTAGATATGTATTCACAATGAATGATGATGCAGTTAGCTGGAAAAGTTCCAAACAAGAGCTGACTACTGGTTTGACGACAGAGGTGGAGTACATTGCAGCGTTAGAAACGGAAAAGGAAGCGATTTGGATTAAGAAGTTTATTATGGAACTTGGTATGGTTCCTAGCATTGCTAACCTAGTGCAGTTGTATTGTGATAACAATGGGGCTGTAGCTCAAGCGAAGGAACCGATATCTCATCAGAAGTTTAAATATGTTCTCAAGTGTTACAATTTGATTAGAGAAATCATTGGTAAAAATAATGTCAAGATAGAGAGAGTTCCCATCAATTAGAATATAGTTGATCCGCTAACTAAGCCTATTTCCCAAAAGAAATTTATATCTCATGTAGACGCCTATGGTATTAGATATCAAAGTGTTTGGCTTTAGTGTAAGTAGGAGTTTATTAAAGAAATGCTCTAAAGGCAATCACCTTTAGCACTTATCGTACAAATCATTTTATGATTAATAAAGATATTTTTCATTATTTTGTTGTTCATGCATTTATGGATTTGATATTGATCTTAAGATGATTTAATGAAGTCCTTGATACAAAACATAGCATGGAGGAAATCATGTTGAGATCATGATAATGAGATTCCTTTCATGTGTAATTATGATAGTATCTAAACTTTCCCTAGTCATAGGATTAATGAGATGGGATATTATTAATCCGGATATACTAACACATGTTATACTCCTTGATTAGATCAAGCAGTAGATCTTATAAGTTGTAGACATGAGTTATTTAGAGTTAACATGTGGATGCTTACTAAGGGTAGTAAGTACATTAGATTGACCTACTATAAGACAATCATATGGATATTCTATTCTAGTGTCAATGATGGTCTCATTATAGTAATGGTACAAGTATCCTTTGACTTGAGATGCTCAAGGATATCGCAGATATTGATCCTGTGTTTTGACTCCATTCACCTATGCCTTTCAGGGGTTACTCATAGGGTGCTGATTGGGTACAACTTGAGGTATTCAGAGGTAATTAAGTAGCCAATAAAGGATTCACCACTCCTGATAGGAGGAGATGATACCCACGGCCTTTTGTCAGGGTCATTATTCGGGAGTCTCTGGCTAGAGCAGATATATGTCATGAAGAGAGTCTTCAATGATACATAGAGTAATGAGATCCTCAGGACAAGAACTAATATCACTTGGACTAGATATGACGTAGTCAGTCTAGTGGGAGTTAACACTTTGACCATACTCTGAACCAAGTGGGGTATAGATGGTGAAAGGACAAATTGCATGGTAACATTGCGTATAGAAGAGTTCGTAGTCAAAGCACTGACTTTTCGATCAATTAGGGGTTATGAAGTGTTACTAGATACCACTCTTGATTTACTTAAATTAAGTGTTAATTCAAGTAGCCAACATAATTGAGAATCTAATAGGTTTCACACATAAGAGATCCGAAGGATGAGTAAAATGTTCTTGAATGGTGATTCAAGATATAAGAGAGTGTTTCAGGATTGTATCACGATGTGATTATGGTAGAAAATATTGCGTGGAATGGATTAGAAGCAAGTGTTGCTGGCTTCCATTAATGCATGTTATCCATGGTCATTAACTTCCCATAACTTCCATTAATGCATGCTATTCACGACCATTAACTTCCCATAACTTTCCATTAGTGATGAGGGTTATGGAAGGTCAAATGGTGCAGAAAATTGAGATGATTTTTGTACATCTTGTGTAAGACACAAAAATGAAAATGATAGGTACTTTTTCTTACACACACACATTCTCTCTAACTCTCTCAAGAGTTCTTGTCTTTGCTAGCACAAAGAAAGAATTCTAGCCACCTCCTAGGGAGGTTTCATCCTTCTATCTTCGTGTGGACTTTCATTAGAGAAGGTCTGCGTTGATTGTTGTGGTTTACGACAACCCAAAGTGGAGAAGATTAAAGAACGAAGGAGATCATTAGAAAGGTTTGTAAACATCTTACATTTCATGTTTTTATTTTTCTAATATGCATGAGTATATTTGGTTTTTGAGATTCTGTTTTATTTCCGCTATGTATATTTGATATATATATTATGTATATGATGCATGATCAAAACATAACAAATAGAAGTTTTCATGGATGATTTTTTAGCTTTGGAGATTTCTTTTGATATGTGCCTAACCAATTTAGACAAGCTACTCCAAACATGTGAAGAATCAAACTTAGTGTTGAATTGGGAAAAGTGTCACTTTATGGTGCAGGAGGGAATAGTACTAGGGCACAAAATTTCTCACCATAGATTTGAAGTGAATAATGTGAAAACGGAGGTTATAGAGAAACTCCCACCTTCAATCAACATTAAGGGAGTGCGAGGATTCCTAGGTTATACTGGGTATTACTGTCACTTCATTTGAGATTTCTTGCAGATTGCAAGACCAAGAATATGCCCTTCCTTTTTTATGATGATTATTTATCTGCATTTAATCAATTAAAGGAGGTATTAACATTAGCCCTAACTTGACACCACCTGATTGAACACTCCCATTTGAGGTCATGTGTGACGCAAGCGATGAAGCTATCAGTTGCATATTAGGTCAAAGAAAAGATAAAAGGTTGCATGCTATATACTACGTAAGAAAGACCCTAACGAGACCCCAACTTAACTACACTACCACAAAAATGGAACTACTCGCCGTGTTGTATGCATGTGAGAAGTTTCGATCGTACCTTTTGGGGTAAAAAGTGATCATATTCACTAATCATGTTGCTTTAAAATATCTTTTTAACAAGAAGGATGTGAAATCGAGGCTTATTCAATAGGTACTCCTCTTATAGGAATCTGATATTGAAGTATGAGATAAAAAGGAAGTGGAAAATGTAGTTATCGACCATTTTTCACATCTAGAAAGAGAGGAATGCGAGCAAAGTGATGATGTTAATGAGAAATTCCCTGATGAAACCTTGATGTTACTTAACAGCCTAGTAATACCATGGTTTGTTGATATCAAAAATTATGTTACCAGTGGTAAACTCCCCTTTGATTTATCATATTAATAGAGGAAATGGATCCTAAATGAATGCATCAAATATCTATGGGATGAACCAATCTTATATCGAACATGTATTGATGGTTTAGTAAGATGATGTGTTCCAGATGAAGAAATGTTAGATATATTAACACAGTGTCACGAAGCTTAATACGCCAACCACTATAGAGTAAATAAAATGACAGTTCGAGTACTCGCATGGATTTTATTGGCCATGTTTGTTTAAGGATGCTTAAGCTTTCATGACACAGTGCGATCGCTATCAACAAGTAGGCAACATCTCCAAAAAAAGATAAGATGCCATTATCTAACATTTTAGAAGTTGAAGTCTTCGATGTATGGGGCATCAATTTTATGGGGTCGTTTCCATCTTCCATAGGGAACACGTACATTCTAGTGGGGATGGATTATGTATCTCACTGGGCTGAAGCCATGGCATCTCCAACTAATGATGGGAAAGTTGTCTAGAAGTTTATCAAAAATTTATTTAACTGGTTTGGAGTATCAAGAACTATAATAAGTGATGAAGGAGCACATTTCTACAATAGATTTTTGATGCCTTCCTAAAAAGATACAAAGTCCATCATCAAGTTGCTACTCCTTATCAGCTTCAAATGAGTGAACAAGTGGAGGTCGTGAATCGAAAGCTAAAATGAATTTTAGAAAAGACGGTGAATAGCTCTAGGAAAGACTGGGCATTAAGGTCCGTTGATGCTTTATGGGCTTATATGTGTGTGTTCAAAACACCTATCATAATGACTCCTTTTAGGCTTGCATATGGTAAGGCTTGTCATTTGCCTATGGAGCTAAAGAATCGAGCATATTAGGTAATGAGAGTTCTAACCTTTGATTGGAAGCAATGCCTGAAAAATGACACTTACAACTAAATAAACTTGAACAATTTCATTCCAATATGTACGAAAATGCTAAACTTTACAAGGAGAAGGTGAAGAGATGGCACGACTCTTATATTAAGTAGAAGGAATTCAAGGTAGGAGATGTAGTCTTGCTATATAATTTGCAGTTGAGACTACTTCTAGGAAAGCTGAAATCGCGACGGAGTGGACCATTTATGGTCACCTAAGTTTTTTATCATAGAGCCTTAGAATTAGAAAATGCAAATAAAGAAACCTTTAAGGTGAATGGGCATCGCTGCAAACCATATCTTAGCGGAGTTATAAATAACTATTCTACTGGCCTTCGAGTTATAAATAGAGCTAGTAGCCAGTTAAGAATGTGATAAAGTTAAGAAACTGGAGGACATTCATCACAAATGTTGGCCTTCGTATCAAAAGACTATAATGACATTCCAACCAAGCCTTTTAATAAAAGCATGACCTGGTTGAGTAACTAGATCGACATTCATCACAAATGTTGCCTTCATGTAAAAAAGCTAGGTTCATGTTAATCAAAATCAATAAAAATAGTGTTTTGTCAAATAAGCCTACCGATCTTTATGAATAGCTTGAATTTTTATGAAAACCTACTTAGGGATAGTTACAATTATGATCGACTGAATAATTATCAATGTGTGTGTGTAAGTGATAGGGATGAATAAACTTGACATTAAGGTTTTGATTAGTATGTATATTTAATCTGAAGTACTCAGACATATTTCACAAGTGAATAAGTTAGAACAACTTGAGGGATCTTGTTTATAGTTAAATTTGTTTCGTGAAGTTTAATGTCATTAACCCGTTAATGCAAATATGTGTGTTTTGTTGTTAATTGTGTTTAGTTTGTTGTGTTTTGATTATTTTGTCTTTGCTTAAGGACAAGTAAAAGTTTAAGTGTATGTATATTGATAGTGGTAGATTGCATAACATTTTAGGCGGTAGTTTAGTATGTGTTTAGTTGTTAAATTGAATAATTAGTGCATGTTTAGGTCAGACATTTATGTTTTGAGCGTTTTATCGGTTAGAGTACACCATTGAGCTTAAATTTTGTCTATTTAAGGTGCCTTGATGTGTTTGTTAATGTTTTAGATCAATTATAGAAGAATGGAAGAGAATCGAAGGAAACCCAAAGCAAAAGCCAGAGCCACAATCACCGCCAATGTGTCACGATCGTGACAGAGGGTAAATGTCAGGGCCATGATCGTTACATACGCGAAGACAATGCACATTGACTTACTGAACTTTATTTTTAGGGACATTTTCAACTTTTGGAGCCTAAGAAAACCCCACAGTTTGCCCTAATTAGAAAATTCTATAAAAGGAAAAAATAAAACCCTAAAAGGGAGCTTAAATTCTGCTACTTTAGGAAAAAGCTTCAAGAGGAGAGAAAAAGAAAAGAGAGAAGATGAAGAAGAGGAGAGGGCTTTTAACGCTGCTACCTTTCCGAGTCGACCTAATCCCATCCAAGTGACAATCCATTCATCTTTGCCATTGTCTTCATTAAATGTGTAAGATGAATATGATTATGTTTGTGAGTTATGAATTGATGATGATGTTTAGGGATTTATACTTGATTTAATGTTAATATAGTTGTTTTTATTTTATTTCCATTGGGTGTTGTGATTGGTTGTTGTAACTTCACGCTTTTGTAATAAATCGAGGGAGTGAATTGAATGCGAAATGATTAGGTTGTTTAATGAGAGCTAAACAATCTTAGATCATGCAATTAATTAAATCAGCAATTGTACGGAGAGAGAAGGGCTAAAATTGCATCTTTATGGTTCTACACACTTCTAGTGAATTGCCTGGTCTTATATATGATTGTGTAAGTTGTAATAACTTCATTTCTTAATTTCTTTGCCTTCATTCACCCTAATTCATCTTCTTATTTCTTCCATGAAGGCAAACAAGATTGAACATTGATAGAACGACTACAATGATATGTTTTTAACTCATTTTGGTTCTTGTTCCTCCAACTTGTACCTAAAACAAAATATGAACCAAAATAAGCATCTTAAGCACAACATAATATTAATCACTAAGCATTAGGTAGTAAATATATAGTCAATCAAGTGCTTATCAAGTTTCCTTGCACTTAACTTTTAGTCGTCCTCAAGCAAAACTAAAAGTCAAAATCAAAATCCAAAACAGTTCCTCCTTTTCCATATTTTCCAAGAATAAATAGTCATAAGAAAAGAGGAATAACTTTCAAAACCAAGGCAAAAACTAAACATTTAATTCTTTTACGCATGATTATTTAATAACTATTCCCTTCAAAAAATAAACCATCTAGGGTTAAACTTTGATAAGTTGTGTTTAAAAATAAAATAATTACACTCAAACTCCTTTCATGATAAAGATATTCCACAGCTTTAAGTATCATTTCAGTTTTCCACCACTAAAGATTCATATGCATAATCATGAATCAAATGTCATTTTAAGATTGTAATGGGGACAAAGTTTAAGATGAGAAATATTAGGGTAATGTACTTGATAGTGGTAAATTGCATAACATTTTAGGGGGTAGTTTAGTATGTGTTTGGTTATTAAATGAATAATTTGTGCATTTTAGTTTAAGATTGTGTTGTTTAGTTAGACATTTATGTTTTGAGTGTTTTATAGGTTATAGTATGCCATTAAGCTTAAATTTTGTCTATTTGAGGTGCCTTGATGTGTTTGTTAGTATTTCAGATCAATTATATAAGAACGAAGGAGAATTGGAGGAGGCCCGAAACAAAACCCAGGGCCACGATCATGATACAAACAAGATGAATCGTGACAAAAGGTAAAATTTAGGGCTAAAATTGTGGCTCGTGTAGACAGTGTGCATCGACTTACCGAACTTCATTTTTCAGGGACATTTTAGACTTTTAGAGCCTAGGAAAACCCCAGAGTTCGCCCTAATTAGAAAATACTATAAAAGGAAAAGAATAGAAACCTAAAAGGGAGCTGACATTCTACCACTTTAGGAAAAGCTTCAAGAGGAGAGAAGAAGAAGAGAGAGAAGAGGACAGGGCTTCCGACACTGCTGCCTTCCTAAGTCAACTCGATCCCATCTAAGTGACGTTCTATTCATCTTTGTCATTTTCTTCATTGAATGTGTAAGATGAGTATGATTATGTTTATGGGTTGTGGATTGATGATGATGTTCTAACTTTTCTTTAGGGATTTAAACTTGATTCAATGATAATATAGTCGTTTTTGTGTTATTTCGATTGGGTGCTGCTTGATTGCTATAAATTTACACCTCAATAATAAATCGAGAGAGTGAATCGAATGCGAAATGATTAGTTTGTTTAATGAGAGTTAAATAATCTAATAGATCACACAATTAATCAAATCGGTAATTATACAGAAAGAGATCCTGTATGAGACCTGGTAGTTTATTAGAAAGCTTAAAAACTGATTAGGTTGTGAGCTAATAGTTAATCGAGAGGCTACAATTTTGAAAACTCAACTTAACGAGGGTTTAGTGATTATAATTCGAGAGAGAGTAATCCACCTCATGATAGTCTAGAGCCAACACTATAATAACACAAAAATGATTAGGTTAGCATTGATGATAAGATAAATCACTCTCTCATAATTGGGTAAATTTTCTTGTTTGATTTCCCATTATGAATTTGGTGTTACTTAATATTCAAATTCTTGCGTTAATTTCACAAATTAATTTTCTCTCACTCACCTTCACGTGTTTACTTTTCTATTCAGTTTTTATTTTCAATTTATTAATTTTTTAAGCCTTAGATAACTTAGGAATAGATTAGTTCACAACTCCTTTTGGAATCGACACCTTAGATACTATCATTCACGACTTCTGCGCTTGCAGTATATTAATGGTTTTAAATAGATTAAAGGTTTCCTTAATAGTATTTTATAAGCCATCAAAACTAGTGAAGCACAACAAACACTTAATCAAGTATCAAGTGCAAAAATTAACATCCACTAGTAACGCGTCATAACACTACACAAAATAAAGTAGACCTATTACTATAGTAGTGGTGAGTCTAGGTGGATCCTACAAAGAGTGTGTACATAGCTTTCAAATTTAAAATAATTGGTGTAGGTTATGAGGGGGTTGGTTTATCGAACAAGAAAATAAAATGAAACTAAATTAGTAAAGAAAAATTAAAGAAAACATGCAAAAATGATGAAAATTGATGAATGGATTAGGGACTCGGTTCTTTGGTTCAATATAATTATTGGTCATAGATTAACAACAAGCTCTGTAAATCCCAATTTTTCCTTAGGTCATAGTTAATTAAGAAGAGTTCATTATTTAACCCTAGCTATTAGATAACTGAGGAGATGCTCTCTAAATTGAATTGGATAGTCACCTTATAAACGATAAAAATAGACCAATCTAAGCAATAATCACACAAACTCAGACTATTTAACTTAGGTTATGTTATCCTTAACAATTTAACACACATACGACTTTAAACATGATTATTACATATCGCATTCAAATTCTAGCAATGGGTTTTCATGAAAAACGATTCAATAGAATATCAAAATCATTCTTAGACAATACACAATCAATACATACAATATAACATAATCAATTTGAAAAGAGAACAAGAATAACAAACATAATGAAAAATATGTTTAACCGGGTTTGTCGGTGTCGGGACGTCTAGCCCTTCATCTTCTCCATGGCTGTCGTTATTCATCTTTTGCTCTAGCCCTCCCACCATCTTGGAAACCATAGAGGACAATATAAATCAGCTCACAAAACTCTCTCCTAACCATCCCATACTGCAAAACCGAAGAGTATAAAAATATATAGATGTCTTTCACTCTCGGTTCTATCCCCCCTTTTGCAGCTGACGCCCACTTTCTTTTTATATTCAATAGCTATGTTTAAAAAAACAAAATAAGGTAGCTAGGTTTTCATGAGATAAATGGATAGTTGTGGACACTCTATCTCGATTTCACTCCATTCCTAGCCCACTTTGTCATCACACTTCTTTTGTATATTCAAAAGCTTGGTTTAAAACATATAGGACAGGTGTCTTGTTCTTGGCAACATGAGGTGTCACCAGCTGCCTCCACTATGATGTTCTTTCCCCCTTACAAAGCTAGGTTAAATGGAATAAAATGGACAGCTATGTTTTAAGAAAAAATGGACAGGTGTAATGTGATGCAAGTGTTGTTACAACCATCCCATGTTTTTGTTTCAACTCTCACCCATTCTTTGTGTTAGCCGTGACACAAACCATGTCCTTTTCATCTTGAATAGCTAGTTTTTTTAATGTATGGGACATGGGTATAAATGGGACAGCTAGGTTAAAATACTCACCATTGTAAATGATGTCTTATGTTACATGGCTGTGCAATTTTCTGAATGACCGTGAGCGATATAAACAACATTTTCTTCATGTTCTTTTCATTTTCTTGTCTTTTTATTGCTTTTAATTTTATTCTTCTTACTCCATGAAAACAAGTGAGTATTAATCTTTGAAAAATGGCCCAAATATAGTGCTTTCGACTCACTTTAGCTCCTTTACTTTTGATTGTGCCTAAAACCACATATGCGTCAAAGTGAGTATCTTAAGCAATTTCATGTCATTAATCACTAAATGTTATGGTATAATTATACAATCAATTAAGCATATGTCATCCACAAAAAATTGGGTACCATCAGCTATGATGAATGTACAAACTTTATTTCACAAATTAGATTCAAGCCTTCATAGTACAAACCACATGAAGCACAAGGAATTAAAAGAGATCACCCACGAAAATAATGATGAACAATACACTATAACTATAAGAAGTGACCCTTCATAACAACTTCTCCCTTATTTATATCATAATCAATTCATTGATGTCATATAACTTTCGGAGGAAAGAGTAAGATGAATTACTTTGAAAAAAAATAAATTTCCTCCTTGATAACTTTCTTTCTTTTATTCTCTTCTATTATTTTCTTTTATTGTTTTATAATAAAGATAAAAATTCAAAGAAACTACATCAACAATAGAATTCATTGATAAGAGATAAAAAACACATTCCATCGACTGTAACCAAACAACATATATACACTTATATTGTAATGATTTTTTTAGACATAATTAAAGTAAAATTAAAATTATATAGCAAAGTATACCAAAAAAATATTTTATAATTTTATAAAATCTAAAATTATTATGTAATTTTGAAAAATTACTTAAAACATCGTAATATATCAAAACCAAATTCAACACTAAATATGATATGATATTTATAATATTGAGTATCTAGGATAGCAATAGAAATTATAAACTTTACTTGTAATTTGCATCTTTTGCTATACAAAGGATAGAATGCTTATCGTATCAAACGACACTGTACTTAAACAATGTAAGCACTTCAACTGAGAAAAGAAAAGAAAAAGAAATTGAGAAGGGGGAAGATAAGGGGATGAAGAACAAAGCGAGAGGATGAAGAAACGTCAAAAGTAGAAACAAAATGTAGGTGAAAGAGTACCTAGACAAGCACATACTATCTCAAAAAATTGAGGAGGCCGTTAACACCGCCATTAAGGCCAAAACTCATAATCTTATTCTGTTCACTCACTCATTCATTTACTTCCCTCAATCTTGCTTCAATCTTCAAAAATTGCAAAGAAACTTGTTCCTAGAATGCTACATAGGCAACCACCAAATACCTTCTATTCTTTTATTTTCTATCCTAATTTTGCCCTAATTCTTCACTTTTTTATCCATGAAGGTAAATAAAACCTAAAAACATATGAGAAACAAAATAAGTACGATAAATAATAAGAAATTCTCAAATAAACAAGCAACATGCATTAAATGTGAGATTATAAATATAGTATATTTAGCATTTATCAATAGGCATTTCTTGTATGCACATTATCTTGCAATCATCAATAAAGGAAGAGTAAGATAACTTTACTATCTATTGTTTGCTGCTGTTGCATTTTTTAATTATATTTTCTATTTTAGATTAGGTTATACGAAGAATGTTAAATTTAATAGGAGAATGCTATTAATTATTATAACATGTTTCACATGAGATGATACAAGATCTCCTTAATTCATAAACGGAGATGTACAAGGATGACTGCTTGATTTTCGGATACCCATTGCAATTTATCAAAGAGACAAACTTAATCTAGTTATATATTTCTCCACTTTTGTTACTTGTTTAAAATTAATCATCAGTTTATTTTCTTTATAATATCACTTTGTTGTCTTATAGTTATTTGGTGAGCCCAATTTTTATGTGGTGTTCTATAATTGTAAATGTTTGCAATTCAAATTTTGAGTTAATTGTGAGTACAACTAGGTGTAAAAGGAATTAAAGTACATTTAAAGTCATCCATTTCATGAAAAGATACAAATTAGAACATGAAAGAGTAAATGGTTTGGTTTTTGTTCGATAAAACTTAAAGTTTTGATAAAGTATGTTATTATCATTGTTAAATTGAATATAATTTCTTAATAATTTAATTTTATTTGTTTACTAAAACTCTTAATATAACAAGTAGTTCTAAACATCTAATTTACCTTAACTATATCATTCTTTTAATATGTTGAGTTTCTGAGGAACAAGTTTTATAAATCAAAGTAACTTGGAAGAAAATCTTGGATAAGGAAGTATCGATATGTCTTTAGTACAATGAGTTTAAATGATGATGATGAAACTATTCTCCATGATGAGAGCTTTACTGTAATATCCAGCTTGCCTATATTAAGGGTTAGAATCCTAAATTACTATAAATGAGTAATAACATTGAGAAGTTAGGAAATGCATTTCATAGTTATGCATAATTTAGCATATGCACATGTGAATATTGATTTTTGTACACATTACAAAGACTGTACGTGCACTAAATTAACATATTCTAGGGTATAAATGATTTTAAATGATTATGATGTGAATAGTGAATATTATGTCTTGAATTTTGATTTGGTGAGTATAAATATTAATTTAGAATTTTTGGTGAAAATTGGAAAAATTTTAAAATTATGTGTGTTTTTTTGGACTAGGAAAAATGCCAAGGGGCAAGAAAATTGATAAATAGTAGTAGAAATAAGTGACAATTAGTAGTAGAAATTATTGACAAGTGGCTTTAGGATTTAGTAATGATTGACATTGAAAATTGGAGAAAATTGGATTAAAAATTGGGTGACAAATGGACTAGTCCTTAAAGGACCAATTGGGAACCATAAGAGGAGGATATGTGGCAAGTGACAAATATCATGCCACTTGCTACACATCCATCCCACGATATCTACTTAGTGAAAGACCATCTTTTAAATTGTCTTTCACTTTTGCTAATGTTCTCTTCTTCTTGATTTTTAAGACACTCACAAACCTTCATCATCTTGAACTTTGCTATCACGTTCACTTACCCACTACAAGAGTTGGTTGTTATCTCTTCTTCTTAATGAAACCTAGCCTTTTTCCGTCTTGAAAAGTTGATGACTTTGTACGTTGAAGGAGCTAGGGTTTACAAGATTTTAAAGAAGCTTTGAGTTAATCAAGTAAGTAGCATTTTAATCTTCATAGGTTGTTTAAATATAAAACATTTGTGGTGATTGTTTTGAGATTGAATGATCATGATAATGGGGTTGAATATATATTGTAAAGTGGATGTAAAAATGAGTAGGTTTATGTTTTTTTGTGTGTTTATGATCAACAATATATTATCAGTTGTGTTAAAAGATGTTTTTGAGATAGATTGGTTATGAAAATGGTGTTTGAATGAGAGTTGAAAGTTGATAAATGAAGAGATGTGTTTATGACCTATTTTTGTGTATTGGATTAGTACAAGAAATTGATGAATGAATGTATATGTTGTGTTCTTATTTTAAGAATATGAAAACCATGCATTATAGGCTATTATGTAGAGGAAATAGGTCGTGAATTAAGGGTATAATGAAGGTGAAATTAATGCTTAAGAGAGGTGTTTAGTAATGTTCTTGAAATGAGAAGAAGTAAGGATTTGGTATAATAGTGAATGATAGAAATCATGTTCTGTTTTTGTATGATTGATAAACAATGATTTATGGATTGTTTTATGGATGTTTATGAGTTAGAAATCAGGTGAGAATGATGATGATATGAAGTATAAATGATGAACTATGGAGAAGATATATTGATGTATTACGAAAGAGATAAAATTTGGAAAAGATAGGAACACATGTATAATGGGATTAAGTAAATGATGATGAATCAATTTATGAGTTTTAATGTAATCAATATGGTAAATAGGTTTTGATGAAATGAAATTGCATAAATGGACATGGATTCTGGAAAAATTGGAGTGTTAATGATGTTATTTATGTTGTAAAATTCGTGGAAAATGAAGGAAGAAAAGTAGGGTACGATCGTGGCCTTCAGTACACGATCATGACCTGGATTATTTGGGTTCTGTCAAGATTATGGCAGAGTCCCCACGATTGTGGCCAGTTACACTAGCTTCTGTCACGATTGTAGGAAGGTTCACCACGATCATAGGTAGGCACAAAGAGGGAAATGTTGTCTTCTAAGTGATATTTGAAACAATTATTGATAAGGTATTTTCTTATGATGTATTTAGGCTTGAATGAGGCCTTGAATGAACCTAGTTTGATGATGAATTAGGTGATTAAAGTGATTTAAGGATACATACCTAAGAATAGACAAATTGAGCATGTATTATACATGATATATATACATATGTATATGATTAAATACTTATGTGATTAGACAAATTAGTAATGTGTATAAATATGTATTGCATGATATAGAAGCGCAAATAGAATGACAACATCCAGACATTGCTAGGACTTTAAGACAATAGCTAGCTTAATATAAGTAACCTAGATGTTCTCACTAGACTTGATTGTAATTACTTAAATTCCAATTATTGAACTGATACTCATGTGTATGTGGTAATTCTAAACATTGATGGTCCGAGGAGTTCAATAATTAGGAATGTATTCTCAACAAATATGTTGAACGTCGGACTTATATCCGATGAAAATGTGAAAGTGAATGTGGAAATTGAATAAAAGTGATTGATTGCATATATGTGATTTTGTTTCATTTCATTACATGATATGCATGATCAGATAAAAGCAGTTGTGGCCAAAGTAGCTAGTGAAAAAGAGCTGAAAGCTCAGAATGTGTATAAGAGACATAGGCTCAGTATATAAAATGAGCCCAGTATCCACAATAGATACGGGACAGTTATTAGTGAGCTTGGTATCCACAACAGATACGGGACATTTAAAAAGGCACTCGGTCACAATAAAGTAATAATTAAGAGCGAGTCATATGTACATAGTATATACAAATTGGTATTTATGATCTGAAATGTGATGTGATATTATGTAATTGTGATATGATTTGATTGCAAAAGTTGAAATGTGAATTGTTTTGTGTTTTATATGAGTGAGCACATCGATGATGGCTTGCTCACTGATTTCACAAAACTCATCAAAATTGCAACGTTACTTTTCAGGTACGAGAGAAGAGATTTAGCTTCTAAGACAAATTAAAAGAAACCTAGTACTGCATTTTGGACTCAAGAAATGACTTAAAAGTTGGTTAGCTAAAAATGAAGAGTTAGATAGAGTTTTTGTATAATTCCTCTTTCATATAGTATAATTTGTAAAAAGAGCAGTAGACTTCGATAAGCTTTTGATATTGTATATATGGATTATGGATGAAAAACTATAGTGTATTATGTTTTATAAATGAAATGAGGAATTGAGTTTTTGGATATTTGTGTTACTTATGTATGATGCCATATAAGTGAATGTGACTGCTCTAATGCGCTGCTTTTATGGAGTATCTTCTCGAGCATCCACCGGATATTCAAAATTATACTCTATGATAGTGGTGCGTTACATTTATACCTAATGAAAATTATGGCCAATACAATTTGAAAAGATATGTCATTAGATGAAATTTTAGCTTTTTATTTTTTATTTTCTTTTAATTTCACTTATATTTAACATATGTGAAATTTTATATATGGAATATAAATATAAAACTTTTAACTGTAAGTGTTTTTATCTCAGGTTTTATTTCTACTTTATTGTGTTCTTTGGCATAAATTCTTGTTGTAATGCTTAAGAATATATAATGTTATTACTTTATGATATTTTGATGTAATCAATTATAACATTTTTAAATACTTCATATTATGCTTAGTTTTTATCAATATGAGATTAAATGATCTTTTTCTTATATTAATTATGGTTATCATTTATACAAGAAATATATGAAAGGTAATATTAATATAAACAATGAGATTATTGCTCTACCAAATTTATATTATAATGATTTTTTGAGACATAATTAAAGTAAAATTAAAAAATATGTAGCAAAGTATAAAAAATTTATAATTTTATAAAAATTTGAAATTATTATGTAATTTTGAAATTTTACTTAAAACACCATAATATATCAAAACTAAATTGAATGCTAAATACGATATGATATTTATAACATTGAGTATCTAGGATAGCAATTAAAATTATAAACTTTACTTGTAATTTGCATTTTTTGTCGTACAAAGGATAGAATGCTTAATTGTATCAAACGTGATGGTACCAACACCAAACAATGTAAACATTTCAACCGAGAAAAGAAAAGAAAAAGAAATTAAGAAGGGGGAAGATAAGGAGGAAGAAGAACAAAGAGGAAGAAGAAACCTCAAAAGCATAAACAAAATGTCGGTGCAAGAGTACTTGGACAGGCACATGCTCTCTTGAAAAATCGAGGATGCCGTCAATGCTATCATGAGGGCCAAAACTCCTAATCTTCTTCTATTCATCGTAATCGCCCAATCACTCACTAATTCATTTACTTCCCTCAATCTTGCTTCAATCTTCAAAAATTGCAAAGAAAAATGGTCCTAGAAAGGTACACGGGCAACCACCAAAATAATTTCAATTCTTCTGGTTTATATCCTAATTTCGCCCTAATTCTTCACTTTTTTATCCATAAAGGCAAATAAGACCTAAAAACACATGAGAAACAAAATAAGTATGATAAATAATATAAAACTCTCAAATAAACAAGTAAAATGCATTAAATGTGAGATTAGAAATATATTCTATTTAATATTTATCAATAGGCATTCCTTATATACACATTATCTTACAATCATCAATAAAAGAGGAGAAAGATAACGTTGCTGTCTATTGTTTGCTTCTGTGTCATTTTTGAATTCTGTTTACTATTTTAGACTCAGTTAAACAAAGAATGCTAAAATTAATAGAAGAATAATATTAATTATCATAACATATTTCACATGAGATAATACAAGATCTTCTTAACTCATAGACAGAGGCATAAAAAGATGTGTGCGTGATTTTAGGATACCCATTGTAATTTATAAAATAGACAAACTTAACTTAGTTATATATTTCTTAACTTTTGTTACTTATTAATCATCACTTTATTTTCTTTATAATATCACTTTGTTGACTTATAGTTATTTGGTGATCAAATTTGAATACGGTTCTAAAATTGTAAAAGTTTGCAATTCAAATTTTGAGTTAATTTGTAAGTGTAGCTACGTATAAAAGGAATTAAAGCACATTTAAAGTCATACATTCCATAAAAACAAACAAATTAGAATATGAAAGAGTAAATGATTTGGTTTTTGTTCGATATAACTTAATGTTTTGAGAAAAGTATATTATTATCATTAGTAAATTGTATATAATTTTTTAATAATTTAATTTTATTTCTTTGCTAAAACTTTTAGTAGAACAAGTAGTTGTACATATCGAATTTACCTTGATTATATCATTCTTTTAATAGATTGAATTTATGATGAGCAAGTTTTATAGATGAAAATAACTTGGAAGATAATCTTGAATGAAAAGTATTAATATGCCCTTTAGTTCAATAAGTTTAAATGATGAAGATGAAACTATTCTCAACAACGAGAGTCTTGACCCTAATGAAAATTATAACCAATATAATTTGAGCCAATATGTCATTAAATGAAGTTCTAGTTTTTTTATTTTTTATTTTTAATTTTACTTGTTTTTAATATATGTTAAATTTAATATATGGAATATAAATATAAAACTTTTAACTATAATTGTTTTTGCTTCAAGTTTTTTTTTACTTTGTTCGTTGGCACGAACTCTTGTTATAATGTTTATGAATATATATTATTATTACTTTATAATATTTTGATGTAATCAATTATACATTTTTAAATATTTCGTATTATGATTAATTTTTATCAATATAAGATTTAAATAACCTTTTTTATATTAATTTTGATTATCATTTATATAAGAAATATATGAAAATTAATATTAATATAAACAGAGAGATTGATGTTATATCAAATTTACATTATGATGATTTTTTAAGAGATAATTAAAGTAAAATTATAAATTATAAATATATCGAAATACTTTTTATAGTTTTATAAAATTTTAAAATTATTATGTAATTTTGAAAAATTACTCAACACACCGTAATATATCAAAACTATATTCAACACTAAATGTGATATTATATTTACGACACTTACTCTCTGGGATGGCAATAGAAATTATAAACTTTGCTCGTAATTTGCATCTTTTGCCGTACAAAGGATAAAATGCCTAATCGTATACCGAGAAAAGAAAAGAAAAAGAAATTAAGGGGGAAGAGGAAGAAAGCGAGAGGAAGAGAAACAGAATGTCGGTGCAAGAGTACCTGGACAAGCACATGCTCTCCCGGAAAATCGAGGACGCCGTCAACGCCGCCGTGAGGGCCAAAACTCCCGATCCTGTTCTGTTCATCGTAATATTACTCACTCATTCATTTACTTCCACTTTTCATTTATCTAATCCTACTCCGTTTTTTACTCTTTTTTTATATTATACAGTCTAATCATATGAAAAAGTCGGTCCAATCGGTAATAACCAAGATCAAAGCCAGACAGATCCTTGATAGCAGAGGGATTCCTACTGTTGAAGTTGATTTGTATACTAACAAAGGAATGTTCAGAGCTTCTGTTCCTAGCGGCGATGTTACTGGAATGTAATTATTCATATTCAATTCTACACACACACAAACACTCTCTTTCAAGCTTCTTATTGTGGTATCATTTTAGGATGTATGTCTTTAGTTTTTCAAAGTCATTAACTTTGTTGTGAAGGTAAGAAGTACAATATCTTGCTTCAAAAAAATTGGGAATTTCTGATCTCAGGTATGAAGCAGTTGAATTGCGCGATGGGGACAAGGGGGCTTATCTTGGGAATGGCGTGACAAGAGCTGTTAAGAACATCAATGAGAAGATATCTGAAGCTCTCATTGGTATGGACCCTACTCTTCAGTCCCAAATTGATCAGGCCATTATAGACTTGGATAAAACTGTCAAAAAGGTAGACTTACGTTCCTTTCAAATGGAAAAAGATTCTAGCACTTTTGGTAACGGTGTATGGTTTATGTTCTATTCTTCGCCATGTTTGTGTGGGACGATAAACTTGCATATCTTCGTTTATGTTTTTCTTATCATCAAGTGCTCTTGCAAAATTTTAACATCCATTTTTGCTTGTATAATCAGTGAAGAGAAACATTTTCCTTGTTGTTCATTTATTAATTAGCTTAAACATCTATATCTAGATTTGATTTTAGGTTCATTTATGTAGAAATGGACTCGTGGCTTTGGCACTCGGTATTTCTTTTGATGCGATTGCTACAAGATGATTTGTAATTTTTAACTTGCCTTATTGCATTTCTTTAATGTCTTTTACCAAGTTCTCTTTTTTTCCCCCCCATTCATCTGCAGAGTGAATTGGGAGCAAATGCTATATTGGCTGTGTCTATTGCTGCCTGCAAAGCTGGGGCTGCTGAAAAAGAGGCATGACTAATCCTTTAAACTTGGTTGCTTTATTCTCATATATATTTATGAGAATTTGTAATAATAGATATAGATATTGTTTTAGATAAATATCGTGTATAGGATATGCATTGTTAGGATCCCAAAGATGAGGGATTTTAAGATAAAGTCAGCTTCCTAGTTTAGTGGGATTAGGAGATTAGTTTCCTAATTTGCGTTGTACTCTTTTTTTATATATATTCTATTAAGTGTCAATAAAGGATAACTTAAGCCCTAAATTCTGATATGGTATCAGAGCCTTAGGCTTGAATTTTTCTAGGAAAAATAAAGAGGAGGGTCGAGCCTTTATTGCTGTTCTCTTCTTCGTTTGAGATTCTTTTCCTTTGTCTCTAAATCAGCCTTCATTGCTGATTAATTTTTTCAAGTAGTTGACTACGGATAGAAGTGAAGGATAATGATAGAAAACAAGGAGAGTGGATTAATCATTATGGCTTCATCAGATGAAGTAATCAAGACTCAATCTTTGGTGGATTTGCAGATCATTCAAACTTCCTACAAATTGGAGGAAAAAATTATCTCAAGTGGTGACAACTTGTTCGAACTATTTTGAAAGGTAAGGGAAAGATTAGTCATTTGTTAGGAACTGAACCAAGGCCAGAAAATATAGGTTTTGAAGCATGGGATGAGGAGGACTCATTGATCGTGTCGTGGCTTTGGAATTAAATGATTCTTGAAATAAGCGATACGATAATGTTCATGGCTATAGCCAAAGACATTTGGGATGCGATTCAGCAGACATACTCAAAAACTAGGGATGCGGCCTAAGTGTATGAAGTGAAAGTCAAGACTGTTGCTTCAAAACAAAAGAACAAATCTGTGACGGAATATGCCAACCAACTGAAGTTGTTATGGTAGGAACTTGATCATTATCGAGTAATTCAGACCAAGTGTCCTGATGATGCTACTATACAAAAAGAGTTCATTGAATAGGATAGAGTCTATGACTTCCTTGTGGGATTTAATTTCGAGTTTGATCAAATAAGGATCCAAATACTTGTAAAGTAGAAAGTTCCATGCTTTAATGAGGTAGTGCTATCCTTCAGAGTGAAGGAAGTAGGAGAAATTTAATGCTTAATTCTCAACCTTTTGATGGTTCGGCTATGGTAGCTAGGAGTGAAAAGTAGGCTAGATAAATATTTGATGCAGAGACTAGAAAGGGGGTCCAATCCAAGCCTTAAAACCGTGATGACCTGTGGTGTACCTACTGTAAAAAGCCGCGTCATATGAAGGAGTATTGCTGGAAGTTGCTTGGAAAGCCTCCTAGTCGTGAGTGGGGATAGAAAGGATATCAACCGAGGGGTAATGGACAAGCGTAGGTTGCTATAAGTACATCTCAATAGGAAGACAAGCAAGACTCAAAGGACTTCAATCAAGATGAAGTGGAAAAGATGAGAGCATTCGTTAGCAACACAGAGAAACCTGCAGCAATAAAAAAAGCACTTTTCCCTTAAATCTTATTCATACTAATATCTGGGGCCCCTCAACTGTTTCAAATGTGTCAGGGACAAGGTGGTTTGTGACTTTTATTGATGACTGTGTTATGTTCGTGCGTCAAGGATCGAGTCACGGGGCGATGAACTACGATGTCTCTTTCAAAACCTGTGACCTTACCCTTGTTACGATTCTTTCCTCTTGATGAACCTATGATGATAGAAAAGGGACTCGTTGGAGGGAGCCCTGGACCTCAAGACTCGTTAGAGAGAGTCTCAACCTCACGGAACAATTGAGATAATTT
>JANZXP010000008.1:27700771-27723023 GCA_027576715.1 Erythroxylum flavicans | reverse complement strand
CTTCTATATATTACACATTAGAGAAGATGTGGAGACCCCCGGCCGGTTCACAAACAAACCGGCCGGTTTTTATACTAACAGGTTTTTTGTTAAAACCGAACCGGACCAGTGACCGGTTCAGACTTTTTTCGGTCGGACCGGCCGGTCCGGTCCGGTTTTAAAAGGCTTGATTCACATACTTGCTCTAGCTTGAGGGGGAGTGTTAAAATATAATAATATTTTACTAAGGGTATTTAAGTCTTTTATGTATTGTCTCCTATTTATAAATAAAAGATGACTAACCTAAGTTAGGTTAGGCCGTCATTCTCAAATACTCTTCTTCCTCTCTTTTTCTTCTCTTCATCTCTTATAAGGTCCAACATTTTGTGAATGGAGTTTCTTATATTTTCCTTTCTGAAAATGATTTGGACAAATGCTAACCATCACCATATCCCCCCAACTGAATTCTACCAATCGACGATGTTGATTAGCATGTTCTTTATAAGACAAGTTGCTGATTGTTATCTTTCGTCGTATCTCATCAAAGATGTCCCTTATGTGTTGTGCAAAACCTTCAGTAATTCCTGTTGTTGGTGGTAAAGCATCCAAATCAATGGGCTTTCTTGGTTGAACTCCTGAAACTATTAGGCCTATTAATAGAACTGTTATATGCAAATTCTGCTATAGGAAGAATAAGGTCCTAATTTTTCATATTGTCTCCAACTAAACATCTTAACAAGTCCTCCAAGCTTCTTTTCACCACTTCTGTTTGTCCATCGGTTTGAAGATGGAACGAACTTGAAAATTGAAGCTTAATGTTCAACGTTTTCGATAGAGTTCTCCAAAAATAATTCATAAACTTTACGTCACGATCAGAGACGATGGTTAAAGGTAATCCATGGAGGCGTACAACCTCTTTGAAGAAGAGTTTAGCTATATGGACAACATCATAATTCTTGGAAAATGGAATGAAATGACTCATCTTTTAAAACCTACTCACCACCTTGAAAATAAAATCATAACCTCTTATAGTTTTAGGAATTTCCAAGACAAAATCCATTCTTATGTCCTACCATGGTTCATGAGGCACGCGTAGTGGTGTATATAATCCTGAATTTTGCTTGCTTCCTTTAGCTAATTGACATGTTCGACATTGCCGTATAACCTTACATGTCCCGCTTTAAAGAGGGCCAATAAAAGAGATCTTCAACCATTGTGATGGTTTTATCTCTTTCAAAGTGTCCTGTTGCAAAGTGTTCTGGTCTCTTTGTCCAGCTGCAATGTCTGGATAGATTATTCCAAAATCTCGATCTGAAGAGTGTTCTCTCTTTATTTTGTTGAACCCCACGACCCTTAAATTGATTAGTAAATGATTCTTCCTACTCAATGCATATGCGTCCTTATTCTCAAGTCCTGTCTGATGTTTAATAAACAAGTTAAATTGCTCCATAAATTCACTCCATGAAGTGTGCTTTTTGTTCAAGTTCTTGTGGGACTTGAAGTGTTTAAGAGGTTCATGATCCGAATATAGAATAAACTCACTTGTATGAGAGATAATGACGCAATTGTAAAGAGAACGTACTACTGCATAAAATTCCTTGTCATAGGTCGAATATCGCTGCTTCTCTTCACTTAACTTCTCACTAAAGTAAGCAATTGGGTGTTCTTCTTGGCTGAGTATGCCTCCAATTCCTACATGAGATGTGTCACAAGCAACTTGAAATACCTTAGAAAAATAAAAAAATTGTAAAATAGGAGATTAGTCATCATTTTCTTGATTTCTTCAAATGCTCTAGTGGCTGCCTACGACCAAGTAAACTGTCCTTTCTTCATACAATCAATAATGGGTGTCATTATGGTGCTGAAATTACGAATAAATTGCTTATTGAATGTTGCTAGGCCATGAAAACTCCTTGTCTCTTGCACATCCTTTACAATAGACCAATCAAGAATGACCTTAATCTTCTTGGGATCCATCTCACACTCCACAGTAGGATACGGTAAAACCCATAAATACAACACTTGGTTGCATGAAAGAACACTTCTTTAAGTTGATATAAAGCTTCTCCTTATTCAAACTCTCAAGACTTGTTGTAGATGCAATAGGTGATCTTCTTTAGTCTTGCTATATATTATTAATACATCATCAAAATATACTACCAAAAATCTACCCATAAAGGTTCAAAACACTTGATTTATCACTCCACAAAAGTTCTAGGTGCATTAGAGAGTCCAAATGGCATCACCAACCATTTATAAAGTCCCTCTTTAGTTTTGAAAGCAGTTTTCCATTCATCCCTAAGTTTGGTTCTAATTTGATACTACCCAATTCGTACGTCTATCTTGGTAAAGATGATAGCTCCAGTCAACATATCTAACATATCATCAAGGCGAGGTATTGTAAATCTATACCTTATTGTGATCTTATTGATTGCCCGACAATCAATAAACATTCTCCAACTTTCATCCTTTTTAGGAGTCAAAAGTGCTGGAACTGCACACATACTAAAACTTTCTTGAATAAATCCCTTTTTCAGTAACTCCTCCGCTTTTCTCTTCAGCTCTGCATTCTTAATAGGATTCAAGCAATAGGCTGGAAGATTTGGTACTGTAAATCCAGGTACAAAGTCAATATCATGTTGAACATCTCGTAAATGAGGTAATTCACCTAGTAAATCATCCGATGTAAAGGTCGTCAGAAAAATCAACCAATAGTTCTCCCACTTCTTTTGGTAAAGTTAGGGCTGTTTCAGGTGTTGTTTTTGTTACTTACCTTACTACGATTGCACACGCAATCCCTTTTTCCTTGCTAACAACGTCAAATTCTCTCTCCTTAAGGATATGAAGAGGCTTTTTCTTGGTGTTTACGATTGTCTTGTTACTTCCTCTTTGTTTTTCTACCTTGTCTACCTTCATGGGCTTCAAAACTATCTTCTTTTCGTGAAATATAAAATGAAAGGTGTTAGGTTTTTTGAAGTGTTGCACATCTCGATAATAAAGCCATGGTCGCCCAAGTAAAATGTGAGATACTTTCATAGGAATGACATCACACCAAACAGAGTCCTCGTATATTCCTAATTTGAAAGACACCAAACACCTTCGAGCAACTGGTATAGTACTATCATCTACTCAAGCAACTTTATAGGGATTAGGATGTGTCTCCGTGAGTAAATTCAATCGCTTCACCATGTTCTCCAATACCACGTTCATATTGCTTCCTCCATCAATGATAAGCTTGCATACTTTATCTTCGCGTCTAACTTGAGTAAAGAAAATAGCAGTACGAAGCCATTCTTCTTGTTCTTCCACCTTAGGGGTTGTAAGTATGCATCTCATTGCGTTGAGATTTGGAGGACTAGTTCATCACTAGAGTCTCCTTCCAACTCTCTAGCTTCGTTCTCACACGTGTACTTAGATTCTTCCTTTTCTTCTTCTTCCATCATATGCAAAGCTTTAGTAGGACATTCATAAGCAAAGTGGTCCCTCTCGTTGTGTCGGAAGCAGTTTTTGTCATCGCTACCTGCCTTCGTCCCAATCTCAGCTATTTCTTTGCCTTTAAATTCAGCTCCTTGACAAGTTTTGTAGTTATTTGATGGTGCAGATTTTGATGCATTAGGTGTTGGTCTAAAGTTTTGCCCCTTCTTAGTTCTCTTCATGCCATACTCCTCGGCTTGGCTTCAAAACTTTTTAACTTGTCCCAAATATTGTTCCACTCTTAAAGCCAAGTGATAGACATCTTCAAGGCTATAAATCCTTTGCATTATCAACTCCTTGCGAATTTCTGCCCTTAAGCCATTTTTGTAGTGGGATATAAGTTATTGTTCGGGCTCCATCCCTTCACATTGAGTAGAAGGTTCATCAAATATTTCCCTGTACTCAGTTACGGACATAATCCCTTGTCTAAGAGTCGTGAGTTAATCTTGGAGATCTTCCTAATAATGAAATGGTAAATATTTCTTTGATAACTTTAGGTTCATTTCTTCGCAATCAACAATTTGTATCTGGCCTGTTTTTCGAAGTCTACCCCCTGCTAATCTCCACCAGATTTTAGCGTGTCCAACTAGCTTCATCTTTGCGAATCGAACTTTTCGATCTTCTGAAATGTGGTACTAGTCAAAGAAATCTTCCATTGCTACTGTCCAGTCCAAGAATAGATGTGGGTCCATCCTTCCTGCAAAATTAGGGGCTTCAACACGAACTTTCTTAGTAATGTCATCGAGTTTGTTGGGTGTTTCCGAAAGGCTTGAATGTGCTCTCCATGTGTTGCTGGTTGATTTCTTTGTCTTAGATCTCTTGGTAGGCGTTGATTTCCTAACCCCATTCATTGTTGACTAGTGTCAATCTCCTTGTCTTGGATTTCACCTCTCTCACCATCAAGTACGGTTTGTTGTCTGGTATTGTTTTCTTGGCTACTTCTTGGAGCACGTTGTGATCGAGGATCATTAAGGACCAATCTTTCTATAACTAGTAGAAGTATTTCATTTGGCTCCTGGTTGAATACTCCTCTGTATGCCATTCCGCTATGTGTTGCCATTGTGAACCAAAGCTCTAATACCAAATTGATGTAGTAAAAGAATTAATAACTAGCAGCTAAAAGCACAAAATTGGGAAGTAAGGTTGATATTAGGCTACTGGAATATCAAGTTTCAAAGCTAGATTTAGGATAACATATCTAGGATAGCATATCTAAAATAGAAGAACATAATACTACTACTTCCTTTCTAATAAGGGTTCCTAATGCAATATGAATTTCAGCGTTATTTTTTATGTTAATTCAATTCTCAATACTCATCCTACCAAATTAAAACTTGTGATTGATTGATAATTCAATTCCCAATCCTCATCCTACCAAATTAAAACTTGTGATTGATTGATCTTTCCTATTTTATTTCTCTTATAAACTTAAGTTCTTTTGCATCACTTTGTATCTGTAAAAATTCATTGGACCTATGATTTTGTAACATATTTCTATAAATTCAACTTTGAATTTAACAGGAAATCATGATTCTCCCAATTGGGGCTACGAGATTTTCAGAAGCACTGCAATTGGGCTCTGAGACATATCATCATCTAAAGGTGGTTATGTTGTTCGACATCGTTTAGTGTTCTGAATCCTAAGTTTCAATGCGCTGGGTGCTTGTCATATATGGTCTTTCCTACACTTTTGTTCTTAAATCCTTGCTAAATTTCTGCTTTAGTTATAATTTACTTTTTCCTTATGCAGTATGCTCTGTGCGTTGTTGTTAACCATTGAATCTATAACCTTGGATGATCTCATATGTAGTGCCTAATGTGAGATATCTTGACTCTTTTCTTATATACTGCACCGTAGCATCAACTATTATCGTTTCACAAGTATGCTTCCATAACCACATGCATGGATTAGACTACAAATAAAAGCAAGCATGTGAGCAAAGGGCTGTCATTATTCTTCAGCATTTGACCTTCAGTCTTGCTATTTATGTTTATACCAATTTCTGGTTGTATTCTTGTTCTCTCAGTTGTGTAAATCCATTGCTTTTTTTAAGTCATTTAATCGGACTTCCAAATAACTGTAATATGGAGTAAGTTTATTAACAATTGATTACAGTTCTCTGTTATGAAATAGAACAGGTTGTTATCACAGAAAAATATGGTCCACATGGATGTAATGTTGGGGAGGATGGTGGTTTTGCTCCAAACATCTCCAGGCAAGTAATGTTAACGGTCGTTTTTCTTAATCATCCGCAATGTATGTATGCAAGCCATTCATATTCTTCATTGCAACAGTAAAAATTTGAATCCGAAGATTTAATTAAAATATTAGAATACATTTTGCTAAATCATGCGCAATGTGTATATTTTAAAATAAAAATCTTGCCTTAGTTTACTCTTTTTTCTTTTTATTATCTCATTAGTTTACTTAGTAGTTAGGAGGAAATTCAATCTTCTGCTTTCTGCCATGTTGAATTGTCTTTGTTATGATTGCATCCCTAATACTTACAGTGTTCGAGAAGGCCTGGACCTTGTCAAAGAGGCTATCAGCAGAACAGGGTACCATGAGAAGATAAAGATTGCTATTGATGTTTCTGCTACGACTTTTTGTATAGGTGATAAGCTTTCTTCTTGTAATACACCTGAGTAGCTTCACTATTGAAAATAGCCATTTTCTGCCGATACCCATGTTTGATCAATGTAACCTATGTGAATAGTATTGGCTTTCTTAATTTTCTGTATATGAATGAATATAAGATGAAAATTTCTACACCACAACTGCATGCCTAATGTTTCTTTATCAGTTTCATGTAGCGACCAAGGAATTAGTTCGCTCATGTATACTACTTGCTGCAGTTAATACCATTGTTTTTTATTTTCCACTCATTTAGGTACCAAGTATGATCTAGACTATAAATCTGCAACTAGGTCAGGACAAAATTTCAAATCAGGAGAGGATATGGTTGAAATGTACAAAGAATTGTGTGCTGGTATACCAATCTCTCTTACAAGTTTTATCCCTTTTTCTTCATTGCTTGTTCACATATGATTTAGTCTGACCTTTCTTTTGGAACTCAGAATATGGAATAGTGTCAATCGAAGATCCCTTTGACAAGGAGGATTGGGAACACGTGAAGAATTTTTCAAGCCTTGGGCTGTGTCAGGTTGGTTATTCACACAGTTTCTGCTGGGTACTTCCATAATTATTTTGATGACATCAATTATGAGCATCTTACAGGTTGTAGGGGATGATTTGTTACTGTCCAATCCAAACCGTATTGAGAGAGCAATACGTGAGTCTGCATGCAACACTCTTCTACTTAAGGTATTGGCTAGACTTAAGAGAGAGAACTTTTTTAATTGCTTAGTTTTATACTTCATTGACGAAGTCCATTGTTTTAACTTTTGATTTGATCCTTTCAACATTAAAACTGCAACATGTTATTGCATAAATGGGATTATTTACTTTGTTCTTGAATCCTATGTTGCCAATGACTATAATATAACTGAAAAGTTAACTCGGCTTGTCTACTTAGATATTGCTATGCTCTATTGTGACCGTTGGGATCTTCCATATCGTGATGACAATTACTGCTGAAGTGTAGGTAAATCAGATTGGGACAGTAACAGAGGCCTTTGAAGTAGTGAAGCAGGCAAAAGATGCCAACTGGGGAGTCATAGTATCTCATAGAAGTGGAGAAACAGAAGATTCTTTTATAGCTGATTTATCTGTTGGGCTTGCCCTGGGTCAAATCAAAGCCGGTGCTCCTTGCAGAGGAGAGAGACTCGCAAAATATAACCAGGTTGACTTTCTCATGCATGCTCATAGAATATGTTTTCCTTCAAGTCTCGTTGAGATTTCTTTCCTTCTGCTTTCTGGCTTTTGCTGGAGCTGGAATTTGAAAGCTTGTGCCCTAATGTGATTGGTGATTTCCATCCCAGCTTCCAGATTGCATCCTATCTAAAGATTTTGGACAAGTTTGATGAAAGACCCCAACTTAGTCTTACCATCTCTTTCTTTCCTAATAACTAGCAACGCTACTGTTATTACTGACCTATAGCTGCCCAACAAATAACACCTGTTTAATTCCATTTCTCCCATCTTCTTTCTGATGATCATGTAAACAAATCTTCTTCTTGTTGCTGTAGTTCTTGTTGGAAATGTATTGACAATTTTAGTTGCTTTATGGAGACTGCCTGTTTCAAAGACATGTTTAGAGGAAATTTCAATCTAGAGGAACCGGATTGTCTTTTAATTTTTTTATCTCCCCGCCACCCTGGATGACATGCATATTTCATAACTAACTATAACTACCTTAATATATAGACCATAAGACTCTTTAAAGTCCGGGAACATTTGTGATCCAAATTTGGAAATTCTAGTAGTGAAACGCTTCTGGTTTAGTTTCTGTGGCAAGTTGTAGGCTGTGAAGCTTATTCTATTTAGATTTCTGGGTCTGATAGTCCAACGTCTTTGCAGCTGCTTCGGATTGAGGAAGAGCTGGGTGATGGATCAGTTTATGCTGGTGAAGATTGGAAGCCAATCTGATTGGTCATCAAAAGTTATCACAGCTGCATGTCCCTAATTCCTTCACATTGTTTCGAAGCTTTCAAAAGCTGGTGTCTTGTTATGATGAGCAATTTGGTGTTCCGATGCGTATTTGTTTGGCTTGATTCAATTTTATATGGGTGTTTTGAGAACTTTTTAAATCCTTTTCAGTTTTATCTTGGGGGTAGGGTAGGTGGTTCGTGCAGATGTGTTCAAGAATTAAAAATAAATAAATGAAGAGAAGTAGGTAGTCCATTTTGCTTGCCAATGTTACTATAGACGATTTGCCCCATTTGAATTGCTAATTTTATAATATAAGAGCTTTTTTATATTCTCTACTTGAGTTAATTAATAGGTTAATTAATTTTTGATTAATTAATATCTTTTCAAATTAATATATTTTGTCTTATTCTAACAATATAGATATTTTACTGTATTATTAAGATCAAGCAATGTCTGTAAGTTGCATCAGCTTGTGAAGCACTGTACTTTTTTTTTTTTTGGCCATTTGATCAACAACTATCGGTTCTCTACGTTTAAAATCCAAAAAGCTATCAGAGGGGAGGGGAAAGACACTCAAAATAAATAAGGAGTGTAGTTATGGTAATGCAATTTTCATTTCAACAATCCAAAAGGTTTTGCAGTGTAAAGAGCATCCATTTTGAAAAATTATGACCACTCAAATTGTGCGAAGTTAATACTCTCGGAGTATCTGATTCTCGATTTTTACCATACGGGATCCTGAAAATTCTTCTTTTCCACATTAGGTAACAAAATTAAGTGACCCCTACTGGTGGCTAACAGCAACAACTCTTTCTAAGTTTAATTACAGAATTAACTAATAAGTCAAAACAGGCGAGTAGAGAAAGAGAGAGGGAGAGAATACGAACAAGTTAGTTGTTAAGCAACCAAAAATGTTTACTCAATGTTCTAACTAATATTTTTTTAAAAATTAGATCGATAAAAAAGATGTTTAAAATTTAAAAGTTTAATTATTATTAGACTGACATAAAATTGTTATATTAAATATTAAACAAAGTTGAATAATTTAAAATAATAAAATTAAAAATCAAGACATCTGATAATTTTTTACCGAGCGATTCTATTTCTAACTATTATCTCAATATCATACAATCATAACACGTATTTATTTTTTTTGATCTTTTTATGATTTCATAACGACGTTTTCCCATATTCATGGGCATCAGATTAGCTGTCCCGCAAACGTTGTGCCTGTGCTATTTCGAAATTAAAATGTCAAAGTTTTAATAAAACCAAACCTCTCGACTTTACTCTTGCCTAAGCCAAGCCGGCACCCCCTCTTTCTTTTGATTTTGCTTCCCGCCTCAAGGAACTAGCGCAGTACCCTTTCTTTTGATTTTGCTTCCAGTCGATGCTACGTTTGCCTTCATTGCTTTTTTTTTTCAGTTATTATCTTCTATTGCATTCTCTCTGTGTAACCATTTACTTGCTCTTCTTCATCTCCAATCTCGGATTCTACTATTGGCTACCTTCTGGTTATGCCTGATTGCATGTACACATAATAATTGCATTTGCCTTTTGTTCTTCAATGTACTTCAGGTGTCTTCCAAATTTATAGGTTTGGCAATCGAATTTCTTGTAAAAGGAAATGTTGAAAGTGTTTGTTTACTGGGCTTCTTAGTTGTTTCGTTTTCTTTTGCGTCCTTACAATTTTCGGTGGAATGTTCCACAAATATCCTTTGGACACAATTATGTGGTGAAATGTGTGAGAAGGAATTATAGTTGTTAAATGATTGTTTTGCATTGTGGTAGATTGGTTAGAGTTATTTCTATCATGGTACTTTTGAATGCAAGAAATTTATTAATGTTGTAGAAAATTTAATTACATAAACTACATATTGACTGTATCATCTAAATATTTGTCGACTTAATCGATACTGCTTCATTATGTGAACAAAGTATTAAGGGACCTATTGACGAACTTTTGATTAGGACATCGATGACTTCTGTTAATCTATTTAGTTGAGCATATCCTTAACTTACTAGTCAACCTTGAGTGCATGTCAAAGAACCTTATATAGATGCACATTTAGTTAAAATATAGAAGATTGGTCCATACTTTAGTTTGGGATGAGGATTCTATGATAAAACCGTTGCATGCTAAGGGAGCAGTGAAAGGCCTTCTCTGTGTTGTAGTTGTTATCCACCATTACATTGTATCTTACAGTAACTTATAGAACCCTTCCCTAGTTATCTTCCATTGCAAGGTTAAAAATGTATTGAAATTTATCACATAGTTGTTTTAGTTATTTTAGAGGCCTTATGGCCCATGATAAAGGCTATTTGAGATGCTTTGCATAATGATTTTGTTCACTAGGTCATTGTTAGGATGGTTAATCATTCTGCTATTAATTTATGTTGGTGATTTGGGACACTGGTTTAGACATAGTGTGGCTCTATTTTTCCAGCTGACAAGGATTCAATTTCAGACTTGGCAAGTTAGATGGACATGTCAAAAAGTAAGCAATAGTTGTGGCCACTGCATGCAAATCCATTATGTTGGATTAATATAACTAATAAAACCTATCTTTAGTATATCCATTTTCATAAATAGTGGCCTTTCCCTCTGGTGGCATTTTGCATACATAATTTGTTAGCGCACCTCACATGGACAGTGATGTCCATGCAGACAAACCTTTGCTAGTATATAGTAGGCGCAGGAAGAATGTTGAGTCCTAGATTATTACCTGCTTGTAACCGTATAGGGCAGGGGTAGCTTAGTTGGGCAGTAACTAACTGGCAGGAGACGCCAGACATTATATATATAGAACGAATATAGAGAGAAGGGGGTATTGAAAGAAATTGTAATTGTCGACTTATAGTTGGGGAAGGATTTCCTTCTATCTTGTTCTTATTCTATCATCTATATACGTACCGAATATTCAGCTCTTTACTCTACTAACATTGGTGCGGTGAGCAAAATGATAACCACACGTATGGATGGCCGTCTGGAAATAGTAGAGAAGAGTTTGGGATTATTGGAGCAACACATGGGTGATATCAGCATTGAGCTCAGCGACAATAGAGCCCAGCTGCTCGACACCAAGTCTCAGTTAGCTGAGATTAAAGCAATGCTTGCCGCTGTCTTAAAAGGCAAAGCATCCGATGATATTGGATGAGCTTCCGCTATGTTTGATGGTAGGAGCACTGACACCCGTTTTCCTTCTCAACTTGCTACCCGGTTACTTTCACTAGAGGACGTCCAACTTTCCACCAAGAAGATCGAGCTACCCAATTTTAACGACACTGACCCATTAGGTTAGGTCCGTCGTGCAGAGCAATATTTTCAGATTCAACAAATGCCTGACAATATGAAGGTTACACTGGCCATGGTTTGCATGGAAGGCCACGCATTGCATTGGATGGGTTGGCCACCGACAGTTGGTTTGGGATGAAGTCAAGCGGGAGATCCTGGTATCTCTGGTATGATTTGGGGGCGCACTTGCTGCCAACCCTTATGAACTCCTCGTTACTGTTCGCTAGCATGGGTCTATTGATACTTATATTTGGGATTTTGTCGAAAAATCTGCCCAGGTGATAGGGTGGCCTGAGGAATCCTTCATTGGGCAGTTCCTTAATGGGCTCAAGGAAGATATTCGTGTTAATATCCACTCGGATGAAGCTGTGGATTTATATCGCACCATGAACTTGGCAAGGGAGGTTGAATATATATGGGAAGTGCACTTGAGGAGGAAGGTGACTTTTCTTGAGACTTGTTGTTCTGGGTTTGGGCTCGGTGCTCGGCTCGGATTTCATGTGGATTCTTCTTCTTCTAGGTCCTTATTAGTGGGTTCCTCTGCGCAGCCCGCTCCACCCCTAAAATTGCTGACTTACCCTGGGACTACACCACTGAACAAACCCCCTCAAGGAGATGTCGTCAATTGGCAACGTGGGACTTGTCACTACTCCCAATAAGAGTATCAGGAACTACACCAAAAGAGCTTGTGTTTTCGGTGCAAGGAGCCCTACCATCCTCTGCACCAATGCCAACATAAGACTCTCTGCGCGATTATTCTTAGAGAAGATGAGGAGGATGACAAGGTTTTTTGGTGGGACTCTTCCTGTCCGTACTGCATCTGACGCTGACTCTGCCCTCACTAACCCGCAACTCGCTCAGCTCGAACTGCCTTACTTTGCAATGGGTTCGACGACTAAAGCTCACACGATGAAATTGAAAGGGCATCTCGATCCTCTTCAGGTGATTATTATGGTCGATAGTGGTGCCAACCACTGTTTTCTGGCCAAACGGATTGTCACAGCCGTTGGTCTTGTCATTATACCCACACCACCGATTGGGGTGCGATTAGGTGATGGGCACTTGAAAGAGACGTTGGGTTTATGCCGAGGGGTGCACATTGGGTTGAGTGCCATAGAGATTCAGGTAGACTGTTTTCTATTTCCCTTCGGTGGTGTAGATTTAATTATTAGGGTCGCTTGGTTGGAGACTTTGGGCATCGTGAAGGTTGATTGGGCTACTATGACGATGGAGTTTGTCCATCATGGTAAAGAAATTCATATACAGGGTGATCTGACCTTGGCCAACTTTCCTGTGACTGTGCAAGCATTGGATAAGATGCAGGGCGTCATTTTTGGTACCTTATTATGGGAGGCCAATCCTCTTGTCCCTACTGATCGCAGCGATGACATTCTTGATACACAACGCAGCCAATTACACCAGCTGATTCGACAATTTGACCACCTTTTTGGAGAACCGATTGACCTCCCTCCTCGATGTGCAACCGATCATTGTAATTCACTTCAGCCTGGAATTTCTGACATGAATGTCTGTCCTTACCATTATGGGCATTTACGAAAGTACGAAATTGAACGCCAAGTTGCTGATATGTTAGCCACCGGCGTCATTCAACCAAGCACGAGCCACTTTTCTAGTCCCGTTTTGCTCATCAAAAAGAAAGATGGTAGCTGGCAGTTTTGCATCGATTATTGTGAATTAAATCGGGTCACCATTACAGATCGCTACCCCATTCCCGTTATCTAGGAGTTGCTAGATGAACTCAAGGGGCCCGATTTTACTTTAAAATTGATCTTCGCTCCAGTTATCACCAGATCCGTGTGAAGGAGAATGATGCTCCCAAAATTGCTTTCCGCACCCATCCAAGTCACTACGAGTTCTGTGTCATGCCTTTCGGCCTTACTAAAGCCCCTGCCACTTTTCAAGCCACTATGGATGACATGTTTCTCCCTTTTCTCCATCGTTATATCTTAGTTTTCTTTGACGATATTCTCATCTGTAGTGCCTTATGGGATGATCATTTGGAACACTTGCGGGTTGTCTTCGACACATTGGTTCACTATCATTTTAAAGCCAATTGGAAGAAGAGTCAATTTGGACAGACTTCTATTGAATACTTAGGGAATATTGTGTCTTTTGGGGGTGTCACTATGGATCCGAGCAAAATTACCAACATTTTGCAATGAACCTTACCGAAGTCCGTCAAGGGAGTTCGCGAATTTTTGGGACTCACTGGCTATTATCGTCGCTTCATCCAAGGTTACAATCGTCTCACCCAACCTTTGACCTCCTTACTTAAAAATGATGCCTCTACTAAGTTCCACTGGACCATAGACGCGCAAACTACTTTTGAGGCCTTGCAACGTGCTGTCACTACAGCACCTATCCTTGTCATGCCTAATTTTACCAAATTGTTTGTTCTTGAGTGTGATGTTTCTGGTGGTGGCGTCGGTGCCGTTCTTATGTAAGAGGGTCGCCCAATCGCATATTTCAGCAAATCCTTAGTCCCTCGAAATTTATCCAAACCTATTTATGAGAAAGAACTCATGGCCCTGGTTATGGCCATTCGGCACTGGCGACTTTATTTGGTAGGCCAAAAATTTTTGGTTAAGACTGTCGACCGAAGTCTGCGTTATCTCTTACAACAGCAAGTCATTACCCCGACCTAACAGCATTGGATTACTAAGCTCTTGGGCTAAGACTTCGACATTTAATATAAACCAGGACCCCTCAATTGTGCAGTTGATTCCTTATCTTGGCAACAAGAGGAGTTCCACCTTTCTGCCGTTACAATTCCTTATTAGGCGCATTGGAGTGAGCCCGATCAGGAGCTTCTTGCAAATACCCCATTGTAGAAATTGTGTGAGTTTGTTGAGCAGGACCCCTTCAAGTATCTGAAGTTTTCTGTAGTCCAAGGACGTCTTTATCGACTTAGCAAATTGGTTATCCCAGTAACTTCTTTTTGGATCCGTCATCTATTGGAGGAATTCCACTCCACACCTCACGGTGGCCACTTCGGGGCCTATCACATTTATAAACAGATAGTTGCTAGTATTCACTGGACTAGCATGTTGCGCCACATCCAAAAATTTGTTTTGAATTGCATGGTATGCCAACATAGCAAGTCTGAGACTCTCTCTCCTGCTAGTCTTCTACAACCGTTGCCTATTCCGTCTCAAGTTTGGGAGGATATTTTCATGGACTTCATCACGGAGTTACCATGGGATTGATAGCATTTTGATGGTTGTTGACCACTTAAGCAAAGCAGCCCACTTCCTTAGCTTACGCCACCCCTACAATACCAAATCTGTGGTTGACCTCTTTGCCAAAGAAATTGTCCGCCTCTATGGGGTCCCTCATTCCATTGTTGGTGATCGCGATCCCATTTTCATCAACTATTTTTGGAAGGAGTTATTCAAGAGTTGGGGCACTACTCTCAGCATGAGTACCGCCTATCATCCTCAAACGGATGGGCAAACCAAAGTCTTAAATCGGTATCTTGAGACCTATTTGTGCTGTTTCTGTTCGAAACAACCTAAATCTTGGGGTATATGGCTTCATTGGGCTAAATATTGGTATAATACCAATTTTCAGAGCCTTCCTTGGCTTAATTTCTGCCTGGCGAGTTTCGCTTGGCTGCTGTGGCCATTGAACACTAGGATCGTACTGAGATCCTTCACCAGCTCAAATTTCATCTTCGTCGAGCACAAGACTGGATGCTCGCCACAACTAACAAACACTGCAGGGTAGCTGAATTTATTGTTGGCGAGGCGTTCTTAAAAATCTATCCTCATCGTCAAGAAACTATCTCTAAGGCCATATATAGTAAACTTCAATCCAAATACTTTGGCCCTTATACCATCCTACAAAAGTTAAGTAAGGTGGTCTATCGCTTGGACCTTCCCCAAGGTTCTCAAATTCATCTAGTGTTTCATATTTCTCAACTTAGAAAGTCTTTCGGCAACCATTCTGTTTCTGCCTCCCTACCTACGGATCTCATTGCTGGGGAAGCCGCTTTTCTACCTGAGAAGATTATTACAGTTCGGCATTTGGGACAGAACCTGTAGCCCTGCCATCAGTTGCTCGTACAGTGGCACAAGCACACTCCAAAGGAGGCGACTTGGGTGTCTTGTACTGACTTCCGGGGTTAATTCCCAGACTTAGACCTTGTGGACAAGGTCTGTTTGAAGCAAGGGAGTACTATTAGTGCACCTCACATGGACAGCGATGTCCATGCAGACAAACCTCTGCAGGTATATAGTAAGCATAGGAAGAATGTTGAGTCCTAGATTATTCCTGCTTGTAACCATATAGGGTAGAGGTAGCTTAGTTGGGCAGTACCTAACTAGAAAGAGACGCCAAACATTATATATATATATAGAAGGAATATAGAGAGAAGGGGGTATCGAAAGAAATTGTAATTATCGGTTTATAGCTGGGGAAGGATTTCCTTCTGTCTTGTTCTTATTCTATCATCTATATACCTACTGAATATTCGGCTCTTCACTCTACTAACATAATCTGCGGGTTAATTCTTAACGCAAAACTTTTAGTTGGTAGATTTTTGGTTTTGTTGCGGCTTTTAGAGTGTTTCAAATGGTTCTCGTACCAGGTTTGCTTTTGGTTTTGTTAAGGTTTTTGGAGTCTTTCAAATGGTTCTCTTAGGGGTTTCCTAAAACCTTGTTTTGTCTATCCTGAATATCAATCATTATTGAACTGTTCTATTTTCCTTTTATATTAGGGGATTGTGGAATTGGCATAGGTGGGTGTGGGCCTATATTTTCTTTAATTCTCTTACAATTTAAAACTATATTGGTTGCATCTATTAGAAATAATTTAATACCTTAAATCCTTTTAATAATCAAATTAGATGCTTCAAGCTATTAAATTTACATCATTCTTCTCAGAGGTTTGGGATGATTAGAATATATGCACTTATTTTACAAACTTTTTAGCATTTTTAAAGCAGCAATTGGTCATGTGATAAATAGGGTATGTTTCTTATATTTCAGGATTGAGTACTAGATATGATGAATTCAGATATCTAATGAAAAATGAGATAGATTAGGAAACAATTTGTAAAAAAACTGAACAGAGTGCTATAGAAAGCTTCTCAGGTTTGAACAACTTCAAGAGCATCTCATTGTCTTCCATTATGGCATTATTTGACATTCATATAGAAATATTCTAGTCAGTTCCATCATTTGGACTGTCACTGTGGAAACTGTGTGTCTTAAACTCATTATTGGGTTAATAAAAAATAAAGAAAAAAGGAAAAAAGAAGTGAAAGTTTGAGATTTTCTAGTTTTTAAAATTCAAAGTTGCTCTGCAAAATAATGACAAAATGTGAAATGAAATGCTTTGTACTCAAATGGGGATTCTTTGTCTTAAGATTTTGTTTATTAAAAACTATAAAACAATGTTCCTGATAAGAGCTAAACAATACATCCCACAAGCAAGACATTGTTTTGTTTTTCCTATTTGATTAGTTCTTCCTCCTGATACTGGCATCATATCAGTTGTTCCAATGCTAAAAAGTTAACGTTCTTATGCTGTTCCTATGCTAAAAAGTCGTCCCCTTGCATTACTTGTAGGTGTCAATCATCACAAGCAAACTACATTCTTTGGTGTTGCATTGTTATATGATGAGACATCCCTCGCGTTTGAATGGTTGTTTTATACTTTTGCAAAAGCTGTGTGTGATAAAAGACCTAAAATTATTCTTACAGACCAAGATGTAGTAATGACAAAGGCTCTAGTACTATGATGGCCTGAAACTCATCATCGCTTATGTATTTGGCACATATATCAAAATACAACCATCTATTTAAGTGGTGTTTTCTCTCAATTCAAAGATTTTGCTAGAGATTTTAGCTCATGCATATATGATTTTGAATAAGAGAAATATTTTGTAAATTCATGGAATGAGATGTTGTGCAAATATGGACTTGAAGACAATGATTGGTTGAAGCACATGTTTGGGATAAAGGAGAAATGGACTTTAGTGTATGGGAGACAATGTTTTATGTAGACATGATGACAACACAAAAAAGTGAAATAGTGTTGTAAAGAGGTATGTTACTTTTCAACACAAATTCTTGGAGTTTTTTCATCACTTTGAAAGACTCCTTGAAGACCGTAGATATGAAGAATTAAAGGCTGATTTTAAATCTAGTACAAGTATTCTCTCATTATTGTATCCAATTGAAACTTTGAAACATGCAGCTAGTGTTTATACTCCTGAGGTGTTCAAGTGGTTTCAAAATGAGTGGTGTAAGTCTCATAATTGTTGTATTGAAACTTTTGGAAAGGATGGATCAATCACAAAATATCAAATTACCCCTCATAAGAAGAACTATTACCATACAGTTACTTATGATTCATCAAATGGAAAAGTTGATTGTAGCTATAGAAAATTTGAGTTTGCTGGAATTTTATGTTCTCATGTTTTGAAAGTTTCACTATGAAAAATAATATGGAGATCGCTAGTCAGTACATATTGAAAAGGTAGACACGTAAAGCAAACCTTGGATTCATGGGAGATTTAAATTTTTGAATCAACATAAGCAATTTAGATCCCAAAATATGTCAAAGTATGCAGTATAAAGAATTGTGTGGGCTATATGTTCAATTGGTTACAAAAGCATCTGAAAGTGAAGAGACTTACAAAATTGTTAAAGATTATATTTTAAAGATGTTGGAAGTCATTGATGCTAGACTACAAGGTAACGGATCAACTGTCAAACAGTCCATTGCGAGCTTCAATGTTAGATTACAAGGTGAAGAGATGGATCAATATTCGAGTGTTATAATAGATCACTTGAACCAAAATGGGATTGAAATTTGTGAAAAGAACAGTATTGGAATTAAAGGAATCAAAATCAAGAAGAAAATTGTTTCAGGTAAGAGATAGAGGGGTAGCTTGGAGAAAAAAACGAAATCAACCAAAAAAGTTCAGACTTAGGAAAATCTTACAATTGTAACACCATCATTACCATTTAATCTTGAGGTTCTATTTGTAAAATTTTTTCTTGAATTCCATGTCCTTTATATGTGTACTTTTTAATAAAAAAGATTTAATGTTTTAACAATTAGTCTAGTATTTTGATTATATACTCTTTTAATTTTTTTAATGATAGGTTGTCTCTACTAATTCAAGTCAAACAAATTCTATTGAAGATGTTCCATTTTCTATGGACATGACCTACTCCCAATTGGTATTTATCTTTTTCCATAATACTATTACTAAGGACATTATGTTTGGTAACTTATTCACAATTCACTAATGATACTATTTTTCTATAATTCTTATAGGCACAACAATCATATGGTGTGAGCAATGTGATGATAAATAACTCACGACAAAGTAGTAATGTTAACTACGATAGTGCAGATATAGGTGGTTTCGTTGAGACGTGATTGTATAGCTCCATATGTAGGAGGCATATTTTGTAAATACAAAGTGAAAAGAAAGTAAAGTGTTTAAGTTAATTTGTGCATCTTTATCGACAAGGTGCATATTTTGTTTCCTACTGAGAATTGACAATTTCTTTCTTATACTTTCAATATTATGTAATTTTTTATATTTTGTTGATTATGTATTTTCTATAAATGATGAATCCTTATGTTATAAAATATTTCTATGCCAAAATGTGAAATGTTTAATTCTTGAGATTGTCATGAACATGCGGTATAATGTTATGGCCAAAAAAAAAAGAGCATCGAACTTCTATTTTTTCCTTGGATGACATTGTGAGGGAAAAGTAAATGAAGTCGTAATGTAAATGAAGCTGTGAGAAACTCATGGTGGAATGGAAAAAAAGAAACCATATTATATATAAATGTGTATTCATGGGTTACAATCTTGAAAGTAGCATTCTTGAAAACAAATCGACAATAGTTAATTTTGAGAATAAATCACAATCTACAAGTATAATTGCCACAAAGGATCTTTGGATTCATAAGCTAAACAATTCTAATACAAGTATTGTCTTTAAATCCAGCTTTCCTTGAATAAGCACCAAAGAGATCAAAGAGAAGGAAGAAGTTAATCCAGTAGCATATGGAAAAACGAGCATCTTCATTAGGAAGAAAAATATTAACATGAAAGAGGAATTACTCTTTTTGAGCAAAATCCATCCATAAAGGTTTACCACCTATGCATTCAACAACCACATGTATATCTTGGATTACAATAAAACACATCTATATGTATACCTTTATCTCTATCAACTAGACTTCAACTCATGCTATAAAGGCACAATATCTGCATCTGATATAGCTAGAATTGCCCCCTTTCTTAGATATATGTTGAAGATCTTTGCACTAAAAAATCCTCTCCTTAATACCTACATCCCCATTCAGGAAAGTGTAGTAGAAAATTAGATATCTGCAATTGAGTAGAAGGAAAGCATACAGAGAGTTCAGCATTAAGATGGCCATATTTCTATTACCATTGACAGTATTTGGGATTTTACAGAAATCATCAATCCCCATCACCTTTTTGGGTGGAGTTCAATATAGTACAATCCTTCCCCATGTCACCAAAAATAACTACTTTCTGGAGAGAGTTGACCTAGAAAAAGAGGTGATCTAAATTGATACTCTTGACTCCAATTATATGTACCATTGAACAATTTGTGCCCCAACTTATACACATATCTGCAAAATTCATATGGAGTTGCATAAGGTAAAGTTCTAAGCTAATTACAAAGTTTGCATGCTGAATGACTAGAGATGATGATTAATAGATTTTCTTTAAATGCTATGAGTTTCCCACTTCATCAAAATAGGTTAGAAGTTCACTCTATCACAAAATTAAAAAATCACTGAAAATGCATAATATGTTTTGAGTTTCCTGTATAAATATATCACGGATCTTCTGTACCAATACATGTTAAATCTAGTTTCTGTATGCATTTTTAACATAAAATGGATCTTCTCCAACAACACATATCAGCTAATATTCTTTCGATAGAACCCAGATGAGTAATTATCAATCTAAGAATGCATATAAGTAATCAACACATATAAAAATTGTCTAATTGGTGTATGGAATAAAAAAAATACACTCTGTTGGGCCACAAGTCCTTCAAACAACTAGTATGTACTGTTGAAAATTAATAGGGCCCTATACAAGGAGGAGTGCATGAGAGACAGAGCATTGATTGGGCTTGGACTAGGCGGCCTACTACGAAAATGCCCCAAGGCATTATGGTTTGGCTCCTTTAGGCTTATAAATGCTTTTCTTCTTTTTTTTTTTCCTTTCCAATGTAGGACATTCCCACTCCAACATACCAACACTTCCCCTCAAGTCCAACTGGCCTGGCCCAGTTGTGACTTGCCCTCAATTTTTTCCATCTTTTTTCTTCTTCTTGGGCTTTTTTTTGACTTCCTTAGGCTTGTGTTCACTTAGAGTGTCAGAAGCCACATGTCTATGTTTAGGCTTGTACTATTGTTGAACCTTAGAGGCCACAGGTCCATCTTTTTTCTTGCCTTTCCTGGGTCTTCCTCACTAAGCCTTCTTTCATTTTTTTAGCTTCAGGTCTTGGGCCGCACGTCCATTGGTCCTATACCTGGGTCTTCCTCACTGAGCCTTCTTTGTTGGGCTTCAGCCTTCTTCATTGGCCCTTTCGGGTCTTCTTTGTTTTTAAGCTTCAGGTCTTGGGTTGTAGGTTCATTTGTCTTATGCGTGGGTCTTCTTCACTGAGCCTTTTTCTCTTTTTGGGCTTCAACCTTCTTTATTAGGCCTTCAGGTATTGCAATTTATCAAGCCCAATCCACCAAGATTTCCTGAATCTTCATGGGCCGAAACAAAGCCGGTGGGCTCTGATACCATGTTGAAAATTAATGGGGCCCGATACAAGGATGAGTGCATGAGAAAAAGAGAGCATTGATTAGGCTTGGACTAGGAGGCCCACTACCAAAATGCCCTAAAGCATTATGGTTTGGCTCCTTTAGGCTTATAAATGCTTCTCTTCTTTCTTTTCCTTTCCAATGTGGGATATTCCCACTCCAACATTCTAACATGTACATATCCAGGATCACGCCAGCCAACTGTCCTTACTGGTGCACCTATGGAGAAGAAGTTGGTTGGGAATGTAAAAGACAGGTAAGCAAACATTTACACGTTAGTAAATGACAGAAAAATTCAATGGGAAAAATTAGGATTATGCTGAATGATGTTATGAATAGCAAATACATCACACCATTATACAATACCAACTTAGAGTTCAGTGGAGATTGTGAAGCAGAAAAACCTGAATCCTAAGGCAAATATTAACTTTTTTCTATTTTCCCACTTGTTTGTCACTCTTTGGGGGCAAAGACAAATGCTAACTTAGATAATTGATGATCAGCTGGAGTAAGCTACTTAGGTAGCAATCACCTGAATGGTAAGTTGACATTTTTTTAAGTTGCATATGTCTTTATAATTTCTCAAAAAATTCAGTGCAAAAGAGGTAAATAAATCGTGGATTACCTACCGCACATACTGCTACGATCAAAAGTCAACGTTCCAGCAGCGGAATGGACAAGTTCACCACCTTTAGATCTCCATTCAACAAAAGGTTCTGCTTCATTGATCCCATGTCCACTTGTCCATGTTACAGTCATCTAAACATCAGAATGGAAATGAAGAAACTTAATGAGAAATTGTAAGCTCTATCTAACTTCAACTCTTTCTGGAGTTTATACTCAGTAGATGCTAGACATGAACTCTATTCTAAACATATAAACCACAAGCTTTCAGAATCACAAGCAAGGAGAAATTTGACTTACTTCATCCCATTCTTTCCCTTGTGCCAAGTGTAACATCCCGTTTCCAGAGAACGGGTCGGACCAATGAAACGGGTCCAGGTGTGGTAAATTAACACACCTTATGCTCATGCGGTTGTGAATAGTGAGTTTTGTGCATATAAGAAGTTATTGTACATACGTTCATGACAATTATCCCG
>JANZXP010000008.1:27659960-27689779 GCA_027576715.1 Erythroxylum flavicans | reverse complement strand
TCATGTACAGACAGTACAGTATGGAATGATGTATAAACTTTTGATGTTGATCAATGAAATGAGGAAGAGTTTGATTTTAAAAATATTGTGGTTTACAATTAATGTTTTATTATTCAAATTAATGTGATGCCATGTGGAGTGATTTAGTGATCGCACATAGCGCTCCTTTATCATAGGATATGTACCGGAATGACCTACGGGTGTCCCAGTGCGTACCCTACGGTAAGGGGGTGTTACACACACAGGTCGTAGATATAGTATATGAGGTGTCTATCCCTCGCGGAGTTGTCGAACTAATCTAATTTTAAGTCATCTAAGGCCACAAGAATTATTAAAATGAAAATTAAAACTGGACAGAAAAGTAAACACGTGAGGATGATTAACAGAAAGTTAATTTGTAAAGTTAATACAAAAGAAATAGAAAATTGAGAACCATCAAATTCACAATGGAAAATCACACAAGAAAAATTACCAAATTATGAGAAAGGGATTTATCATATCATCAATGCTAACCTAATCACTTTTGTATTAATGTGGTGTCAGTTCTAAACTGTTGAAGGGTGGATTACTCTCTCTCAAGTTATAATCACTAAGTCCTAATTAATAAATCCTAATTAAGTCAAGTTATCGAAAATGTCATCTCTCGATTAACAATCAGCCTGTAACCTAATAAACCCTAATTAAGTCAAGTTATCGAAAATGTCATCTCTCGATTAACAATCAGCCTATAACCTAGTTAATTCTTAAGCTTGCTAATAAACAACTAGGTCTTACACGAGATCTCTCTTCATATAATTGCCGATTTAATTATTTACGTAGTCTATTGAGTCGATTACTCTTACTAACTAACTCAATCATTTTGCATTTGGTTCACTCTCTTGATTTATTACAGAAGCAAAATGTTACAACAAAAAATCGCAACACTCAAATGAATTAACATAAAAACAACTAGATTAACATTGAATCAAGTTTATATCCTAAAGGAAAAGTTAGAACACTATCATCATTCCCAAATCCATCAACATCACCATATCCATCTTACACATTTAAAGAAGAAAAATAACAAAGATGAAAAGAAAATGTCACTTGGATGGGATTAGGATGGCTCAGGAAAGCAGTAATAGTAGAAGCCTGCTCCTCTTTCCACTTCTTCCTCCTCTCTCTATCTCTTCTTCTTTCTTCTTGGAGTTTTCCCAAAGTGGCAAAAATCGGAGCTCCCCCTATGGTACTTTCTCTTTCTTTATATAGTATTTTCTATTTTAGGTAACCGTCCAAAAAGTCTCAAAATGTCCCTTAGTAAGTCACGTTCGGGAGGTTATCCGCATTGTCTGTTATGTAGGTGGGGATCATGGCACTTCATTTAGCTCTTTGTCACTATCATGGTAGACAAGGTCACTATCGTGGCTAACCCTAACTGGTTCTGTCACAATGGTTCTGGCTCCTATCTTCTAGGTCTGGCTCCAGTCTTCCTCTGATTCTCCTCCATTCTTCCATATCTATTCTCAAACACTAATAAATACATCAAGGCACCTCAAATACACAAAATTTAAGCACAAAAGTATGCTCTAACGCATATAACACTCAAAATACAAACATTTATCTAAGTAACTCAATCCGAACCTAAACAAGCACTAATCATTCAATTTAACAACTAAACCCATACTAAACTACCCAGTAAAACATTATGTAACCTACCACTATCAGATGCTAAAGTAACTAAATAAGTCATTCCTATATCTCATTCCAAAGAAGGAAAACCTAAATTGTATGTAGGACTTTCATCTTATTTGTTACTGTAACATAGTGTATAAATTTATAGCTAAGCTCCTGGCCTTAAGAGTAAAAAAAGCTCTCAAACCCCTCGCACGAAAAGTTTGGGTTATTCTTCCACCCAGGATTGTACATTTTCGAATAGGGGATGTTCCCTCCACCATGACCAAACTGTCTTCCCATATACTTAACTTGCTCTGTTTCATTTCTTTGCATCAGACAACAATAAATGGTATCATGATTATCCTAACTGCATAGCTCGCATCTTTGTTGAATGGCTTTAACAGGGGCTTAAGAGGAAGCTTTCATATTGTTCAGTTGTCATGTTAAGTTGTCAATTTTTGATTGCATCTCTATCATTTGGTCAATAGCTATAGCTCCCTTCTGTTATCATACGGTTATGTGTTATCTACTTCGGTCATTCATTCACAAACAGTTGTTACTGGCCATTTCTTCCAATAACTCCTCCACTTCTTCAGTAATCTATCGCATAAATGATCCTCCCCCAATGTTGCATTTATGGTACCTCTTGTGGGTGGATTGACTCCATTATAGAAGATTTGCAAAAGAAATTCTTTTGGTAAGTATGGTGTGGAAACCTCCTTTACAAATCTTTATATCTCTCTAACGCCTCGTAAAGTGATTTCCCATTACTCTGTTGGAAGTTTGTGATTTCTTTTGTCATCTTCATAGTTTTAGTGAAGGGAAAATACTTGCCTAAGAATGCACGTATCAATTGATCCCATGTTGTGATATTTAAGGGACTGAAGGAGGGATACCAAGCTTTGGCTTTATCCCTTAGCATAAACGGGAAAAGTCTCATGCTAACAACATCTTCCGACATCCGATGATATCGAAAGGTATCACATATTTCTAGAAAGTTTGCTATAAGTGCATTTAGATCCTCATTAGTTCATCCATAAAATTGCACATTTGTTTGCAATAGGTTCAGTAAGGTTGGCTTTATTTCGAATGAAGGTGCTTGAACAGGTGGTCTAGTGACACCTTGATTGATCACATTAAATCTTTGTCTCATAAAATCCATGAGGGTCCACTGTTAGTTCCCTTAGTTTCCTCCTTGCTGAAACTTTTGATGAAATTCTTCAGTCGTTAGTTCTTTAATTTCTTCTTCTTTGCATTTGGCTCTTCGAATGGCTCATTCCAAGCGAGTGATGTCAAGTGATAGGGTTTCAATGATCTGACTTAAACTTCAAGTGACCCTTGAGTTCATCCAAATGCACCTACATAAGAGTGATGAGAATGCCTTAGACTATAAAAACTAAACTAATCCTACTAATCCCAGGCAACTGTGTCAAAAACTTGTTAAGGCAAGTTTTAATCTATTTGAAACCCTTAATATACTACAAGTGCACTGGTCATAGGTATAGTATATGAGGTGTCGATCCTTCGTGGAGTTGTCGAACTAATCTAATTTTAAGTTATCTAAGGCCTCAAGAATTATTAAAATGGAAATAAAAAAATAACTAAAAAGTTAACACGTGAGGATGATTAACAAAAAGTTAATTTGTAAAGTTAACACAAAAGAAATAGAATATTGAGAACTACCAAATTCACAATGGAAAATCACACAAGAAACATTACCAAATTATGAGAAATGGATTTATCATATCATCAATGCTAACCTAATCACTTTTGTATTAATGTGGTGTCAGTTCTAAACTATTGAAGGGTGGATTACTCTCTCTTGAGTTATAATTACTAAGTCGTAATTAATAAATCCTAATTAAGTCAAGTTATCGAATATGTCATCTCTCGATTAACAATCAGCCTATAACCTAATAAACCCTAATTAAGTCAAGTTACCAAAAATGTCATCTCTCGATTAACAATCAGCCTATAACCTAATCAATTCTTAAGCCTGCTAATAAATAACTGGGTCTCACACGAGATGTCTCTTCATATAATTGTCGATTTAATTATTTGCATAGTCTATTGAGTCCGTTAACTCTTATTAACCAACTCAATCATTTTGCATTTGGTTCACTCTCTTAATTTATTAGCGAAGCATAAAGTTACAACAAATAATCACAACAAACAAATGAATTAATATAAAAACAACTAGATTAACATTGAATCAAGTTTATATCCTTAAGGAAAAGTTAGAATATTACCGTCATTCCCAAATCCATCAACATCATCATATCCATCTTACACATTTAAAGAAGAAAAATAACAAAGATGAAAAGAAAATGTCACTTGGACGGGATTGGGATGGCTCGGGAAAGTAGCAATAGCAGAAGCCTGCTCCTCTTTCCTCTTCTTCCTCCTCTCTCCCTCTCTTCTTCTTTCTTCTTAGAGTTTTCCTCAAGTGGCAAAAATTAGAGCTCCCCCTAAGGTACTTTCTCTTTCTTTATATAGTATTTTCTATTCTAGGTAAACCCTAAGGTTTCCCAGGTCCAAAAAGTCTCAAATGTCCCTTAGTAAGTCGTATTCGGGAGGCTGTCCGCACTGTCTATCGGATAGGTGGCAATCATGGCACTTCATTTAGCTCTTTGTCACTATCGTGGCAGATAAGGCCACTATCGTGGCTCCCCTTATTTGGTTCTGTCACAATGGGTCTAGCTCTGGTCTTCTGAGTCTGGCTCTGGTCTTCCTCCGATTCTCCTCCATTCTTCCATATTTATTCTCAAACACTAACAAATCCACCAAGGCATCTCAAATACACAAAATTAAAGCACAAAAACATGCTCTAACCCATATAACACTCAAAACATAAACATTTAACTAAATAACTCAATCCTAACCTAAACAAGCACTAATCATTCAATTTAACAACTAAACCCACTGTAAACTACCCACTAAAACATTATGTAACCTACCACTATCAGATGCTAAAGTAACTAAATAAGACATTCCTATATCTCATTCCAAAGAAGGAAAACCTAAATTGTATGCAAGACTTTCATCTTATTTCTTACCGTAACATAGTGTATAAATTTATAGCTAAGCTCCTGGCCTTAAGAATAAAAGAAGCTCTCAAACCCCTCATTACCTACTATTAAAGGGCTTTCATTATGGAAGGAGCATGTGGTGCAATCTACTTCTTGCTTAAAAGTTATTCAAAAACTACAACGTAAATCCATCAATCAATAGTTGATCCCTAAAGATTGATCTCTTCAAGCTTTTGATTCCCTAGATTGGGAGTTTTTAATGAATTGTCTCTATATATTTGACCTCCTTGAGTAGTTAATCCTTTGGATCAATTCTTGTACGACCTCTAATTGTGTTTTAATCAATGTTGAGCCTACTTTACTATTTCAAGGGGCTAAAGGCATTAAGCAGGGGGACTCTCTATCCCCCTATCTATTCACAATGAAAATAAAGGTATTGACTAAATTATCTACAAGGAATATTGAAACTATGAGCTCATTCAAGTTCCATTATAAATATCAATCTTGCTTTCATGGTTGATTTATTCTTTTTTTAAAGTGTGTTAGGGTTATGTAAATATAGTGCTCTAGAAAGCAAGTGTATTTACATATAACTTAATTTTCTTCCAGTTACAATATTATAATGAAATTATTTATTATTAATAAAATAAAAGAGTTTGGTTTTATTTGTCTAAGCATAAATAACTAGTCATAAGGTACTAAGGTTCTTTTGTAAGTAATATACATAGACATGGAGATGTATGGGAAACATGTATATTATTATAATCTAAATTAATTGATTCACAATCGAATAATCAAGTTGGTCGCTTGATTATGGTTTAGACTGTAGTGTTACAATTTACCTCCATGTAAGTAAGGGAGTTTATTTTAAGGGAATGATGAGTTTTAACTCATGATAATAGTTGACTATCAATAATGGCACTGTTAAATGAATCTGGAATTGCGTATGTTTTTAAAGAATAAAGTAGGTCGTTACTTTAATCTTAAAACATACACTTTAGCATTCGTTTATTACGAACCACAATATTGATGAGCGGTGAACTCATGTGTATTTCGTTATAATTCTTGATATGATAGGAATGGATGTTTACATGGTATCAATCCAGTGTCCACATGTTAGAATTATTAATTAAAACATGCATCAAGGAACATTCACTTAAATAAAAAGTTTATAGTGATATCATCACTTCTAGATGCTTTAGGAGATTGGTGATTAAACTGGCGCTAGTAGTTTGATGGACTAGCTACCCTTCAAGTCTTAACACCAAGATTAGATCTTTTGTGTTAATCACCATGTAGAGTAAAATGGGAGATCTAGATCGAGAAACCGAAATAAGGGCAAATGGTAATTTTACCCTTTATTGTGTGGATGGCTATAATATGGTTCATAATAGAGTTTGAGATTGGACATCGTATTAATAAATTAAAACATGGTTTCTCATAATTTTAAGTAATTCAAGAATGCAACCAATTGTCTTTAGTGGAATGACATTTGGTTAATAAGTCAGAATTAATTCTAATGAGATTAAATTAATTTCGGGCTTATTGGAGCTTGAATTATTTAAGTCCAATTATATTCCCTACTTAACTTCTAGGAAAGTTATCAAGGAAAGGAAGAAAAATAAACAGAGGTTATCAGAAAGAAAATGAGACAGTTTGGAGAGAAATGGATGAATTGGATTCGGACTATTAAGACTGGAACAATTTAATTAAGAGTTAATTAAATTGGGTCTTAAGCCTATAATTAAATGTTGGGCTTACACTAATTAATTGTTAATTATAAGCCTAAAGGAACATTAAATATTGGACTGTATTTTGGTTTGATTAATTAGATTAATTAAATTGAAACAAAATCTAAAAAAAGGATAAGCAAAATCGAATTCTACAAAGATGTAGAATTCGGTCATGCTTCTCATTAAATGGTTTTGACGGTTGGTTTTAGAAAAGAAAACACACACAGCTCATTTAGGATTCTTACTAAATGAATGGTGCATTATTTTTGGCTCTCCACTCTCTCCCAAAATCACCAATCATAGCAAAGAAAAATCTCTCCTTTGGCTCTCAATCAACCGAATATAGCAAAGTAAAAAACCTCCATTTTTCTTCTCATTTTCCACCAAAGGATCTTGTTAACCAAGTTGTCCAAGGAGAATAAGTGGTAGATCAGATTGGCTGAGGACACAGCAATGAGGAGTCGAAGTTATAGTGAGGAGTCAGTAATATTCCAATCTTGTTCTTATTATATTTATTGTCTTTATGTTCTATCATGTATGGATTAAAAGCATGATGTTTGGTATTTACGCTTCCGCTGCGTTTGATTTCGGAAAAAGTTTTTGAAATCTACTATTTAGCCAAACCAAGCATGAATTTATTTTTGATCCAACAGATACAATGACATTAAACTTCACGAAACTAATTTGACTTTAAACATAACCCTTCAAGCTGCTTTAATTTATTAAGTTATTCCATATATGATTAACCACTTTAGATTAAATACACATACTAATCAAGACCTTAATGTCAGATTCACTCAGCCCCGACACTTGGATACATATATTGATAAGTAGTAGTTAATTGAAATTGCAATCATTTATATATAGTTTTTCATTAAAAATCATGCGATTAACAAAGATCAATAGGATTTATTTAATAAAACACCCTTTTGTTAGTTTTCTTTAACATTGACCTAGTCTTTTGATATGAAGGCAAACATTTGTGATGACTATCCTCCAGTTATTCAACTAGATCATGTCTTTATTCGTAGGCTTGTTTGGAATGTCGTTATAGCCTTTTGACGTGAAGGTAAACATTTGTGATAAATGTCCCCCAGTTACTACGCTACATTACATTCTTAACTGGATATTAGCTCTATTCATAACCCGAAGGCCAGCGAAATAGTTATTTGCTTGAGATATATATACTTTTTTTTCATATTTTAGTGCCTACCTCATTTCTTTAAGTAATCATTTTCATGAAACGACACTAACAATATTACTTATTCAATTGACCTATGATTATAAATGTATGCAAAAAATTTCCTAAGGTGAGCAAATTAACATCAAATCCTAATTAACATGCATATTTAACTGAAGATACCTAGAACACGAATTGCACAAGATAATAAATCTTTATAACTTAGAAGACTAGGTTCAAAACTAAACTAATTATGTTAAGTCCTAGCCATTGACACATCCACATAATTCACATCATGAAAACCTAAGTGAAAAACTAACATACAACATGCAAAATTCACATTCAAAATAAAAATACAATGGAAACCTCCCCACACTTGGACAACATATTTTCCTCAATATGAGAAGAACAAATAACACGTAAGGTGGGAATAAAATAAAATAACTTGAAAAACATAAAAATAAAATGAAAGGACAAGGTTTAGAGCATAAGAACTCATCATGGAGATTGAGGCAGTGATGGCGATAATGTCGAACGTGGGATTTCCACAGCTTAGGTAGCAAAGTATTTGTAAATGTTTCAGATGTCTTGATGTTGTCGTCTTTGCTCCTTCGCTATCTCCTTCAACACCTTAACATTATCTGTAATTACTTTGTTAGTGTTTGAAATTGCTTTTAGTACCTTCTCCTATTCGGCTTCTTCATTTTCTCCAAATTCTTCACTGGTTGACTCCTCCACTTGTTGTTGTGGTAGTACCGAGCTGGAACTGACCTGCCTGCCTATTCTTAACATTTGATTATGCACTGATATCTCGAAGTTCCATATTATAGGACTTTAAGACCTCAACTCTCGTCAAATGAAGAGTGTTAAGAAATTCAGGAAGATGCACAGTCAATTCATCACAGTTAACATTGTAATAATCCACAATAACGGTAACCAATTACCCAATGCCAAGATTATTTCTTTTCTTTTTCAAAGAAGCAATGAGAGAGTTAAAAATATGGGTGGATTTACAAACTTGGATGCTATTATACATGCACCACAAAATAAATAACTCCTTCACTGAACACTTGTTGTTTTCATTTTTGTCAAAGACGGTTTGGCACATGAATTTATGCAACAACAAGTGTTCAAGATTGCAAATGATGTTGTTGTATGCATTCTTAGGATCGAAGTTGTCTAACCCCATCAATTGGGCCCAATAATGTGCGGCACGAAAGTCATCATGCTAGTCCACTATGGTTAATTCCGAGAATCCAACTATTTCACATAAAGTTTCAATATTTAACTCATATGGTCGACCCTACAACTAAAACCATAATTATCTCAGGTTACCTTGCTCAAATTAGAGGGATGTGAAGAATTCAAGTGTGAGTGCTTCATAAACGACAAATTTAAAATGCATAAACTTTTCCCATTAAATTTTGCTTCCTAAGTTGTGAACCTTTTCTCTCAATCCAATTCTTTATAATATTTCAAAGTCTAAATATCTAGGCACAATAATATTTTTAAGGCTAAGGGTTTGGAAATGATTACCTTCTGTTTTCAGAGTAGATCGGTAAGGGTGCTCCGTAATCCATCGCTATATTTTGCTATTCACACCTCATCACTTGTGCTTTGCCCTTTCCTTGATTGTGCTTAGCTGTTTGCTTAATTCGTGGACCTAATTGGACTGAGAGATGCATGAAAAGTTTATAAAGAGGAAGTATATTGAGGGGGTTGTAAAAAGAAGTGAGAGGATTTGAGTTTCTTGATTCTAGAGAGAGAGTGAGAGACTGTTGTGGGTAAGAAAAATGAGGGATAGAGTGAATATATAGGTTATGGGGAAGAAAGGAGGGGTAAAATTAAGAAAAAGGTTTGAAATTTCCCATTTCCATTTTGTCCTGCCGCAGGTCACGGTCGTGACCTTGTGGGTCATGATCGTGACAGAACAGATTTTCAAGGTAAAGCAAGGTCACGATCGTGACACTGGGAATTTTTACACTCCTTTTCCATTTTTGATTCTTTTCTTTGTGATACTTCTGAATTCCTTCCTTACTTTATATTTTCATCATCACCTCATTGTCTTGTTTTTCATACCCTTCCAATCCATTGTGAAATAGAGAGAGAGAGATACAAAGAAAACTAGCTCTATTTTTCCGAGATATTAACTTGTATTGAAAAACATGCAAAAAAATAATTAGAAACCTAATCCAAAGCAATAGATAAAACAATAACAAGTTAAAATCACAGGTTGTCTCCTATGTAGCACTTCATTTACCATCGCTAGCTCAACATACTTCTTTGTCCATGGTGGTTCAAACAAATCATGTAATTGTAGCACCCCCATAAGTTTCATAACCTGCAAGTGAGCTACCAGATTGTGCTTACCACCACCCTTCTTCCTCGTCTTCTTCTTTTGATTATTATTTCAAATTTGTGGCTTCTCTAGTGGGTCTTTATGAGCATAACTTTGCTCAACTTTTTCATAAGGCTTGTTTCTTTTGATATCATCTACAGATTTGAAAAAAATATCTTGTATGATTAGAAACTTTGAATGAAACCCTATCGTCCCCCAGTCTTAGAGCTAACTTACCTCCATCAACGTCTATAAGAGACTTGGCGATCGCTAAAAACGGTCATCTGAGGATAATGGATGTCTCCAAATCTTCCTCTATGTCTAAGATGATGAAGTCTGTGGGAAAGTTGAATTTTTATACCTTAATAAGAACGTCCCTGACTATATCCCAAAGATATTGGATTGAACTATCAACCATTTGCACACATATCCTAATTAGTATTATTTCACCTAACTCCTTCTTTTTGCATAAAGTGTAAGGCATCATACTTATGCCAGCTCCTAAGTCTACAAAAGTCTGATCCACTTTGAGACCAATAGTAGTAAAAGGAATATAAAAATCCCCTGGATCATTTTGCTTCTATGTTAATGCTGCCACTTTGTTGGATTTCTACTTGCTTAATACTTCACCTCCTAATTTCTTCTGTTCCTCTCCGTTTACTAACTTCTCTTTTATAAATTCCATAAAATCAAGTTGTGTTTTCAACTGCTTTATTATATCAAGAACCTCATTCAACTCTGCCTCCTTTGACTTTCTCTTTGCTATGATGGGGTATGGAATTGCAGGTTGATACTCACTGATTTTCGTCAAGTTATATTTACTTTGCAAAGAATTTTTGCTAAACATTTTCTTTTCTTCTTCAACTTGATTGAGCTTCTCTTTAGTGGACTGGGTGATCGCCATTATTTTTTCCTTCAGATTTGTTTCTGTATTGCTCGGAGGCTCCTCACATTTTATGCAAACAATGCATTTAATAATTGGCTCATTTAGACTTCTAAGCTATGGATAAAAGAGACATGATTCTTTGTTACTTGTTCGAACATTTCTTCCAACCTCTTATGAGCTTCATCTATGCATTAGATCTTTTCCAAGATTTTGTCTAACTTAGCATCTGTGGAATTTGTTTTCTCCTGTCAAAATCTAGGTGGCCCTTGATTTGGATTTGACCTCCTGTATTATTTGACCAAGAAAAGTTCGGGAGGTTCTTCCACCTAGGATTATATGTATTTCAATAAGGATTGTTCCCCTTCCCTAACCAAATTATGCTCACATGTAACTAAGTTGCTCTAGTTTGTTGTTTTGCATCAAAAAGCAGTCAATGGTATCATGGTTGTCTTGTCCACATAATTCACATCTCTGTTGAATTACTTTAATAGGAGCTAAAGAGGTGGCCTTCATGTTATTAAGTTGTTGAGTTAAGCTGTAGATTTTAGCTTGCATTTTCATTATTGAGTCAACAGTTATGGCTCCCTTTTGCTCTTTGAGACTTGTGTGTTGCCTAATTCTGTCAATCGTTTAAAGACAATTATTACTTGTCGTCTCCTCTAATAATTCCTCTACTTCCTCAACTGTCTTCCTCATTGGAGATCCTCCAGATGTTGCATCTATGGTGCCTCATATGGATGGAGTAACTCTATTGTAGAAGGTTTGCAAAAGGAATTCCTTAGGTAAATTGTGGTAAGAACAGCTCCTTTACAAATCCCTTGAATAAAGAAAAATCGTTTCAACATCAAAAACGACAAAAACTAGAGCAAACATATAATAACGGATTTGAAATTGTAACTAAGCATCGCCCATTAGTTCTATACCTGATTCATAACTAGAGATTTTTGAAGAGCATCAAATCCTAATTTTTTCAATCGAAGAATCATAGCTATTAGTGCATTAGCAAAGTAGAACCAGAAAGTGAGAGTACAAGAGGTCTCTCACATCTCCTGATGCTTAGATATGCCCTACCGTTGTCTCCTACACTTTCATTCTACACTAAATCTTGATACCTTTCCCTCGTCTTCAGAGATGGGACGGGAGCGAGGGAATGATAATCACAGATATTGAATTGTATCTTTCTTTTTCTTTACCCCTGTATTAATAAATAAAATGAAATAAAAGGGAATGTCAGCGCATCTAGGTAAAAACCATTGATTTCTATCAATAGACCCGCTAAAGACCCGAACCATAGAGTACTTATTATTGGCACCACAGATAGATATGTTTTTAGATCTTTCATTTTGAATTATACCTTTTCCATGCTTCGTAAAGTGACTCCACATCACTTTGTTAAAAATTTGTGATTTCCTTTATCATCTTCGTAGTTTTAGTTAAAGGGAAGTATTTATACAAGAACGCACGCACTAACTGCTCCCAAGTTGTGACATTTGGAAGATTGAGCGAATGACACCATTTCTTATCTCTATCCCTTAACGTGAAAGGGAAATCCTCATCCTAACGACATCTTCCGACATTCTATGATATCGAAAAGTATCGCATATTTCCAAAAAATTCACTACATCAGCATTAAGATCCTCAATAGTCAATATGTAAAATTGCACATTTTTTGGCATTATGTTTAGCAAGGCTAGCTTAATCTCAAATAAAGGTTCTTGAACTGGTGATCGATTCATACCTTGATTCACAGTGTTGAACCCCGATCTCACGAAATCTATAAGGGTTCGTAGCTAGTTTCCTTAATTTCCTCCTTGATTGAATTCTTGATAAATTCTTCCACTATTGGTTCTTTAATTTCTTCTCCTTGGCATCTTACTTGTCAAATTGCTCGTTCCAAACTGGTGATGTTAAGTGCTAAAATTTTGACTCTCGTGTTCACGCAACTGCACAGAACAAAAGAGACGAAAATTGCTTAGACTAAAGGAATCCAACGAATCTTAACTAACTCCCCGATAATGGCACCAAAAACTTATTGAGCAAGTTTTAATTCTATAAAACCCTCAATGTTTCGTAAGTGCAAGGGTCGTAAGCGTAGTAGTTGAGGTGTCAATCCCATGAGGAATTAGTGAACTAAATGAGTCCTAACTTATTCTAAGGTCTAGAGATTGTAATTAAAATGAAATAAAAACTAAAACATAAATTTAAGCAATTGAATATAGATTGATTGAAATTGAAATTCTAAATTAACACAAGGATATTAAAATTGAGCACAACCACTTTACAAATCAAAAATCACATAAGAAAGATTAACCAATTATGAGAAAAGGGGATTTATCCTATCATCAAATTCTAACTTGATTACTTTTGATTTAATCATCCCATAATTTCAAAGGGTGGATTATTCTCTCTTAAGTTCTAATCATTAAAATCTAAATCATAAACTATAATTAAATCGAACTATTGAAATTGCAATCTCTCAATTAACAAAAAAAACCTACATTCTAATTAGATCTTAAGTACTCTAATAGATAATCGGGTCCTCACACGAGATCTCTCTTCATATAAATTACCGATTTGATTATTTGTGTGATATATTAAATTGTTAACTCTTATTACCCAACCTAATTATGTTGCTATCGATTCACTTCCTTGATTTGTTACCGAAGCATAAAAATACGACAAATAATCACAATACCCAATATACCAACATTAAAAGTAATCAAATTAACATTAATTCAAGAACATATCCCAAAAAGAGTTTAGAACATCCTTAAACACAAATTCATCATCCTCATATCCATCTTATACATCAAATGAAAGAAATAACAAGATGAATTGAGAAAGTTAACTTGGAATGGATGATATGTGCTTAATTGATGATGAATTTATTCTGTAGCACATAATAATTATTGCTAGGAAAATGATTAGAATACTCACTTTAGTTCATATTTGATTTTAGGCACAATTCAAAAGTGAAGAAGCTAAAGTGAATCGAAAGAATTATAATTGGGTTGTTTTATGAAGGTTCACAGTTGCTTGTCTTTATGGAGCAAGAAGAAGAAGATTAGAGCAAGAATAATATAAGAAGAAGACAAGAAAATGGTGAAGATTCTCACGACCATGCTGGAATTATTACATAGCTATGAGCAATCACTCACGGCTGTGCATATGCAAGGTGCACACACCAGCTGTCCATTTTGTTATGTTAAAAACCAGCTATATATTCAATACATGCATGAGGGACGAGTACCAAAAAGAGAATAAAGGTGGAGGTGTGTGATAGCTGCTAAGTGTTTAAGGAATAAAGCAAAAGGTGGGCAGCTGCTGCACTTGAATGAGTTTAATGGGGCTACACTTGGAACAAAAGGTGACAGCTGGAGCAAAACACATTTGAGGGTTGAAACAAAAATGTTAGTGGAGACTAAAGCACAAATCGAAGATGAAACATGAAATGGGCTACACTTGCACTTTAGTTGGAGAATAAAACTTATGGCATGAATTAATTTGGCATAGCCATGAGAATTAATTCACGGTCATGCCAAATTACTGCACACCTGTGAGTTTTAACTCATAGTTGTGCAATATACATGCATGGGTGTGAGTCACTCTCACGCCCATATATAGGTGTGTCATTGGTGTGGACTCATGCCTATGCATGTATATTGCACAACTGTGAGTTAAAACTCACCCGTGACACACTAAGTCACAGGTGTGACCATTGACAGCTTGCTGAACCCTATTTTTTTGGTATAAAATCTTCAATTATGTAATGGTAGAATGGTTATGAAAGTTTTGGAGTGTTTTCAGGCTAAACCAAAGGAGATCTCGGGAGATAGAAGATAGGAGGGCGACAAAGCTCTCTTATATGGAGAGACCCATAAAGGGGTAGCACCCCGACGCTAGTTCGGAGGTGACATCGACGTCAATGACCTGGTTAAGTGCATTTCTTCTTTATATTTTTATTTCTTTCTCTCTTATAGATTTATTGTGTTATCCTATGTCTATTGTTTAGGTCTTGTGTAAGAATGATTGAATGCTCTATTTGATTATTTTTATGTATGAACCCATTGCTAGAATCGAATACAATATATAATCATTGTTTCTTCGATTTATTTGTAGCGACTAATAGTTCGTAATCATTAGGGATAACATAACCTAAGTTAAATAATCCTAGCTTGGGTGATTATTGCTTAGATTGGTCTATTTTCTGACTCATAAGGCGACTGTTTGATTAAACTTAGTAAGCATCTCCTAGGTTATCTAATAATTAAGGTTAATTAACAAGCTCTTCTTAATTAACTATGACTTAAGGAAAAACTGAGATTAATAGAGCTTGTTATTAATCTACGACTAATAGTTCAAGGAGCGGTAAAAGAACAACAAATCAAATAAATATGTTTAATTAGGGTGTAGGTCGAGATACAAAGAACCAGGCTCCTAACGAATTCACCACTTTCATCATTTTTGCATGTTTTCTTTACTTTGTTTTCGTTAGCTTAGTTTCATTTTTTTTTTCTTATTTCAAGACCAAACAACCTCCCCCCCCCCCCAAAACCTAAATATCAATTATTTTCATAACAAACCCTAACTGAACACTTTCTATCAGATCGACCTAGACTCATCACTACTACGCTAATAGGTCTACTTTATTTTGACAATCGTGAATGGATTGGGAGTGGCAGCAACAGCAACAGCTCCTTCTTCTTCTCTCCTCTCTCTCCTCTTCCTTGGTTCTTTCCAAAAGTGGCAAATGGAGGCTCTCTTGATCAGGTCATTTACTTTTCCTTTACCGTGTTTTTGCCTTTTAGGGTAAAAACTAGGTTTTACCCAGGCCAAAAAGTCCAAAACGACCCTCCAAAATTAGAAACAAAAGTAGATCCCTGCATCTATACTTGAAATTTAGCTTATGTCACGATCATGACCATGGCGAGGCTCTAATCTTCTTTACCTAATCTCAAACACCAACAAACACATCAAAACATTTCAATCACACAAAATTAAAGCATGATAACATGCTCTAAACCATATAATATTCAAAAACACAAACATGTAATCAGACTAACACAATTGTAAACCTAAACATGCACAAAGCATCTAATTAACAACTAAAAACATATTAAATTACCATTAAAACATAATATAACCTATAACTATCAATTACTACTAAAGGTGAAACTGTAATGTCTTAATACCTCAATATGAGAAAAAAAGATGGGGTCCTAAAATTGAGACAAGAAACTAAAAAGGAGAAAATTGTAGGTAGGCAATAATTTTGAATTATAAAAAACATAACATAAATGGAATAACATAGATTTTCCCCCGAAAGTTAGCATGATTTCAATCTTACAAACAAAACAGTTGATGGCAACTTTAGGCTTATTATGAGTGATACAGTACCAGAGTCCTATCCATCATAAGGTAACAAGACAACATCACTGAAAAATATAAGAACTTGAAACTTAGATCTACCATATATTAAGTGTTCACATAAGAATTTGCAAAAAACAAACAATCAGAAATAAGTTCCTACGAGTAAAAGAAGTAAATTAAGAGGAAATTAAAAAAATGTCGAAATGGTTGGATGATGCAAAAATGACATTAGAAATTAAATAAGGAGATTTCTCAGTAATGCATTGCAAGACATCAATAAAAGTAATCAGATGCACAATGACAAAGAGAAGTGATCAAGAAATATGGATGTAACACATAAGCCTACAATAGACCAATTTAGGATGATTTCCAAACCCCCATTTTGCTATACATTTCTCAAAATCAACAATAGCTAAAATATCTTTAAAAATACAAACACGCACTAGTAGGGTGCCTGAATGGTTTCATGCACATCAGTGACAATAGGAATGTTATAAGCCAATTCACCTTCTCCAAGATCTACTATAAACAAAAGCAGCAACATCATGAGTAACATTTCTGATAATTTGAAGTGGTCATCACCCTTCTTTTCTTTATATGAATAACCATGATTTAGTACTTGAATCTTCGGTAAGATTTTTAGTTTCAATTTTACATTTCTAAAGTTATAAAATTATCCTGTTATGCTTCAAGTTTTTCTGTACTATGCATAACAATAACTTAATAGTATACCTTCACAAGGAATATTTCTCATTGAGATGAACAAATTTTAATCACAATGATGTAATCTTATCCTTATTTTTTATACGAATAATCATGATGTAGTACTCGAGTTACTAGTAGGATTTTATTTTCAATTTCACATTTCAAAACTATTTAAATCCTTCTGTTATACTTCAAATTTTCAATCAAAATGATTTTGTGTGAATAATCATGATTTTAATTTCTCATTATATTCTTTTCAAACATGAATTTTTAATGATCTTAAACCAATTAAACTTTAGTTCAAGTTTTTTGAAGATATTATGTCAAAAGTTCAAATATAAAATAAGTTGTCAAGTTTTTGCTTCACATAATTTTTTTAGGAAAGATAAGAAGATATAAGAATTCATAAACAAAAAGTGAATAATCTTATTTGCTTGCCTCTTAACAAAATATGCAATGAAAGTAATACTTGAAAATCACATAACCTTACACTCTAGAAAGATATAGCTAAATTTTAAATCATTTTTTTAGGATTATTGACACAATTAACAATTACTTGGACATCTATTTTCATTATAAGATTAAGAAAAGAGATGAAAACAATCATTGCAAAGAATCTTACAGCTTCGTCCTTACCAATTGTGATTGTGGAGAAACCAGTCATAAATTAACCTTACTCACTTTCCATGTTACTATTGCATTTCAAAACACAACTGCTAGAATTTGCCAATAGTACTACACCAATAAGCTGATGATTGCTCACACTTTCTACCTTCTCTATCTAGCTTTCATTGCTTTAAAAATTGAAGATTGTAATTTGTGAAGAATTAAACTAAGGATCCATCATTTTCCTAAAATTAATTATTTTGAAAATTTTAAATAATTCATAGGATCATATCAATCATGAATTAACCGAATCCTAATAAAAACTTATTTCAGACTAATCTTATTTCACGCTCAAATATGTTTGAAAAAGTAAAATAGACAATTAATCTGTTAAATTTCTCCGTAACAACAAACATAGTAAGAGTCCATCAGCAATTGTCAGAAAAGAATTCTCGCATAGGATGTGATGAGGAAAAGCCAAAGGAAAGACAAGGTCTTCTTTTCTTATATTGTTGAAAATAGAAATTATATGAGTATTCTAGATCAGAAGCCCCCTTATTGCCATAATTAAGTCTTGTAGTAATTTGGCAATATAAATAAAGCTTTAGCCATGCCAAGCCATTTATAGTGCTACATCAAGTCTTTTTTAAAAAAATTTATTAAAATTATTAAGAAGCATAACATCTGGAGAGTAGAAGGCTCCCTTACATCAAGTATAAACTATACGACAACCTAGTGCCCATAGTTACTAAACATAATGGCATATTTGGTTCAATGGAATAGCTATTCTATTCCTAACATATTCTTAACACATTTATTAAGCCTTTGTTTGGTTAGAAAAAATTCACAGAATAATTATTCTTAAAAATAAATATTCTTTAACTTTTAAGAAATAGGTAAAAACAATCTCTACCTATCTTTATGTATTTTAAGAATAAGTAATTTTATTGAAGATATTTTTATCCTTCTCACGTTTTTCTTCGTGAGCCTCCCAAAACAATAGGAACAATACGAATAATTAATTTTATTATTATTATTATTATTATTATTATTATTAAGAAGAAGAAGAAGAAGAAGAAGAAGATTAATAATAATACTAATAATAATAATATTATTATTAATATAATTAATAAAAATAATAAATTTAATAATAAGTAGAAAATTAATTATTATTATTAATTACAATAATAAAATTAATAATAATAATAATAAATTAATAACAATAGCAATAATAATAATTATTATTATTAATAAGAATAATAATAAGTAAAAAATTAATAATAAAATTAATAAGAATGATAAAATTAATAATAATAAGAAGAAGAAGAAAATTAATTTTGTATAATAATAATAATAATAATGATAAAATTTTAATAATAAAAATGATAAAAAATAATTGATAAAAATAATAAAAATAAGAATAATAATAAGTAAAAAATTAATAAAAATAAGAATAATTAGTAATAATAAAAATAATAATAATAGTAAGGAGGATATTCTGATTTTTTGTTAACTTTTTTTTTTTGATATTGCAAGTTTATATACTAAAGTTGGCATAAAATTTTTTTAATAGTAAATTAAACAAAATAATAATATGGAATCCTGTGTCTTGAATCATGCGTCTTCTTCTTCCTTTTTTACCCTTGATCGTTATTCTACTTTGCTAGGCCTGTACTTTAGCTTCCCGTCTCTTTTCTTTGAGATTTAACTCAGAAAACCAGTTCTATCTTGTGTGGTTTTATTTGATCCAGCTTTCGCCAAGATGGATTCTTCATCAGTGTTATACAACCAACTCAAGGTTTGTTTTGGTCACTTTTGTACTGTTCTCTTTCATTTGGGATTCATTTTCATCTCTCAGAGCCTGCATTTTGTGGTTTTGAAAGGCAGCGGAACCATTTTTTCTATTGGCTGGACCCAATGTGATTGAATCTGAGGATCACATTTTCAGAATGGCCAAGCACGTCAAGGCTATCACTACCAAGTTTGTACCTTTTTGCCCTTTTGCAGCGAGCGTTTCCTTTGGTTCATCTAATGGCATTGATGAATTGGAAGTAAGGGATCGGTATCATTTGGGACGGTTGACATTGTTTTATTTTTTTTAAAGCCATTCATTTATTGCATGGATTCCAGGTTTTAGTTTTATTTTTCTGCTTGGTCGCTGTATATCTTTAAATTATCAAATGAAGTTGTGCTGCTCTTCTTTACTTGCTGGTTCTTTTGGTTTGTTGAAGGAAACGGAGAATAATATCTGTTTGCCCTATTGGTAGAGTGATTGAACTTACTTGTTTATTAATCTTGGGGATTCTTGACAACTTCATTTGATATTGTTGCAGACTTGGGCTGCCGTTGGTTTTCAAGTCAAGCTTTGACAAGGCTAACCGAACATCCTCAAAGTCTTTTCGTGGACCAGGCTTGACTGAAGGTTTGAAGGTATGGATTAGCTGTTCTTTTCTTTATCTCATGCAATTTTGTTTTAAAGGTTTCGAATGTTGTAATACCTTAGATCTCACATAAAACGAGGTTGTCTAGAAATTGGAAGAACATAAAGTGTCAAAAATTAATAGTTAAATTGTTAAGCAATACCTGAAAACTGAAACACAAAATGATATAGCCATGCATGAAGATCTTACATGAAAAACATGAGTATTAACTGCTGGGTGCTCAATCTACCCCGTTAAGGTTTTCTTATACTAAAAAAAGATCTCTTATTTCTTTTATGTCAATTATTTTCCCCTTTCTCTTTTGATGAGTATTTTAGGTTGTGATGGTCTGTGGATAGACAACTTATAATAACTCTTCTAGATTGAAACCAAAAGCATTAATTTGAATTCATGATTAAACATATAGGTGATAAGCTGATGACTGTCTAGATATCTGTATTTTGTTACCACTTACCCTTCTATTTGATTTGAAAGATTCTTCTAAAGTTTCATTACTAGCTGAGAAGGCTGTAATGGTTATTTTCCAAGCACTTAATTTGAAATTGGTTAGGCTCCACACGAAAGATTGATAGTAAGTGTATAATGTTAAGTTATTATTATGAATATGAGGGAGAAATTTGAAGCATTTTAAACTTTTGAAATGTGAAATTGAAACTAAAGATTCTACTGTTAATTGGAGTACGACTTTATGATCATTCACATAAAAATGAAGGATCAGGTTACATTATGGTAATCAAACTTTGTTCATCTCAGTGAGAAAGACTGCTAGTGAGGGAATAATTCTAAGTTATTATTATGCATAAGAGAGAAAATTTGAAGCATAAAAGAATGATTTAAAAACTTTTGAAATGTGAAATTGAAGCTAAAAATGCTACTAGTAATTCGAATAATACATCATGATTATTCACGTAAAAAGAGAAGGACAAGATTACATCATAGTGATTGAACTTTGTTCATCTCAATGAATAATATTACTTGTGAGGGTATACTATTAAGTTATTATTATGCATAGTAGTAGAGAAAAAAACTTGAATCATAACAGGATAATTATATAACTTTTGAAATGTAAAAATGAAACTAAAACTCTTACTTGAAATTCAAGTATTAAATCATGGTTATTCACATAAAGAAAAGAAGGGTGATGGCCACTACAAATTATCAGAAATGGTACTCATGATCATATTTCTTCTGTTCATGGTAGATCCTGGAGAAGGTGAAATTGGCCTATGACATTCCTATTGTCACTGATGTGCATGAAACCATTCAGGTACCCGACTGGTGCGTGTTTGTATTTTTTAAGATCTTTCTGCTATGGTTGATTTTGAATAATGCGGAGAGAGGGGAGGGCGGTGTGGAGGCTGGAAATCATCCTAAATTGGTCTATTACAGGCTTATGTTTTACATCCATGGTTCTTGATCATTTCTTTCTGTCATTGTGCATTTGATTACTTCAACTTTAATGGACTCTTGCTATGCATTATTGAGAAATGTCCTATTTAATTTCTAATGTAGATAAGCTCATTTCTGCATGATCCAACCACTTAGGCATTTTTTTAACTTCCTCTTAACTTACTTCTTTTACTAGTAGGAACTTATTTCCGATTGTCTGTTTCTTGCAAATTCTTGTGTGGACACTTAATATATGGTATAGATCTAAGTTTCAAGTTCTTATCTGTTCCAGTATCATTGTCTTGTTATCTTAAGATGGATAGAACTCTCGTACCGTAATACACAATAGGCTTAAAGTTTGCCATCTACTTTTTTTTGTTTTTTGTAAGATTCAAATCATGCTACCTTCTTGGGGCAAATATGCTTTACTCCATTTATGCTTTGTTTTCAATAATTCAAAATTACTGCCTACCTATAATTCTCTCTTCTTTAGTGTCTTGTCTCAATTTCAGGACCCCCATCTTTTTCTCATATTGAGGCATTGATGCCAATATTAAGATATTACATTTTCACTTATGTTCTAATCTCTTTTATTTGGTCAGTGTGAACAAGTTGGCCAAGTTGCAGATATCATACAGATCCCAGCATTTTTGTGTCGTCAGGTTATGCTAATGTGTTCTAACTCAGGAATTAGGCTTCCATCTTGAGAATTGCATGATTTGGTTCTTAATTTTGATTGCTTGTCTCCTTCTTTACTTTCACTCTCATGCTTCCCCCCTTGTTTTATTGTTTATTGGTTTATGAATTTAACAGACAGATCTCCTGGTAGCGGCTGCTAAGACTGGAAAAATCATCAACATAAAAAAAGGCCAATTTTGTGCTCCTTCTGTGAGTGTCTTCCCCTCTATTTCAAATACACTTGAGAATTATTTATGCTATGAATGATTGGAAGCATTTCATTCAGGAAATTCCACATAAAAAATAAACACTTGTGTTACAAATTACAGGTTATGCTAAATTCTACTGAGAAGGTTCGATTAGCTGGAAATCAAAATGTAATGGTTTGCGAGAGAGGAACCATGTTTGGTTATAGTAAGTTAATATCTCTAAAGTCCTTATGATTTTCATGTTTTTCTTATTCACCATTTGGTAGAATATTTTAACCTGAGAAATGTTTCTAGTTTCTATGAAAATTTAGTTAAGATGGAAAATAGGGTTCTACCAATTAAGAAATTCTTGTACCATTCTAGAAATGTTTAATTACATTTACTGTCCTTGTTTGAATACCCTCATCTAGTTTGAATTTGCTCGAGCCAATTCTATTGACAATTTTCTATCAGCTCCATTAAGATTAAACAATTATCCATTTTAACCAAAGAAAAAAATATATCAAATCAATGTGATCTTTGACTTTGAGATTGATTCCCATGATTCAAGGATGAGGGATTAAACCATACATTGAATGGACTTGTAGGTACTGTGTCATTGGTTTTCTTTATCTTCCTCGTCAACGTCTACCCTGTGTTGTCTGTATATATATGAGGTGTATGGTTCACAATTGCATTATGATTGGAGTTCACAATAAAATTATTATCTTTACAAAGTCTTCTGGAGCTATATTGATATCACTTTCATTGAGGTCAACATTGTTTTGTTATTTATTTTGCATCATAAACACTAGTTAGGACTTGTGCAGGCATATGGTTTTTCTGAGCTATTGATATTCACTTGGAATTGAAATCTAATTTTATCTCTAATGATTATGATTTCAATGTTTATAGTCAACTTTTCACATTTTTTACTTTCAAATGAACTGTAATCAATATCCAAAGAACAAACGGTGAAAGCATTGTATAGAAGTATTTTTTAAACTAGTGATATCTTTTATGTCCAGTTTGAACTGATTTTATCTTTCGGCCTTGGTTTGTAGATGATTTGATTGTCGATCCACGTAATTTAGAATGGATGAGAGAAGCAAATTGTCCAGTTGTAAGTAAAATAACTGCCTTTTTCATGATGCTATTTTTGCTATGTTGAATTGGTTGTCCCTTACTTTGTACTCAAATTCCTGAGAAATAAAATACCATGAAGATAATGCCTGATTATGATAAATTGGCAACTCTTTTGTCCAGATATCACTTTAAAAAGATAATATTTTAATATCTCTGAGCATTTAAAATGCGATATTGATATCTTTACAATATATTCTCCAAGAGAAAATAACTCATCAAATCTGATCTTTTCGCAGTTCAACAAGGTTAACTTCTTTGGTTTCTTCAGAATTAGATCCTTAACTGAATGAGAGAAAAGCACATGTAGTAATGACTAAATGTACTGTAATTGCAACATTTTCCTATGCCTTCTGAAATGATCTCTAGAGGACTATGCTCCAAGTTTCAAATTTTGATCCATATGAGATGAATGTTTTAAACTTTTTTCTATTTGCTTCTTATTCCTGTAATCAAGTTCCTGAAATCTGGGAGACCTTAACACTGCTTCAAATGTTTCAATGCAGGTGGCTGATGTTACACATTCACTACAGCAGCCTGCTGGAAAAAAGGTGTTGTTTGTGTCTTGAATTTTGTGCTTTCTGACTAGCTAATGATCCACAATTATGTCATCCGAGTAATAAGATTTTTATGATATAATTTAGCCTGTAAAATGGAATTATATATTGATAATATTTTCCATTGAGCTTTTGGCTTCTTTCATACCCTTCTTTTCTTAACTACTTTTCCCGATAGCTGGATGGAGGAGGTGTTGCTAGTGGAGGTCTTCGCGAGTTAATACCATGCATTGCAAGGACAGCAGTTGCAGTTGGGGTGGACGGAATTTTCATGGAGGTATATTATAACCCTCATCACTTGGTTGGGGCATTGGCTCATAAGCTTATAAAGTTGCATGTCACCCTTCTAAAGTTGGTGAAATTTTTATGGCTATCTACATTGGTTCCTGCTTAACAGAAATATCATTGTGAACAAAAAATGTGTATGTTCATGGTTTTTTCAGTGTTTTGTAGTCGTTGCTTCTTGGGCCTCTTTTGTTACTTTTCTTTTTCTTCCTGCGAGATGTATATTCTAAGAGCTTCATTTGGTTGCTTAGGTACATGATAATCCTTTAAATGCCCCAGTGGATGGTCCAACACAATGGGTGAGTTATTCAGGTGTGACAAGAAGTTGAAAAAATTATCTGCTTATGAATAGTTATATTAAGTTGTTAATTTCCATTTTAGCCTCTGCGCCATCTAGAGGAACTGCTGGAAGAGCTCATGGCAATAGCTGTAAGTTGTGGAATTCAGTGTATATATATGAAATGTATGACTTGAGTGAATAGTTTACAGTTTGCATTTTTGGAAATGATGTTGATAATTTGTAGAGGGTGAGCAAGGGAAAGAGCCGTATGAATATTGATCTGTCTCCATTTCGTGATTAGAAAGTGAATCCCTATTTTGAGGGGATAATAATGAATGTAAGCAGTTCCTTGGTATGCTCTGTACATCCCTTTTTTTTTGTTTTTTATGCTATTATTAAAAGCATTTCTTGTAATTATGAACAGGTTGAACCTTGTTTTAGTTGAAGAAGCAAGCATATGGTTCTGGTAGCAGGAAATTGAGTATGTAGTAATTGTGGTTTATGAGCAGCTACAGTGGAGAGTGTTTCTTTCTTTGTGAAACACAAAGATGCATCCAGTTTGTTTTTATTCAATCAAATCATTTGTTAAGGGCGAGGATGGTGTTTGTTTTTATCACTTTTCTATTTTCATCACTGTACCGTACGGTACATATAAGAAAAGAAGACCCTTTCCTTTCCTTTGGCTCTTCCTCGCCACATCCCACATGTTTCCTCTTTAATTCTCTACATAATTGATTATCATTTTTTAAAAAAAAATTTCAATTAATATATATATATTGTTGAATAAATAATTTAAGTTAATCATAATTATTTACTTTTGCAAATTTAATGGAATGACCCAAATAACAACAATTTAATGGAATGACCCAAACAACAAACTTTTGGCTTGGCTTGGCTAAAACTTCATTTATAATGCTAAATTACTACAAGACCTGATGTACATACGGAAAGGGGCTTCTGCTATGGGAAACCCTAAGACACCCATTTCTCTGGCTGGCGTCATGTCTATCTTTAACCTTTTCCTTAGTTCCTCTATATGAAAGAACCTATAACCGATCTCTCCTCAGTTCGAACAAGCGAGAATCGGGTGGTCCAAATACTAACAACGGCTCTTTTTCTCTGAACTTTCTCTGCTATTGTTCATTTGCTTCTTCGTTAGCTTCGATGTCAACACTCCCACCAGCTCCAGAATCTCGACACTCTGACGCTTCTCGAGAGGATATCCATTCCTCAGACACCACTGGCCACACAGCTAAGAAAGTTCGCATACGAGAGCGGGAGGAAGACCCGCCCCCTTATCCTCCTGCTCAGCATGCACTCCCCCATAGCTATAGCACTGTAGTTACTGGTCATCAAGCCACTGAAGCTACTGGCATTCTAGAATGGCCAGAAGAGGAACATGTGGAAAATGAAGAGGGTGACATCACGATGGTTCAAGGCGAACTTGGGCTAGGCATTGAACTTTCCAATTCCCTGAAAGGCAGATTAAACAAACGATGGGAGAATGCAGTGGTAGTCAAATTGCTAGGTCGCCGCATCGGATTCAACATGCTCAAGCTCTGCCTTCATGCTATGTGGCACCTGACAGGTCCGATGAAAATTATAGACTTGGATAATGATTTTTTTCTGATTAATTTTGTGCAGGAAGAGGACTACCTCCATGCTCTCACGAACGGGCCGTGGGTGATCCTGGGGCATGCCCTCTCTGTCCAGCCCTAGCATCCGAGTTTCTAACCATCCTCAGGCGAAGCTTCCCACGTGGTTACTTGGGTCAGATTTCCCGAGCTATCTGTCGTCCACTATCATCCCTCGATCTTACATGCACTAGGCAACGTAATCGGTCGCATAATTCGCATAGATACAACCACCCAAAAAACACAAAGGGGACGTTATGCTAGGGTAGCGGTTGAAATCGACCTTACCGCACCTCTCCGGTCTTTGGTGGAGTTGGACGGAGAGCGCATTAAGGTTGCTTACGAAGGCCTCCCTCCGATTTGCCTTGCGTGCGGGTGCGTTGGCCACGAGACCGCGGTCTGCCCTCACCGGCCTTCTGCCTCTCCTGCACCAGGCGACTCATCCGCTCTTCCTACAACGGATACTCCATCGGTTCTGCGCACGCTCCCCACTGCCACTCCCATTCCTAACACCGAATATGGACCCTGGATTCAAGTCCAGCGACGCAGCCGCCGCCCCTCCAACGGTACATTGACAGGACGTGACAGACGTTCCCCACCCTCCGCCGAGCGATCCTGAGGCTCGAGGTACCAGGCGTTAGCAGAGTCGGAGGCTCCCACAGGCAACCCACATTCGACCCCAGCGCTTCGGACCCTTCCAGATGCGCTGCCTTCTCCATCCCCCACAGCCTCGCAGCGGCCTCAAGTGCTTAAGGCACCCGCTCGGGGCCTCGTCTCGCAGGGGCATGGGCCTGCGATTAGGCGTGGGCCGCCCATGTCTAAGGCTGGGCCTTCATCTGGCCAAGCCCGAACCCACCATGCCCTAATCCAAATAGCTCCTTCAGCCCAAAGTCCTTCTGGACAGAGTCACCAGCCCACAGGCTCCACCCCTAATCATGTGGCCGTTTCTTTACCTTCTCACCAGGATTTACTTATCCATGACAACTCCCTAGCCACCCATATGAACGCAGATAGGGGCACTGGTCCCATGGAGGAGGACATACCGAATGACGGAGTCCTTCCCCCATTACCCTCTAACAATTTCCTGCCCCCTTCTAGGCCCCCTGATCTTCAGGCTACTCCAAACCCGGCTACTGATGGACACACAGTCATTGACTCTCCAATGGACGAGGTGGCAATGCCTCATGCAACTTCTCTTGATGAGGGACAGACCACTGATGAGGTCGGACAACCCGACTCATAGTATTTTCATTCCTATTCGATTTAATATGTCAATATTCATTTGGAATTGCCAAGGGGCTGGTGGTAAGAACTTCCAGCCCATTCTCAAGAACTATGTCCGGATTCACAAACCAATACTTGTTGTCCTGGTGGAACCTCGAATTAGCGGAGTACGAGCACAAAAAGTTATCAGACAATTGGGGTTCAATCATTCCTTCAGAGTGGAGGCTGAGGGGTTTTCCGGGGGCATTTGGCTTTTATGGAATACCGACACTACCGTTCAAATTCTCTTATCTCACCGGCAATTTATTCATGTCCACATCACCTGGTCATACTCTTCCTTCGGCTTTACAGCTATATATGCGAGTCCGACTTACCCACTCCAACAAGTCCTTTGGACACATTTGCGTCAAATTGCCCGGATGACTACTAAACCTTGGATCGTGGGTGGGGACTTCAATGCCAAATTAGCAAGCGAAGACCAATGTGGCGGATCCAGACGCCGCTCCGGTGTGAGCAATTCATTTCGAGATTGTATCCACTTCTGCCACCTCCAAGACCTTGGGTTCGTAGGACCCAAATTCACTTGGAGGAGGGGACAGCTTCGAGCCCGACTCGATCGCGTCTTTTGCTCTCACCCCTGGCTGACTTCCTTCCCGCATACGACCATTACTCACCTTCCTTTCCTTAAGTCCGATCATCGACCCCTCCTCGTGGCTCTTACCCCACCTATGCCTTCTTTCCCTTCCCCTCGGCCCTTTCGTTTCCAATCTGCTTGGTTGACCCACGACCAATTTCCCCAAATTATTAAAGACAATTGGAATCCCCATTTACCTGCAATTTCGAGTGCGCTAAGGCAGCTGGCAGACAAACTTCAACAATGGAATTACTCTAATTTTGGCAACATCTTTCAGCGCAAAAAGAGACTCATGGCTCGACTAAGGGGCATCCAAATTAAGTTGGAAGAAGAGCAATCTGACTCTTTGCAAGACTTGGAGACGCACTTACAAAAAGAACTGGAACAAGTCCTTGTGCAAGAGGAACTGTTCTGGCATCAACAATCGAGAAGTCAATGGATAGCACAAGGGGACAGGAACACTGCCTATTACCATGCTGTCACTTCAAGCCGACGACGAAAACTGCGTTGCACCTCCCTTCGAGATGACAATGGTTGCGTACATACGGATCCTGAATCGCTCCGAAAAATCGCGCATACTTTCTTTGCCAAACTGTACACAGCAGACCTAGCCACCCCACCTCACTCTCTTCCCGCTGGCCTTTTCCCCCCTCTGCCTCCCAGCGCTTCTCTTGAGCTGACGGCCCCAATCTCTCCCGAGGAAGTTAAGAACGTATTTTTTGCCATGGATCCCAACAAGGCCCCAGGTATAGATGGCTTTATAGCTCTATTTCCCCCCTCTCCTCAATCGATCACTCATTTTCGACCTATCGCTCTCTGTTCTGTGCTATACAAAGCCATTACCAAACTGGTCGTAACCAGATTGACACCTTACCTATCCAACCTTATCAGCCCCAATCAGTGTAGCTTTGTCCGGGGTAGGCACATTATTGATAACATTATTATCGCCTAAGAGATTATCCATTCTATGCGACGGCAATCGGGGAAGACAGGGATGATGGCCATCAAGGTGGACTTAGCGAAAGCTTACGATCGTCTTTCTTGGGATTTTATCTACGACACTCTCAACGACATCGGCCTTCTCGATTCGCTGATCAATCTTATCATGAAGTGTGTTTCCACGATGACCATGCAGGTCAATTAGGATGGAGTTCTCAGCGATACTCTTACCCCTACTAGGGGCATTCGATAGGGGGATTCGCTTTTGCCTTACCTTTTTGTGTTGTGTATGAAACGTCTGGGTCACCTTATCCATACCTCCGTGGCTAACAGCCAGTGGAAGCCTATCAAATTAAGCCGTCGAGGCCCCTCCCTCTCACACCTGTTTTTTGCCGACGATCTCTTCTTGTTCTCTGAAGCTTCGATTGACCAAGTTTCGATCATTCGTGATATCTTGAATATGTCCTGCGCAGCTTCAGGGCAAAGGATTAGCCTTGAAAAATCTTACTACTTCTACTCCAGAAATATCTCTAATTCTGTAGCTCGTAATCTCAGTAGAGAGTTGGGCTTCAAGCAAACAGTGGATCTCGGACGTTATCTTGGCGTTCCCCTGTTGCATGAAAACGTCAATAAACGTACGTACCAATATCTTATTGATAAAGTCCAACAACGCCTTTCGGGATGGCAAGCCAACCTGCTGTCCTTTGCGGGTCGTACCACCTTGATACAGTCTGTCATTTCTGCGCTTCCCACTTATACCATGCAAACGGTCCGGCTCCCTCGGGGATTGTGTGATGAATTGGAGAAAATCATGCGTAATTTCTTATGGGGCTCCTCTCCTGGCAACCGCAAGATACCTCTCGTTCACTGGGATCAAGTCTGCCAACCTAAAGAAAAGGGTGGGTTGGGGATTCGTAACATTAGAGC
>JANZXP010000008.1:27608634-27637762 GCA_027576715.1 Erythroxylum flavicans | reverse complement strand
ATCACAATTAATTCTTTTAACTAACAATTCATGATATAAAACACAATTCTTACCTACTTAAGCTTCCACTTCTTCAACTCTTCAAAAATACCACAAATTCTCTACCTCCCAAACCATACACGATCATCAACCTTCAAGGCTTAGGTTTGGATTTTTAATGAACAAAGAAGAGCAAGCAAAGAGAAAGAGAGTGAGAAGGATGGTCAAAATTTCAAAAGGAGCAAGGAAGTAAGTAGATTACGAAAGTGGTGGAGGAAAATCTCACAAAATCACCAATCACCTTAGACAAGAAGAAGCATCGAGAATGACCAAAAGATGGGTGGGTTTTTATTAAACAAACATACATGGTGGCATGTTAGGCAAGTGACAAGTGTCACTTGCCACATGTCACATGCTTAGGCCCTCTTTTATTTCCCTTCCAAAAACAATTCAATTTCTACTCCAATTTTTCTCCAAAATTCCAATGGCTCAATTCAATAATTCCTAAATTCATTTATCTTAATTTCCAGTGCCATTGGACAGTCATTTCCACTACCGGTAAACAATCAGTCTGCTATTTGGCATTTTTCCTAGTCCAAAAATTTCTAGAAAAATTTCCCCGAAATTTCCAGAAAAATTTCTAAAATTCACTAAAAATTCTCAAACCTCAATGACCCTCTCTAACTCAATTTTCAAGCACACAAATCACATTTTTCATACCAATCACATTTAACAAATATACCGGGAAATGTCATGAATGCATGTACAGTCATTTTCATGTGCAAAATTCACTATTCACTTGTATGCGTATGTATGAACATGTCAAGACAATTTTAAACGCCCATAGACCGCTCAAAATTACTATTCTACCCTTCCCATCGGTGATGGGATGTTATAGCTCTCTTCCTTTCATCCTTCGTTGGATGTTGAGCTAACTCACCTGCAGGCATAAAAGAAACAGCAACGCCTTCCTCGTGGCGAATTAAGCGCATAGCATTCAAAGAAGCTATATTAAGGAAAGGCATTTTACATACTGGATGCAAGTTGTTTTCCAGAGTAATAAGTCCTTCATGCAATGCAATTTTAGTGACAATAAAACCTAAAGACATTTGCCTACCATTTGATATGTTCTTTTGGAATTGGGTGGCTACCCAATAACCTAAGTTTACCCTTTTCTTTTCTACCATACTCCACAAGATGAACAACTTAGCCTTACTAGGGACAGTAGGGTCATTATTTTGCCTAAAGAGAGAACCTGCTATGAGCCAATGGATGTAGCGCAAGACCCTATTTTGAATCAAGTTATCTTTAGACTTACTAGGTTCAAATTCTTCATCTGGCAGTCCAGTGAGTTTGATGTATGCATTTGTGGGCTTGAATTTGACAGGGTAATCACACAATGCATTCATATATGCAGGACTTAAGACAATTGCCCTAGTAGCAAGTCCTAGGGCTATGTTTAAATCATTTACTAGGTAACGATGCATGCGGCCCAACAATCTAAAGTGAATGGTAGATGGAGTTGAAATGCTAAAATTCTTTTTATTATGCTTAAACTTAAAAGTAGCATAAAACTCCCTAGTAAGCTCTGTGTGAGAGGGTAAACGCAAAGAAAAATATTCCTGCCAACCTATGTTTGTAACCAACTCTTCAAATTTAGCATGAAAATTTAAAATTTTCAAGGTTAAAACATGGACAAACTTAGCAGGAACTACAGGACAGCTTTAGTAGAAAGCGTACCTTTTCTTCTGTTCATGGTCGGTGAACTTCAGATTTCCGTGAAGCACTTCTGTAGCGGGTGGATAGACGCTTTTTCCCTTGTCTATTCTCGATCTTCTTTGCTTCTTATTGGCTGGCTCTTCAACAACCTGCTCCTCTTCGGCTTTGGTCTTAAAAACGTCTTCCGGTTCGTGCTCTTCAGTATTCTCCTGCTAATCATTTTCAAATGACATTGCTTCTAAAAGAGGAGGTTCCTCTTCATCGATGCTTGCAACTTTAAGAATTAAAGGTGGCTGTGGTAATGAGGTGGTTGATGGTTGTGTCATGTTTGTAGGTGTAGCAGCAATAGGTAGCTGCTCCCTCATCTGCTTGGGGTTCTTGGTTTATGGTGGCTATCTATAGGCTAGTTTCATAGGTGGTGGGTTGGGGGTAGTTTTGGTTCAAGCCATGAATGGAGATCCCAAGTGTGGTCACTTGCAGAAAGTAAATAACAGCAAAACAACGTGCCAACCAAACAACACCAGCAAAACATGTAATGTCAAGTAATCGGGATTTTCAATTGCCTAATACGTCGATTATAGGAAGCAGACACATCTATATTCAATCATATCAAGTCAAAAATTCGAAAATCTCTACTTGACTACTAAACCACCAACCAATTCCAGTAGCGTAAAATGAATTGTTCAATGGTAAGAGGCGTGCAGTTAGATGCAACAAAACCTTGAGGTCTCGAGTTCGAGTACCAAAGAGGACAATACTGATTAAGGTTGGATGTCGCGGTATAACCCGCAAACACACGCCGCAGTATAACCTGCAAACACCTACAGGTGGGGTGTGGGGTCTAACACCATACATGAATTTTTGGTACGTGAAGCTTATAGTGGTGATCTTATGGTCATTTTGGTATTCTTAAAATTCCTGGTATGTTGCAAGAACATTTTCATTGTCCTAATATGATAAAGGATCTTTAAAGAATCTTTAAATGGTGCATTGACGGCAAAATGGCTAAATCAACATCTAAACCACATAGATTATACACACCTCTTCCCATTCCCTCATCCCCTTGGATTGATATTTCTATAGATTTTGTGTTGGGAAGGAAATGATTATGTATTTGTTTTAGTTTATCTTTTTTCTAAAATGGCACATTTCATTACTTGTACGAAAACTAATAATGTTGTGCATTTGGCTAAGCTATTCTTTCGATAAATTATTAAGTTGCATGGTATTCCTCGAAGTGTTGTATCCAATAAAGACGTAAAATTCTTAAGCCACTTTTGGAAAATTGGGAAATAAATTGTTGTTTTCTACTACTGCTCATCCCCAAATTGATGGTCAAACTGAATTCATAGATAAGATACATGGTACCCTATTAAGCGTCATAATTAAACAAAATTTGAAAAGTTGAAAGTCTTTTATACCTATAGTTGAATTTGCTTATAATCATACAATTCACACTGATACTAACTATTATTTGTGCAAAGATGTTTATGATTTCAATCCACTAACCCGTTTGGACTTGTCTCTATAACCTATTTCTGAGTTCTTGAAAGTAGATGGAGTTAAGAAAGCTGAATTCATCCAAAAGTTGCATGCCAAAGTGTGTGAAACCATAGAGCACAAAACTGAGCACTATGTACGAAATGCAAATAAGGGAAGAAAAAAGGTCATTGTTAAGCCTGGTGATTGGGTGTGGGTTTATATGTTCAAAGAAAGATTTCCTACTTCTTGGAGAAAAAGTGCATGAAACTATAGAGCAGAAAACTGAGCACTATGTACGAAATGCCAATTAGGGGAGAAAAAAGGTCATTTTTTAGCCTGGCGATTAGGTCTAGGTTCATATGTGCAAAGAATGATTTCCCACTTCCCAGAGAAAAGCTCCATCCTAGGGGCAATGCCCTTTCCAAGTTATGGCTAGGCTAAACAATAATTCCAACAAACTTCATCTTTCAGGTGACTATGGTGTTAGTGTAACTTTTAACGTATCTAATCTTTCTACTTTGAATTTAATACATATCTATTGTATTTGAGGATAAGTCCTTTTGAGGAAGGGAGATTGATACAGATCAAGGGGTCAGTGAAGTGGCATCTCAAGTTGGGGTCGATGGTTTAAGTAATTAAGATAAGAGTTTGAGATCTGCAAATCAAATTCCACCGTCAACTGTCAAAAGAGATCCACTTGTGGGTATTGTTGGGCCTAGGACAAGGTCTCTGACCAAAAGGATCAAAATTTTTTTGAATAATTTAGTTAAAGAAGCCTATTCTCAAGCCCAAGTCCAAGTTGCTTCATTTAAGGAGTCTAAGCAAATCCACTAAATAAGTCCTGAAAAAGTTGGGCAAGTAAGGCCCATGCTCAAATTTACTATTTGTAGGTTTCCTTCTTTGTAAGGAAAAATTGACCAAATTTTATATGGTCTTTTCTTTCCTAAAAGTTAGTTTCCTAGTAGGTTAAGTAATTTAAGATTAATAGGTTTTCTTTACCAAATCTAATAAGGTCTCTTGTTTCCTAAGACTTAGTTTCCTAGTAGGTTAAGTAATTATAAGTTTAAGGTAATTCCTTTTCCTTAATTTTCAGTAAACCCCTCTCCTATATATAGGGAGGTTCGACTATCACTAGGGTACACAATTTTATGACATTATTTTATGAGGTTTATCCTTATTATTCTCGTCGAATAATTAAAATGCATTACATGATTTTCATGCTTTGTATGTGACTTATCTAATTGATTTTATGAGGTTTATCCTTATTATTCTCGTCGAATAATTAAAATGCATTAAATGATTTTCATGCTTTGTATGTGACTTATCTAATTGACATCTTTATTTGTTGTTCTTCTTTCAATCTTGTATAGATCAATTCATAATTTGCTTGAACTAGGTTATGCATGTTGTTGAGGGTTGGTTCTTGAAACAAATTTTTTTTTGTCTTCTTTTTAGTTGAAGGTCAAGCGGTGAATCAAGAATGGTCTTTGGTAAGCTTTTATATTCCGTAATTTCATATCAACATCCCTTTCAACACATTCCAGATACTAATTGCAAAGTTTCATTTAAAAAACATATGGTCTCAAGTTTCCTCCAATTCCAAGCATAAGTGCCATATTTTACTTAAAGGCATATAGATTAATCCATATGTTGTGCTCAACATATTTTTGATGGTCAACTGATTGATTTTATTTTATATGCTTATAAAAATTTATAAGTTTTAACTACAAATGTATGTTGTAGTGGTAGCTAGAAATAGCAAGTACAGATTGATCCCAGAAAGACTATAAGCAGTAATATTAACCTTTTTTCTATTATCTAGCTGTCGAATCAAGTTGTAAATTTAATTGAAAATTAAATTAAACAAAATAAACTAAATTTGACACAATAATGAACTAAGATAAAGAAAAATACTACGATTAGTCGATATCAAATAAATAGTACCTAGATGATCAATCCCTTTAAGATATCTTAAAATCTTATGCTTAAAATATTGATTACTAGATCGTGAAAATTCCTATATTATTTTAATATCTTTCTCAAAAATATTAAAAACTGACACTCGGTTGATTAACTGAAATCTCTTTCTAGTTAAAACTATTAAAATTGCATTACCCTATTTATAAATTTCACTATTAGGTTTGACTATAATCTAAATGATTTATGTTGACCTATCTCTAGGTTTGCATGCAAATCTTTTCAATTATAGTAGATCTGTTCACATAAAAGAATTTCTCATTCTCAATCACATGAAATCAAGCATTGGAGTAATATTCTGGATATATTAGTTCAAGAATATAAATGCATAGTTGAATTGCAATAAATCGATCAATAAAAATTCACTGAATAAAATATTATATCATATTATCATTACTACTTAAGGTTCATCACACCTACGCACTAAACAATTTAGTTCCTAAATGATTGATCTAAAATTAAGGCCAATATTTTAATTAACCGCATGTGCACGGTATCGATATGGCTAGCACAGGCAAGTACGAGTCGATCCTATAAAGACAATGATTACTAACAATTACCTTTCTTCTATTATGTCGCTTACGAATTAGATTTTTTAATTAAAAATAATACTTAAATAATTAAAGTAAAGTAGGAAACAATATTGAACATAAAAACAAAGAAAGTTATTTAGAAAATATTCAATATCAAGAATTAGTGCCTTGGTGAAGAATCCACCTAAAACCAATAGATAATTAACCTTTTATCATGCAATTATTTTGCTAAATACTGGACTGTGGAAATTCCTATTTTATTCTAATAACTCTCTTAAGACTACTAACAAATAATCCATAGGTTTATTAATTAAAATCTAAGTTAAATTTTACAAGATTATTTTATCAATTTATGAATTTCGTTATTATGTTTGACCCTAATCTAGAGGATTTATGTCGACCTAACTCTATAATTGCAATCAAATCCTTTCAATTATGGTAGATTTATTCATACATAGGATTTCTCAATGTCTATACTATGAAATCAGATTATGTACTAATATTTGGATCTATTAGAACATCTATAAAACACATAATTGAATCACAATAGATCAATCAAAACAATTGCATTAAATTAAAAAATCAAAACACATTCTAGCACAAACTAGGTTTCATCCAACCTAGATGTTAAGTTCCGTTCATGCATCTCATATATAATATATATCAAATATACGCAGCAGAAATAAAATGAAACCTCAAAAACTGGATCTACTCATTTATATACATATAAAAAAACAAAAACATGAGATGTAAGAAGTTTACTTACCTTCCTGACGATCTCCTTTGTTCTTTAATCTTCTCCATGTTGGGTTGTCGTAAACCACAACGATCATTGTAGACCGTCAATAATGAAAGTTCACACAAAGATAGAAGGATGAAACCTCACTAGGAGATGGCCAGAATTCTTTCTTTGTGCTAGTATAGATAAGAACTCTTGAGAGAGTTAGAGAGAAAAAATGTGTGTAAAAAAAGAACCTATCTTTTTAATTTTTTTCTTAAACAAGATGCACAAAAATCATCTTAATTTATGCACAATTTGGCCTTCCATAACCCCCATCACTAATTGAAAGTTATAGGAAGTTAATGGTTATAAATAGCATGCATTAATGAAAGTTATCGAAAGTTAATGGTCATGAATAGCATGCATTAATGGAAGTTATGGGAAGTTAATGACCATAAATAGTATGCATTAACGGAAGCCAACAACACTTATTTCTAATCAATTCCATTTCTACCACGATCACATCGCGATGCAATCTCGAAACACTCTCTTATATCTTGAATCACCATTCAAGATTATTTTACTCATCCTTCAGATCTCTTATGTGTGTGATTCATTAGATTCCCGGTTATGTTGGACACTTCAATTAACACTTAATTCAAGTAAATCAATAGCAGTATCTCGTAACATGTCATAACTCCCAATTGACTAGAAAGTCAGTAGTGTTACTATAAACCCTTCCATACACAATGTTGCCATGCAATTTTTCCTTTCACCATCTATACCTCACTTAGTTCAGAGTATAGTCAAAGCGTCAACTCCCACTAGACTGACTACGTCACATCTAGTCCAATTGATATTAGAACTTATCCTAAAGATCTCATTACTCTATATATCATTGAAGACTCTCTTCATGACACATATCTACTTTGGCCAGAGACTCCTGAGTAATGACCCTGACAAGAGGCCATGGGTATCATCTCCTTCTATCAGGAGTGGTGAATTCTTTATTGGCTTCTCAGTTACCTTCGAATACCTCAAGTTGTACCTAATCACCACCCTATGAGTAACCCCTGAAAGGCAGGATTAGTATCTGATGTATCTTGATCGCATAGGCCTACATAAGTACCTATCCTGCTTTTTCTCATATACAATAACTTGTTTGAAATCCCTCTTCTTATATGCCTTATCTCATGCCAACTTGAAAATTTTTTGTGCTTCCTTTACGTATCCAAATTCTTATGCAAAGTCTCATAAGTTTCTCCTTTAGCCACTGAAATTGTCTTCTTCGCCCTCTTCTTTGCCAGTTTGTACCTTACACTATTAGTTTCCTACTCTGCCTCTGTTGTACTTGCTAATAGATCTTTGTATGCTCTCTTTTTCACCTTCACCATCCCTAACCTCTTCCACCTACCACCGAGATTCTATCCGCCCACCCTATGACCCCTTCAGAGACTCCCATGAGTTTTGTGGCGATTGCTCTCACCAAGGGAGCTACTCCCTCCCACATCTGATTAGCATCCCCTCTTACGGACCATGCAGCTCCATACTGGATTCTAGTCATAAATTGTTCCACCATGTCCACTTTTAGATCCCACCATCTAATTTCACAACATCGCTTAGTAAATTATTACATCCTCCATCCCTTAACTCCTAGATCCAAAACCAACAATCTATATTGGGTTGCTAAGCATATAGCCAGAAGCACTTTGCAATCCTTACACCATGCTCTGGCTCTCCTCTTGATAAGGAAATATTCAATTTACGTCTTGGTCATGCTACTCTTAAACATCACCATGTGTGCCTCATTTTTCTTAAATAAGGAATTTGCTATCACTAACTTAAACGCTAATGACCATGTCCAATAAGGCATTCCCATTTTCATTTCTAGTGTCATACCTGAAGGGCTCATTAGTCCCTATATATCCCTCCAAAACAACCCTATATGCCCATTAAAATAATCTCCTAAGATAACATGCTCAGTATTAGGGAGTTGCTAGATCACTCCATCCAGCGCCGCCCATAATAGACTTTTTTGTTGTTTATCTCAACCAGCTTGAGGTGCATACGCACACACTAAATTGAGAACACCGTTGCTAATAATAATTCTAACTGCCATAATCCTATCATTTATCCTTTTGATCTCCACCACTTGATTTATAAATTCCTTAACTACTAGGATACCTACCCCATTCTGCCTTCTCAGACCCCCCATGTACAATAGTTTGAATCCCTATATTTCCTTTGCTTCATCTCCTGACCGCTTGGTCTCTTGAATGTAGGCTATTTGTATCTTATACTTGTCTAAAATTTTACTAATTCTAAAGACTTCCCTATGAGAGTACCAATGTTCTAAGAGCCTATTCTTAGTCTATCACCACCTTTTTTATTTTTACACGTGAAACGCACTGAAAAGCTTGCTCATTTCCCATCCACAAGATTAAAAGTCATCCTTCCTAACTCGCAGCCCCTACACTTTCCTGCAAGTACTTCCCAAAAAGCCCTTGGGATTCCCAAAATAGAAGAGAAAATCCAATTATACACTAAAAGCAAAGGCACTCTAAATCGAACTTACTAAAGAGAAGCAAAAGGACTACAAAAAGACAAAAACTAAAAAAAAAAAAGGAAGCCCTTGCTAGATACAGTAAACATAGAAACCAGCCTAGAGAAACTTATACATTGAGATAATTCTAAATTATGTTTAAACTTATACTAGACATCTTGAAATATTTACACAAAAAATGGTGTTAATTTAGTTTCTAGTTTTACAAAGAAGATTCTCATTGTTTAGTAACTCTTAAGCTAAACACTTCTCCAACTTTTTGATATATAATCTTACAAAATTTATAATATTTTAGGCCTAAAAAATTTTAAATGTTACATATTTTAACTACCATTAAAATATACACACGATTTATGTAATTAATAATATAATTTAGATTATTTATATCAAAAGAGTTTTAAACACAATTTATTAAGAGTATAAATTACAGTAATCCTCCTATAAAACCATCACCATTATACCACATTTATACTTGAACGTCCCCTGTGAATAAGTGCTACGCTGACTTTGCAATATTTCTCAATACGTCCACTGTGAATAAGTGCTATGCTGGCTTTACAATATTTCTCATGTTTACTAGTCTTTAGAAGTGCTTTGCATTGTTATTAGAATGAAAATAAATCTCATACAAGTAGTCAACCGTACCCTCTAATTATATTCAACACCCATAAATAGAAAAAATAGTCCCACTTTTTTCTTATCCTTTTTTGCTAGTTTAAATCAAATAATAAATAACGTAAATTTAACTCCTTATAAGTCAAACACACATATACATATATATGTGATTTTGGAATTACAAAAGATACTTAGATTAATTACTCAAAAAAAATTTATCTTTATCACTAGAATACCTTAATAATTTTACACGATAATCATACCGCAGACTATAAATATGTTGAGAATATCAAACTTTTAAAAGGGCTTATAATTCTTTGTTTGATCCCATTATAAAATAAAAATCAATTATTATAATTATATAAAAAATTAAAATACTTCCACCCTTGAATCGAATCATTATTTGTACCTTGTAATGCTCCAAATGTTTACCATTGAGCTCTAGGTTATTGATTTAAAAAATAAAAGAATATATTTTAGTTTAAGTAATAAAAAACTTTCTTATAATATAATTAACTCTTGTTCTCATTATATTTTATGATTCTAATGTTATTTTTTAGTTTTATTGATATACTTAAAAATCTTTACTTGAACATTGAGATTAGGATGAGATAAGATTTTGTAAAGTAGAACATAAGTGAATTTAATGTTAAATGTAAATTTTGATATTTAAAATTCTAAAATGATATTTTGCCCATTTAGATTTATGAGACACATTACATATTGCATCTTTTAAAATTTTGAGAAATAATGTTATTAAATTCCCTAAGGGATGAAAATATATTAGTTGCTAGTAGTTGTTATAGAGTTAGAGGTAGAAACTGTTTACATATTTCAAAGTTGTCAAATAATTAACGTACACCCCTCAGAAATATGTTGTCAAATAATTAACGTACACCCCTCAGTTATGGTATTAACTCAAGTTACATCCCTTGAAGTAGTATCTAACAAGTATCACTCGATCAAAAAAGATTCACTACATTTTAAATGAATTTAATGAGCCAACATCTACTTTTGGTTTTAGTCTTAAGTAACATGTATTCTTAAAATAACCTTATGTTTCTTTCTTTCCACAGTTGTTTCCTAAGGCAATCTTATAAATTATCAAGTCTCATTTATTTAGGTCATGTTTTTGAGAGAACCAAATGACAAAATGTTGTAACTAAAAGGATAAAATAGATATGTTATAAGGAATTTGAATATGGCTCCAAATGCAATATGCAAATTGCATTTAAATAAGTGATATATAATAAACTCATATTCTTTTTTACAAAGAACACAAGTAGTTAGGATATTTTAAAAAAAATTTAGCTTATCTGTGATGCTAAGTTTTCCTTTAAAAGAAAACCAAAGAATTAAGGAGGCTTGAGAAGTGGCTTTTTTCATTCATACTAAGCTCTTCAAAGTCATCTTAGGTGAGTGATTGCTCAACAACTGCCTCAATGATGTAGTAATAAAGATGCCTAAAGGATATTTAAAACATAACAATTTTTCCTCTAATATGTGAATGAGATTGAAGTTGAGATTTTGGTCTAAATTGCTTGTTCTTAGCAGTTACTCCAGTTGTGGCTAGAAATTATTCATGGCATGACTTACCAGAGCCTTGTCAAGATAAAGTTTCTAATGAGGATAAGGTTTAGAACTCTAATTAATGGCCCTAGTCTTATCTAATTATCATTCCAAAAGAATGTAGAGTTTTCATTCTTTATCTTATTTCTAAACTCCAATTTAAACCTGAGAGTATTAACCATGGTCTAACAGGAGTTGTATTTGAGTTGAATGCCCTAGAAACTATCTTCACATAAGTAATATGTATGAATCTAGCTAAACTACACGGCTTGCCTATATGTAGATATGGATTCTCTAAATCCTTTTGATCTTGAGGACCCTATTTATCACTTTTAAAGGAATTATTCCTAACCCCTCCTCACTCTATTTAACTTTTGTTAAAGCTTTCCTTGTACTTTCTTCTGACCAAAGAAATTTCCTTATTAGTTGCTCAATAATCATAACAATGTTTAAGGGAAGCATCAAATATGAAGTCCAATAGAAACAAGGACTATTCACAATTGAATAAATCAATCATACTCCTCTAGTAATAGAAATCTTTCTATTACACCAATAAGAAATTCTTCTTTTAATTCATTGTTTTAGTGGTTAGAACTCTTGCATAATGGTTTTTTAAAAGAAATTGGAATTCCTAGTTAAATAAGGGGAGGTTTAGCATATTTCAAACAAGTTAAAGTTGAAAGCTAATTAGAAAATTGATAATCCCTTGAAGAGATGAAGATTTGGCTCTTATTTTTGTTGATAAAGATATTTGAATTTTTTAGGAGTTTAAAGTTGACATTAAAACACTTATAGCACTATGATCAACTTTATAAAAGAGATAAGACCATCCATAAAGAATAATGCATATCCTCATCTTCTTATATTTTAAATGAAAAATTAATTTCCCTCTTTAATTGATGACATGTTTAATGAGCCTAGTTAAAATTTTGATTTTTGAGGTGAAGAGATAAGGAAAAAAAAGGGTCTCCTTATAGCACTCTTGATGATGTTTGTACCATATATTTTGGAATCTAGGTTCTACACTTAATTGGCCACTACTTTATCATAGATGTTAAGACTTGGAGTTACTTAGTTAGGGGATGGAGATCCCTTGCACTATAATATGATACTAAAATAAGTTATTGATCATTAATTCTGTTGTTGTACTCTTAGATAATTTTATCCTTAATAGGAACCTTCGCCTTAGTCATTTTAAGTCAGCTTTTCATACTCCAATTAGGAATATTTTTGCTATTGGCTTTCAAGTTCCTTTTTATAGGTTTACTTCAAGGCTCCATAAGTATGTTATAAAGATAATACCCTTAAACATGTTGTCATTGTCATCAACTTTCATAAGGAGAATTATCTCAAGCAATGTTTGTTTAATATTAGCTAATATCTAAATTTTGGGATAACTGTCTCTACTCTTATTTAATATAGCTTCATCAAGGTATAAAAGTTCCCCCTAAAAACCTACTAAGTAACTAAGGCCCTTAGTGTTCTAATATTTTAGAGAAATATTATAGATATTAATATAAAAAGGGACCAATTTTTGCTTAATTTCAAAAGTTGAATCCTAGGCTTCCATTTTTATGAAATCAATGGTTTTTCAGTGAGATTCCAAGGTTTTCTATTTTTTTTAGGCTTGGAAAGCTATCTCAATTCTGAGTAGGAATATATTATCTTTATTAACTAGTCCCTCACTTAACCTATGTTACTTCCATTGTTGATGTGCCTTTCTAATCATTTTATGGTTAGGATGTCTCCTTCATAAAAACAAACCAAATAAAGTGTTATTCCATTTAGGAGCACCAGTTTTCAAGACTTGAATTGGTAGAGCCACTATAGTTTTACATATTGCTAATATGGGGGATAGTAGTGCATACTAGGTGAAGGACAAGTATCTCCTAAAACTGGACACCTTGTTCTCTTACTTAAGGAATCAGCAAGAGCTTCAGTTTATCCTGAAATGGTGTAGTAGTAAGTTTAGAAAAGGATGGTTTAGTTAGGGGGCTCAAGGTAACACCAGAGACTGAAAATGGGTAAGAGTAGATGGTATAAGCATAGACAAGGAAGGAAAGCCGACAAAGGAACCATCATAATATCAAAATAATACTAAAAGAATGAAAATGTAAGTGTCTAGGAAGAAGAAAAATAGATATCTACAAAAGGAAAGTAAAAGAAGTAGATAGTAAATTGAAGTCTTTTAGTAAAGTGAGAAAAGCCAAAAGTTGGAGAATGAAGAATAAAGAAGAATGACGAGGAGTTAGAGAAGAAGAGCACAGTTGATAATAAGGAGAGCAACATGTAATAATACTAAAAAACAACTTGGAGACGTAAAACCATAATATTGAAATAAAAGGGAAAGATTGAGTTCATAGAGGGACATGAAAACAACAAACATAAAAGAATAGGAATAAGGAAGCAAAGAAAGAAGATCGAGAGCATAAACAAGGCGGTAGTTGGGGAGCTACATGCAACACATGTAGAAACTTAGAGAAGCTTTAGACTAATGAGTTATAGCAAACAAAGTGTTTGTTAAATATGAGAGGTTGCGATAACTTTGGTTTTTTATATGAGAAGCAATATTACTTAAGAAACAAGTGTTTTACCTTGGAAAAATGCATAGGTAGTCTTTACGAATAATAAAAGAACATTATGAATGAAATAATTTGATAGATGAGTAAAGCATGAAGGAATATGCCTCTTAATTATGTATATCCATCTTTTTAGCCTCATTATATGCAACAAGTAAAAACTAAATGTATATGAACTTTTTAAGAACTAAATGTATATGAACTTTTCCTACAGTCTTGGAGATGATCAACTAATATACAAGAATTTCATAATATTAAAAAAATTAGTCAAGTTTTCAACAAAAACTAAAAAAAATATAGTTAAAATTTTTTATTGGGAAGAAAATCATAATGATATGCAATTTTTACTTATCTAAGCTAGCTCCTTAATTTTATGTGGTCCAAATCAGCCTTTTGAATTAATACCAAAATTTATACTTTATAAATTAGGATAAACACAAATTCTTGTATAATTTAACCTTATGCATCTAAACTATTCAAGTACATAAACAAAAATAATTGAAAGTAAGGATAGAAATGCTTAAAGTTTTTTGAATTACTATATGGATCATCTCTAATAGTTTTTAAATGAGAAATTTCTACAAGCTAAGCTTTTACCCTTGAGATTGTGCTGAAAGCGTGATAATTAGTGTAGCTATCAGCCTATATTATCTTATTAGGCTTTTGGAATTTCTCTAGAATTCTTATCTATAAAGATTGCTTGTATACTCCACAATTTTAGTATGAATTATTTAATTTCTAGAAAAATCTTGTTCAATTAAATTTCTTTCACATATGTTAGCACGTAAGGTTAGTACATCTATGCATATTAATATAAAGATATTAATATCGATTTATTTATCATATACTAATGCTCTTGAAATATTTGTAAACAAAATAAATTTCAACAAATATTGTTAATGTAAGTAATAAAATTCTTATTATAATTTTTGTTTTTAAGTGGAATGATAGTTTAATGATTGGCATATCTTTTCTTACTATTAAAAAGTTAAATCTTGGATGAGAAAGGAGTTATCTAGCTTAAATTACAAGTTTTGAAAAATTGAAAATATCATACCGTAATCAAAAAATTGCTCATTTTTTACCTTTATCACTAAATTACATAAAAAGTTTTGAAAACATTATAATAATTTTTAAATTCAATATGGTTTCCCTAAAACAATGGAGCGCTCTCCCTCTCATAAAACTATATTATGAAGGGCAGATGTGTAAAATAGTACTAAATTCTTCACGTATGTCATCATGTGTATCTACTAACTCCGTCAACAAGAACTGCAATCAAATGGATGAGAACGTAGAAACTCTAGTGGTCGTAATTAATCGAAAAAGTGACCAACTTTATATACACATGTGGCTAGCTAGCTTTATACGTAGTCCTTAACTTGTTCTTGCTATCTTTAGTTAAACTTTTTTCTGTTAGAGTTATAAGAAGAACTTAGACATATATACGGCCAAGCGGTAACATATGCATGAATGAGACAAAGTTGCGTTTGAGGCTTAAGGAATTGGAATAAGTTTGACGGTGAGATCGGTTGGATGGATGGTGTTGATGCTTTTTAAACATGCAAATCAAGAGATTTAATTGTTGCACAATTATATATACGTTCTATAACCATATATATAGAGGATGCGTGTATATATATATATATATATATATACATATATATATGATTTCAATATTATAATTACCCATGTTTAGTACACGGTCATCATTAATTAATTTTATTTCTTTTTGTTAGACAAAAGTACACAACATTGCATTAATTATTGAAGGTACTGTTAGGAAACCGGGTCGAGATCCGATCCCGACCGCAGTGTATATATATATATATACACACTCATATGTTTAGGTAATGATATATGATTTCAATATTATAATTACCTATGTTTAGTACACAGTCATCATTAATTAATTTTATTTCTTTTTATTAGACAAAAGTATACAACATTGTATTAATTATTGAAGGTACTGTTGGGAAACCGGGTCGAGATCCGATCCCGACTGTAGCAGAATAATTATGAAACTTTTTCGCAATCTTTAATTTCCCGAAAATCAAGATATCTTTAATTCTATAAAATGATTAACACAAATCATAATAAAGCAAAAAATGGAGATTAAGTAGGTTGATCCCAGTTTACAAGGCCAAAGGGGACATCCAACATTATCACAACTATAGAGGCATCAAATTATTAAGTCATACCATGAAGCTGCGAGAGAAGGTGATTAAGAAGATAGTCCGGAGAGCGGCTTCTATATCAACCAACCAATTTGGATTTATGCCTGGTAGGTCCACGATAGAAGCAATACATTTTCTCTGTAGGCTTATGGAATGATACAGGGAACAAAAACGAGATTTAGATATGATGTTTATTGATTTGGAGAAGAAGTATGGTAGGGTTCCTAGGGAAATCTTATGGAGGTGCTTGGAGTCAAAGGGAATCCATATGACCTATATACATGTTATTAGAGATATGTATGAAGGAGTATTTACTAGCGTAAGGACAATAGGGAGCACACGGAAGCGTTTCCCATTGGTATTGGCTTACACCAAGGCTCTTCTTTAAGCCCTTTTCTGATCGCATTGGTGTTAGATGAGTTTGCCAAACATATTCAAGGAGAAGTACCTTCGTGTATGTTATCTGTTGATGATATTGTCCTAGTCGATGAGACCAAGTCGGGGTTCAATTCCTAGTTGGAATGTTGGAGAGAGACGTTATAGTCGAAAGGTTTTAGAATGAGCAGGTCTAAGATGGAGTATTTAGAGTGTAACTTTTCAGGAAGTCAGATTGTCCATAAGGCAGCAGTAACAATTGGAACTGACGACATACCACAAAAACAAAGTTTTAAATACCTTTGGCCCATCATCCAGAGTGATGGTAATATCGATGACGATATAGTGCATCTTATCAGATCTGGGTGGGGCAAATGACGAAGCGCATCAGGAGTCTTATATGATAAAAAGATTCCGTTAAAGCTCAAAGGTATTTTTTACATAATGGTGATTCAGCCAACCATATTATATATGGCAGAATGTTGGCCCGCCAAAAGTCGGCATATAAGACAATTGTTGGTAGTAAAGATGCGTATGCTTCGGTGGATGTGTGACATTACTAGACGAGATAAGGTCCGTAATCGTGTGGTGAGAGACAGACTACTAGTGGCCAGTATTGCCGACAAGATGAGAGAGACCAGGCTTAAGTGGTTTGGGCATATGAACAGGAGGCACCCTAATGCTCTGGTAAGATGATGTGAGCTAATAATCCTTAGTGGCTATAAGAGGAGAAAAGGCAGGCCATACAAGACCTGGAGGGAAGTGGTTAAGAAAGATATGACAGCGTTGGCCCTTACTGTGGAAGCAGTCAGAAATAGAAAATTTTGGCAGGATAGGATAAAGGTAATGGAAATACACCAAGTCAGTCGAGTAAGTATATTACGAGTTGTTTATTGTAACGCCCGCGTAACGTATTTACCGCGTTGGAAATAAAATCTGTCTTTTATAATTTCCGAGTCATAGACCAGTTGTTCTGTCATATTACTTGTCTTTTCAGCATAGGTGTAAGGGAAAGGTCCAGCAAGGATGTCGAAAATTGTAGGATTGTCATCGACACAAAGTTGCAGCATAAAAACTCTTAGCCCAAATAGAGACGAGCTGAGTCGTTCTGTTGTAGCCTATCAGGTATTTAGCAGAGTTGGCTCCTTGTCAGGTACATCCTTTGTTCCTATTTCCTTTCTTATTTTTATTTATTTGTGTATGTATATACGGATTTATTTCCTTGTCATAATGTGCTTGTTTTCATTTCATTTACCCCATCTTTTAACATACTCAATTTTCCCTTTTTTCCCTTTTAACCTGCACCCCTTTTTCATTATCACATTTGTATGTGATACTACTGGAAATAGCCTCCCTACTATATAAAGGTAAGACTGCATACTATCAGACCTTCCCAGACTCCTCTTTGTCGTGAGATTTCAAATTAGGTGATGATGATGATGATGATGATGATAAAGCGAAAACTTAACTCGTACCTTATTTTAAAGCTTGATCTTTATCTTGTCGTATCCCTCGAACCATTCCCAAAACTGATCTGTTTCAACCATTATAGCTGCACAAATGTCTGGCCTCTAGAAGTATCCACAGAATGAGTTGAAAGAAGTTTGTAACTCTTACAGAGAGGGTTAAGCAAGAGATGATAGCTCCATAGAGCTTAAGCCTATTTATAATAAGCTTTGGACATTTTAGTAATTTAATTAAAAATTTTAAGTAGAATTACAAATAATTCTAATTAAATACCAATTATGCCCATATAAGATTCAATATCTCATATTGATCCTTATTTATTAATTATCTCATATTTAATCATAAAGTTTCTCAAACTTTACAATCAAGCCCAACTTGACTAAATTAACTTTGCTCTCTTTAACCTATCTATATGTGAGACCCATTAGGTTCCCAAATATACTAGCAATGATTATAAATTCTAATTCTAATTCATAATTAGAATTAAATAAATTAAAACATCTTTTTAATTTATTTTTAATTCTCCAATTAAATAATTTATAATCATAGATCAAAATTGGCGTCTAGCAACTTATCATGACCACTCAAATATTTAGGAATGTCAAAGTGGTTTTGACTAACCTTTCTGTGCATGATTTTTTTGTATAATTTAATCCTTTCATCAACTAATGTTCTAATTAGACATAAAGTATGGAATTAATGTTTACTCTATTTTAGAGTCCAATCATATTAGTTCTCTGTCATTAGCTATTGATTTAATTAATGATATTTGTAAACTTTTTACAAAACTTCATTCTACCTTGGCCAAGGATTTCTTGAATCAATACTAATTGAGATCAACGGAACATTCTCCCTAATTTGATGAATCCTATCTTGATCACACAACTATCTCTGTATAACTCATGCTACATCCAGTGACTACCGATTGAACAGCCCATGATTAAATAGGTCATAAATAGTATCAAAATGTAGCAATCCTTATACAAGATAACTTTAGTGATCTCAAGTCAAAGGATTACTTATACAATCATCACAATGAGAATACCATAGACATATAACTAATGTTCCAAATAGGTTTCTCATATCGGGTCTATTCAGTGAACTTGTTCTCTAACAAGCACCCACACGTTTGTTTAAGTATCTTTATACTTTAGCCTATGAGATTGACTACTTCCTTCATAAAGAAAAACAAAATGTATGCTAGTCTTTTTACAGTCTATTAATATCCAATCTTAATAGACCAATGACTAAAAACATTTAGGAATAATAATTAAATGCAATATGAATCTCATAATTATAATCTCATTATAATTTTATTTGCAATATAAAATTATTCCACAGACTTTATCATATACATCTAAACATGTACAAGATAAATAATGCCTTTAAATAATTTATCACTGAACTAGAACCAAAGCGATTGGCTATAGGGCATAAACTAAGAGGTACCATCTGTCTATGATTGAGAATTTGTAGAAGACTATGTTATTTATCCCCATCCACTGAAGGATTAATTGCTAAAGATTGATTATGGGTCTTTTCGTAGATGATGATGATGATGATGGGTAGCTTTTCATGAGCTAGTTAGATCCTTTTGTTGGTGATGCAATGATTAATGTAAAAGTGTGAAGACCCACAAAATGTAAAAGCACAATTATTCTGTAAGTTTGAATCTTTTGGTTACATTTCTTGTTAATTATATTGCACTTTTTGATAGTCAGCTGCTCAAGCATAAGATAGTAGTATACAACAAACGAAATTTAAGATTTCTATGAATTCGAATATTAAAAAAGAAAAAGAAATTCAATTGCTATATTTATTATTAACATTTAATCATTTCTCTAAGACTGTGACATAGGGATAGGAACAGATTGCAAGTGTGGGAAAACACAAGCACAAATTAATGGGAAGCTTTTCCGTAAAATTTTTGATGAATATCGACCACATAGTTAATAAGTTGAATAATGTTGTTGGATGCCAAAACTATCCATATTCTTTAAAGCCATCTCCAACTCTTATTAAAAGAAATTGAGGCTCAAAAGGCATAGGCAAAATTAGCTAAAAAGGATTTTTATAGCAATTGGCTTAATAAAAGAAGAAAGTGGAACTGCATGTAATACTTATTTACAAAATTAAAGTAAAAAAACAAAAGCATTTAAAATCCTTTGCTTCTAAGAAATCTATGAAAAAGCCAATGGAAGTTACACTTTTAATCAAACTATCCTCTTATATGCTAATCGACATACCCGATTTTGTTTCCTTGTCATTTTAGACACGCTTATGGATCATCTCAAAACAATATGGCTTTGTGGATTGTATAATAAATAGTGATAATTGGAAAAAAATAATCCATTAATATGTGTTTAAGGAGATAATTGAAACTCCCCCATTAGAATGGCCTTTTCGTATGTCTTAATTTATCAATTAGTATATAAATTTGTGACTTTTTAAGATTAGAGTGTCTTAGCAATTAATTGAAGTCTTTTAATCATTCGCAAGGTTTTTGGATACAAAAAGCATGTTTTCACCTAATCCCTTTTCTTTTCATTCATTATTTCCCCATCTTTTGTTATTCTTTTTATTGTTCCTATTTAATCAAAGAAATATGCAAAAGTTCTTTTTCCAAATAAACCATCATCATCAACACCCAATTGAATCCCGCACAAATGCAGGGTTTAGGGAGGTCTGATAATACGCAGCCTTATTCCTACATAGTAGAGAAGTTACTTTGAATAGACCCACATGCAAATGTGACATGAAGAAGGAGAAAATAAAAGATTTAATAAAACAACTAAATAATTTTAAAAAAGAATAAAGTAATAATAAATAAACCATTTTTGTAAATTCTAAAAAAAAGTTCCTGATGTTAACAAGTATGGTACGTTGACATTTTTCCTAATTTTATATTATGACTTGAGAAAAAATATGTTGTGTAATGAAAGTGATAGTCTCATTTTTAAAATTAAAAACAAAATTTGTTAACTTAAGTTTCAATAAAAGTTTAAATTCTCTCCACACTACAACAAAGTTGATATTTGACGACTAAAAAAAATCATAACTAAATGTGTAAAAAATATTGCTTATAGTTTTTAGCTACATTTATATTTCATTTCCCAAAACATCCTCAAATTCTCGTAGCTAAAAACTATACACAACTTTTTTCAAAAATCGTTGTCACTAGTTTTTCTCAACATTTTTTTGTAGCTAAATACTATTAGCTACATTTTGAGTAACATAGCAAAAAAATTTTAACCATGTTTGAAAAAACGTAACTAAATGTTTTTAGCTACTTTTTTGGAAACATAGCCAAAAATTTTTAGCTATATTTTAGAAAGGTAGCCAAATGTTTTTAGCTACATTTTACAAAATGTAGTCAAATACTTTTAGCTATGTTTTAACCAAATATTATACAATGTTTCGATGAATTATTTGTTACATTTTTAATCCATATTATTAAATAATATATTTTCTATATCATGTATATTTTTTGGTAAATTTATTATATAAATAAATTGCATAAAAATTTTATTAATTCAAAATATGAAGCATTGTATATAAAAAGTAAAATATCATTAAATTATACCAATAAAAACAATATTTCTTCGTATATAAACTTTTAATTACAACTATAACAATTCTTATAGAAAAAATAATAAATAAACTAGTTTATAAATTATAAATGCTTAGAGCCATGAGAGAGTTGTCTCTGATCAAGTAGATAAATGGAATTCCACACTTCAGTGACCCACTTTTTGTGCCCCTGCTAACCTTATCTAAGGTCAAATCGTTTAAAATAGAGGAAGAAAAGTAATCTAATAGCAGTAGGTAAAGCAACAATGTTATTCATGAGAATCTGCAAAGTTGAGTAACATTTTCTACATAATGGATTAGAAAAATACTAAACAGTTTAAAGAAATAAACATTCAATTCTTATTATTTTACACCATCTTATGGATTAAAGGAACTAGGAAAAGTTCTGCAAATCCAAGGAATAAAAATCAAAGCAACATTAAATAAAATTAGCAAAGATATCAAGAAAACAACAGAAATAAAGTAATAATTGTTGCAAAGAAGACATTGCGAATTACCTAAAGGCATCATTAATAAACTATACACATTACATGAAATAATTTGTCAAGCATCATGTAACTAGGATATGAATTAATAAGCAGGAATTAGAAAATAACATATGAATCAAATCAAATTGTTAAATGAATCTGTCGAATCTTTAGTCACCAGACCTTAAAATCATGCCCTGTAACATAAATAGGAATAGAGGGCTACATATTATTTTTCCAATCATGAAGATCATCAATACTTGGGGAGATTATGATTCAAATAGAAAAATAAAATATCCATGTTTACGCCAGAGAGGTGTTTCTATATCAAATAAAGAAGAAATATGAACGTTCTTAAAGAAAAAAGAAGAAGAAATTTGAGAGTTCAACTAAAATATATTTGTCTATTGTTAGAATAACATTAGAAAGTGTTAATGACAAAGACCTCCAACTGCATCAGCATGAGAATGAGAAATAATAACCATATCAATTATTCTTAGCCTAACAAAAATGCAGCTAGTTAACCTCACAGTAAAGGAAATAATATATGGAGGGCAAACAATCAATCTAAATCGATGTATAACCTTATAAACACACAATTAATAATCAAAATGGAATAAATTAATACCATAGATGAGTTAAATCTCACTAGGATTCAAGCTACTTGTAACTAAAACTACAAAACAGAGGACAGAACAATTAGAAGCAAGCTTGAATAATCCGCTTAAAAGGAGAGCATCCATTTCTTGAGACCAAAAAAAAGAATTCTTGAGAAAGACACCACATCTATAGGGACCGAACCTGGCCAAAAAAGGATTTACATAAGTAGAACCAATAAATTGAAACATTTCTCTTGAACTACAACAATTGCCCTAAAAAATGTTCTTTAGTTGTGAATTGCACTTATATTAGATGCTTAAGGCATTAAAATTTTGAAAAATGAAATAAAACAGAGAGGAATGGTTTGAGGTTGTTGGGTTCGTCTCGTTGGGTTTTAGAACAAAAGAGTTAAAAGGAAATCAAAGCAGATTGAGCAAGATTACAAAACATTAAGAGCATATTATGATAAGTTAACATCTCATTTCGAGTCCTTGAAGAATGAAACTCAGTTCCTACTTACTTAAGTATCTATCTACCTCCCAAATTAGCATAAAGAAAATGAAAAATAAATGAACTAGTTGGCAAAACCTGTGGTGAGAATAGAAGTTACAATAAGTTGCAAATAACTAATCCAATTATTGCTTCAGACAAAGAAAATGCCTATTTTAAATTTGAAGTGCTAAAAGCTATATAATAATGTTGGATCGGAAAATAAAACATGCAAGATTGGGCTAAAACTGTAGATTTCAAAACTTTTTCATAAATCAAAACACAGCAGAAGCAAGATAACCAAATCAACATGCGAAGCCATACATGATAGGTATATGGAAAATAAATATCATAAGAATAAGATGGAGATATATTACTGACTCCTTTACTATAGCTTTAACTCCTTGCTGTGCTATCCTCTCCTTCTTCTTATATCCTCTCCTAGCTTTAGCCTTACTTTTGAATCCTTTCTTTTATCAATTTATCCTCTCCTTATTGTTGTATCCTTAACCAATCTGATCTACCACTTTTTATTCTTGGACAACTTGGTTAACAAGATCCTTTGGTGGGAAAGGAGAAGAAATATTTGGAGGAGATTATTCTTAGCAGAAAGAAGCCAAAGATGAGATACCTCTCATGTAATTTTCAGCTAACACATGCAAGAATGGAGAGAGAGCCCAAAAAATACAAGAACCCCTCTCTTACACCTTGTTAATTTCAGTTATGCATGGAAAGAAAGAAAGTAGAAAGCGTCCAATGCATCACTTCATTCTTTAATCAAAACATAAAGCAGCCATTAAATGAGACTCTTCTAATTTTTTTAAGATGGCTATATGAAAAGACCAATAACTAAAAATGACATGTCAATTTCAGTTTTACTGATGAAAGAAGGAAGATGATCCATCAAATGCACTTCTTTTATCTTTAATCAAATGAATGCAAGAAGGTTATATTACATGCCATCATTAAAAGACAACCATTAAACCATTTAATTGTAAGATCATTACTCTATTTAATGACAATAAAGCATGATAAATACCATCTTTTTTTTAGCAATTCAATGCTAAATGTGCAATAGCACATTTAACCTTAATAAAAATGAAATTGCACCTTCCATTTCTTTAAGAATTTTGTTTTAATATAATTAATCAAATTAATCAAATTAAACCAAAGTCTAGCCCATTTCTAAATGTTCATTTAGGCTTCTAATTAACCATTAATTAGTGCAAGCCCAACATTTAATCATGGGCTTTAAAACCTCTGTTTATATTTCTTACTTTGCTTGATAACCTTCCTTGAAGCCTAGTGGTGAATCTTATTGGACTCAGATAATTCAAGCTCCAATAAGCCCAGAATTAATTTAATCTTATTAAAATTAATTATTGCTTATTAACTAAATGTCATTCCACTAAATACAATTAGTTGAACTCTTGAATTACTAAATATTATGAGAACACAAATTTCAAATAAGATATCTAATTGCAAACCCTATTATGAAGCCTATTATAGCCATCAGCACAACAAAGGGTAAAATTACCGTTTTACCCTTATATTGGTTTTTTCTTCTAGATCTCTTGTTTTACTCTATATGGTGATTAACACATAAGCTCTCATCATGGTGTTAAGACTTGAAGGTTAACTAGTCCATCAAACTCCTGGCGCTAGTTTAATCACCAATTTTCATAAAACATTTAGAAGTGATGATATCACCATAAACTCTTTATTTGAGTAAATGTTCCCTAATACATATTTCAATTAATAATTCCAACATGCAGACATTGAATTAATATTCTGTAAAAATCCATTCCGATCATATCAGGAATTATAGTGAAGCACATATGAGTTCACCACTCATCAAGATTGTGTTCCATAATAAGCAAATGCTAAAATGTATATTTTAAGATTAAAGTAACGACCTACTTTGTTCATTAAAATATATGTGATTCCAGATTCATTTAATTGTGCCATTATCGATAGTCAGCTACTATCATCATATGAAACTCATCATTCCCTTGAAGTAAACTCCTTTACTTATATGGAGATAAATCGCAACATTACAATCTAAACCAAGATCAAGCGACTAACTTAATTATTCAACTGTGAATCAATTAATTTAGATTCTAATAATATGCATCTTTCCCATACATCTCTATGTATATGTATATTACTTATAAAAGAATCTCGGTACCTTATGAATAGAGATATAATGCTCATAAAAACCAAACTCTTTTGTTTTATTAATAATAAATATTTTCATTACAAAAGTAACTGGAAGAAAATTAAGTTATAAATAAATACACTTGAATTTCTAGGGCAATATATTTACACAACTCCAACAATCTCTCACTTGCCCTAAAGCAAGTTTGACATATGTCTCATTCCCATCCCTGCTAGGTGACCCTCAAAACTCTTTTATTTTATTATTAATAAATATTTTCACTACAAAAGTAACTAGAAGAAAATTAAGTTATAAGTAAATACACCGGCTTTCTAGAGTACTATATTTACATAACTCCAGCAAATTATAGAATATATAAGGTTACATCTTCGAAAATAGAGCTCAAACTAATAAAGAAAGTGCACATTGGATATATTTGATAACATTATATTCTAAATGTTTAATTGAAATCTAATAGCATTGGATAAGAGTAAATGATTAACATTGATCATACCAGTCATCCTTAGTTTGAGTAGTAAATGATTCCATCCATATTCTTTGAACTCCTTAGCCTTATCGAAAATTTTGGTATTTCTCATCCTCCAGATGTAGTGTACCAATATAGCAAAACTAGTTTTGAATAACCTTTGATCTTCTCTATTTGTCCATCTTAGCTTACTAGCCCAAGCCAAAGTATTCATCCAACTAAGTCGATTTTATTATAACTTAAAGATATTGAGAAAAGCACTCATAGCAGTTTAATTTTAAAACAATTGAAAAATATGGTCTAAGGTTGCAATTTCTACAGAGTATAAAGAGCAATTAGTGTTTGGAATTTGAAACTTAATTTTATCTCTATTTCTCAATTTATATAAAGCAGTTAACCATAATATGAAAGAGTGAGCTAGAGTAATACCTAATCCCCGATATCAATTTTTAAAGTGGAAACCTGACTATAGGTCCTAGCAACACACTACAAAAATTTAACAAAATCTACGACGTTTTTTTGAGAAAATGTCGCAGATTATGAGGAATTTGGTGACATTTCGAAACGTCACAAAAATTCTGAACTTTCCTCGATGTTTTGTGTAAACGTCACCAATTTTTGGAATTTTTGTGACAGTTTTTAATAAACTTCACAGAAAAGAAACAGTGACGTTTTATTGGAGAAAACGTAGCTATTGGCTTCAAGGGCAACACTATGTCGACGTTTTCGTTTGGTTAAAATGTTGGCTGCAGTCATCTTCCCCCCACCCAACTTGCACTTTGTCCTTTGTTGTCTGGTGTGTCTCCTTCCCCCCACCCAAGCTGATCTGCTCCATCGTTTGTTGCATCTCTGACCGTATTCATCATCTTCTCGGACGGTATTCGTAGTCTCTGTCCATTTTTTGGTGCGTCTCTCTATGTTTTTGCTTCATGTGTGTGGTATGGAAATTTTTTTTCCTCCCAGTCTCTTTATCTTCAGATGTTTTTTATGTTGTTTGATTAAAGATTGAACTACATTTTAGACCATAATTGTATATCTCCATTCTCCATTTAGTCGAATGTATTCTTTGTAAATACGTTCTCTCTCTTATACATTCTAGTTAAGAGTTAGATTTTCTTCCACATTTTAGCTTCTATGTAAAGTACGGATATTCATTAAATAAATAAGAGGCCAAGCCTTCAACTCATTCCTTATGAGGGCTTGCTTTTAACTTGAAGCTTTTTGAGTTGCTCTCTTCTTTCATTTTCAATGCTTAACTTCTGTTGCTCAAAGCATGAAGCTTTTCTGGGTTTGGATCGTTTTGGTTTTATTTTCCAGAATTCGGGTTGATGAATTTATGGATTTTAATGTAACAGAATTTCTTTACACTCAAGCATTTTCTTATTATATTGAATCTAAGCCGGTTCTCAATGCTCTCCTGGTAGGACTTACTATCATTCAAGGAGCTGCTGCAAAAGGAGTAGGTTACTCAATATCTCTACTTTTGCCTACTGTTCATCTTTCAGTTACCTATAAAATTATTTGAGGCTATAAATTGTGTTGTGTTGTCAAACTTTTTGAAGTTTAGAAACTATAAGTTGTGATGTGGAATGCAGTGTGTGTTCAATGATTTTGGTTGATGGGAAACTGGTTGTGAGTTTTTGGGTGGAGGAGATGTGAACTTAAGAAATTAGTCTTGAAGGTATTAGCAAATTTTTACTCTTCTTGAAGCAAAATTCATCATATTCTTGGATATAATCAGCTAACAACATATCAAGTATTTTTTAAATGTGAAGGTATTGAGAGGACAAGGAAAAAAGGATAAAAAAAGGGAAAGAGAGATTAAAGGACAGGGAAGGAGATACATAATTGAAATAGAAATGCATAAGGTTCAGTATTCATGTGACTGTAAAAGCAGTAAATTTAAAACATTTATAATGCTTACCCGTATTTGCATTTTGATTACTATGTTCTTGATGTGTTGTCTTTAATCATATTAGAATTCACCATTGAAGAAATATTTTCATCCAACTGAAACAATCAACATATAAGTATATAAGCTATTCATAGACATTTACATGTATACAGATACTTTGATGAACATTTAACATAAAGTATGCAAGATAATAAAAGAAATTGTTCGAAGTAGTTGAAACTCCCCAGGGAAAACAACACACTCGTAAAATATAATGGATAAATGATGGGGGACATGTTTTGCCTCAGACAAACCAATTGGACCAAGCAAATATTACAAGATAATAGTAAGATCTAATTGGAATACCCATGTGTATATACAGAAAATAATATGTTTGATGTCATAATAGATGGTTCCAAGTTTGTACACTCTCGTAGGAATGGTTAAAACCATGCACAAACTACATTTTCAATGGTGAGATTCCATTTGTTGGCAATGACAGGTGAAAGAATAGTTTAAGTATTTATTGTTTTGTTCTAAACTACTTAAAATGCTAATTGTATTATATCAAAAACTAAGATGAAATCCAGAAAATTAAGACGAAATATAACTGTATTATAATGCTAGTTGAGATGAAATTAAAAATAATAATCTTTTGTGATAAGATAATTAATACTTTCTTTTCAACTTTAGTGTGCATATATAAATTAGATGAAATTCTTATTGAAGAGAGATTTATGCAATTGTAAAACATTGAGCATATATTGCTTTCTTGTTGACAATATATTCATATATATGATAAACATGATAAGAAATATGTGACGAACCTAATAAGAATCATATGAGTTTCTATGGTCATTAGAACTTTAGAATATAGAAAAGTTTACCCCTTAAAGCCCAAAAGCTATCTTCTAATAAATTTAGCTTCCTTCCAAGTCTTTTGATGACCAAAAACATGCTTCAAACATTCAATTTTTGTCAAGTTCATTACTTCTTGATCGTATAGAAGTTGCCCACCATAGTAACAACACATTTACATGTCTATATTTGTAGGAAGTCCTAATAGAATAACAACTTTTTTTTTTGGATTTAGAAACTTGTATGACCATAAACGAAGTCTCAACACAATAACACGCAATAAACAAGAATAGAAAATTCACTTTTGTAATAAATTCAAGTGTTATATATAATATCGTATATGGAGATGAAATTTGTGTCATAAACTTATTGGTAGTCCTCTTTTAATATTAAAATGAAATCAAGAATTAAAACTTCTTCATCATCATTTTTAATTATGTCTTGAGGTCTTTATTGCATTTATAATTAGAGGATGCAATCAACCACATACTTATGCATTTATGACAATATTTTTTCATACATACTCCACTTATAAAATAATTCTTGTATCTTGTAAAGTTTAACCAACTCAGTGAACTTAGATTTTTATAATATATTACACCACTTAAAAATGTATTACTCTGTCAATCATTTTAAATTTATTGTTTCAATTCCAACAATATTATAGGATGAAATATCACAAAAAATTACTTTTCTTGTCTTTTACTTAAAGCATATATGGATTTGATATCTCGAATTTCATAAATTATTCTTTGGTTTAGTTTAACAAATCAAGCTACCATAGTTTAAATTAGTTAATTTTTAAATAGATATTTTAAATGAAATTAA
>JANZXP010000008.1:27580393-27608534 GCA_027576715.1 Erythroxylum flavicans | reverse complement strand
TGGTTCCTCACTGAGTTCGCAAAACTCACCCCAATTTGCAATTATTTTTCAGGACTCAGAAGAATACCCCGTTAGGCAACGGGAGTATGTCTAGTGCATAAGAGAGAGAGAAGAGGTCGGGATCAGTCCACGTCTGCATAGTATTTGTTTATTCTTGTACTGAATTATATTTCCGCAAAAATGTTGTATTATTTGAAATCGAGTATCACAATTTGTAATAAATGTGGAAAATTATTAATGAGTGTTAATATTGTATTTTGTAATTTGAAACGGGCCCAAGTAGCTAATAAAAGGTACTTTTGATTTTATTGTGTTTGTATTAAATGATGACAACATAAAGTGAATGTTGGTTGTTAATTTTCTGTTATTCATGTTTCATCGATTTAAAATGTAATATGTGTTGTTTAAGGTTTAAGTAAACGAAATGTTTTGGAAAAAGAAAAAGTGGGCCCACATGAATGATAAGTGATAAGATGTTTTAATTCAAAAAAAAATTTATACCGACTTTTGTTTAGTGAAGTGATGTGACACGCCATCCTCGCGGGGTACGGATTCGGATATCACTGTCGATATCGGGTTCGGGTCCGGCGGGAGTGGGGTGTTACAAATTTCCAAAGAAAATAATCAACAACTTCAAAAATACTTTGTTATTTTTTAGATTTCTTTATGTTGTGTATTCATTTTTGTTATCTCAAAATCCTTTTATAACTCGTGATTGAAAGGACCTATTTTGGAGTTCTCCTTTTGAAATCTGAGTAAAGCTCTCTCAAACCCTCATGGTATTAAAGGGTTTTCGCAAAACTAAGTTGTTCAATTATTAAAAGCTTTTTATACTTTAAAAGTTAAAAGTCCATAAAATAAAGAGAATTTTTTTCAATCATTTTATTAAAATTTGATAGCATAACAATTGCTTTTTTAAAATTTCCAAATTTTAAAAACCTGTATAACACATTTTTAAAAACTTATAGTATTTCATATGATATCTCAACTTTTAGAATGGGACCTCAGGTCTACAAAACAAGCAATCACAAATAGATAATTGTAAACATTTTAAAAACTTCTTTGAGGATCAAAGCCTTTGTAGTTTATTAAGTAAAAGATATTTACAATTTCACTAATATTCACAAGATCTCACTTTTGAAATCTTTCCAAAATAATTTAAAGCATATATAAAAGCAACTAAGCCAATTTCAAGCAAACACATACATAAGAAAGATAAGAAAAGCACAACAGCACTTGATAGCACAACTAATCATGTGACGGAGTTCCAATTACTGCAATACCTGTATGTATACCTAGAGTGGTTTGTTTAAAAACATAAAAATAAGGATGAGCTAAATGAGCTTAATGAGTGTCATCTGTTTACAAGAAAATTGAATTTTTCATAATAATATAACTGTAATATTCCATATAATCATAAAGCTCATGGTAAAATACTTGTCATAACAATTCATTCATGCATCATAACAATTGGTACTCCAATAACATTTCGTAAAACAAAATTTCAACTTCTCTGAAATATTATTTCGAAAGGCTTTTTCGAAATTAAACTCATCATATAAAAGTTTCCATTTTCCTTTTCTCTTTTTCCTTAACTAATAAACAATGATGGCAATCAGTTTTCTGAAAACTTTTATACTAAAAATAAGTCAATCACTAGAATTAGTACTATATGTCACCTCCCAGATGACTTTTAAAATAAATAATGGTGGCATTATTACTGTCATGAATATTCTTACTCATCATAGCCCACTGCTAACTTCTTTACGATATGGTACACTAGGCCTAAAGTCACGGAGCTAGTTCTGCATCGCTTACCCGCAACTGGTTAACCATTATAGACCAATAATTACGGAGCTAGTTCCGCATCGCTTACCCGCAACAGGTTAACCATTATAGACCAGTAGTTACGAAGCTGGTTCTGTATCGCTTACCCATAACAAGTCACGAAGCTGGTTCTACATAGCTTACCCGTCACTGGTTAACCACTATTTATAGAGCTGGTTCTACATCCTACTATTTGTGGAGATAGTTCTACATCACTTACTCATAATAGGTTAACCGCCATAAATATATCGATATAATAACATGTATAAAGCCTACTAGTGTACCATAGGCAAAAGCAACTTTTACATTTACGACTCATCTTATTTCTAAATCAAGTATGGGAAAATTCATAATTGAATTATTTCAATGTAACTCCTAATCATACAAATTTTAACTTTCAAATTAGAACTCATATATTGTCAAAGCATACACTTATGCTAGCAATATTCACTTGTAAAAATATCATTTCCATAAAACTCAACATAAATATTCATTTTATGTTCAAATGAAAACTATTTGCACAAAATCAATTTAAAGAATACTCACATGTCATTAATTCTTTTGCAAAGAATTTAGTTATATAAAACAATTAAATACACTCACTATTTTGCGAATTTATCTCCAAACACAACCATGCCTTTGATGCCTCTCGTTTATCTATACAGAGCACATTTCGCTTAGACATTTATTTCCAAATTATGAAATAAGGCATTAAAACTATAAATTCGGTTTAACCGAATTCAGGATTAATATTTAATCGCGTAACACGTACACTAATACCATAATTAAAACTATAAATTCGATTTTGAGGTCTTCTTGACATTTGTTTCTCTATGTCTCTAGTGTCCATATCATCAAAAATTATGTCATTTCAACTTTTAAATCATGAAACATGTACTAAATATCACAAGCTGCTTCAACACAGGGATAGTATCAAGTTACCATTTTCAATCCCAATTTCCAATGTCATTCATCCAGAATTAGGTTTAGGTCTCTGCTAGAGATTTTTAGTTATGTGTCTTAAGTTTTATCTCCAATTTGAATCAAACAATTTAGAGCTCTGTAGGTTGAGTTATGCCAAAACAACGGGACTGATTTAAATTAATCTAAGATAGAATTCCACTACACATTCCTCTCTTGTCACGTTCAACCAATTTCATGCAAAGAAACATCAAAGTAATACTAAGACACCATTGATCTTAAACACATCTATCTCACTCAAGAAAACCCATAAAAATTAGAATTTTAAGCTAAGAAACTTACCATTTTTTCCCTCCAATCTTTTGGATATTTGATGAATACTTTAGGATTCATCCAAATCACCATCAAATTCCATAAAAAAATGACTACACTCTTCTTCCTCTCTCCTTGTCCGATGTTCACCCTTGGCTTCTCTTCTTTTCCCTTTCTTTTTTTTTCTCTCATATTACTCTCTCATCATTCTCACATTTATGTTAAAAGAATGAAGCAAAATGTACTTTTATACTCATTTAATGGATTACACATATCACCTTATTTGCCATCATTAATGACTCACCTCACACAAGTCATTTTTTCAATGGTCATCTCTAATGACTTATCAATCCACTAATATCATGTAAAAAGACCAAATTGCCCGTAATGAGTACAAAAAGACCAAATTACCCTTTAATGCATTTAATTCACAAATTAAGCAAATTAAATCCCGAAATTACTCCACAATCGTCTTATCATCAAATTGATCATGAAATACTCTAATTAGGATCAATACTTATTGATCGGATGTTTTTAAAAATTTCAAATGGGTTTAAAATCATCAATAATCATTATTTTCCAAAAAGGGCATTTTAGTCCAATAATTTTGGATTACACGAATTCTATTCAAACATTCTCCGTTTTGACCTGTTTCAGTTCTTATGGACTCCAATCCTAACTTCAGAGTCTTTCATTGTATTTTGAAATTATTATGTAACTTTTTGGTTGCCCGGAACAATTTTCGGAATAAATATGGAAATCACTAAATGTCACCGAAATTATCCAGATTTCATTCAAAAGTGTGACATAAATCTACAAAGCACATTTCGGGGCTTTTAAAGCTCCTTCAAACTCATTTCGTAGCTTTTCGGACTTTTCAAAAAAAATTTGGAAAATTTATGATCGAATCCAACATCTCTGGTCTATCTGTGATCTCTGTTATAACCTCAATAATACATTTAAATACTTAAATTACTCTAGTACATCATAAATACAGCATACTTTATCAAATGTAAGTGCAGCACAGTACATAATACAATAATCGAACTAGGATATTACAGTTATTTTGTTTTTACTACAATCATTTATTTGCTTTAGTTTAGACCCCATTTCAACACTTTTAGCATCTTAGTATCCTAGAATTTCATTGTTTTTAATTCTTTCAAGGCCCACTTATATCATTGATAAGAAGTTAGTACAAATTGTAGGGGAATTCTTATCAGGAATACCAAAATTCCAAATTGACACCAACAACTACAAATATACTCTTACATTTTTTTGTTGTCGTAGAGAAATTGAAGAGATTATTTGTCTCTTTTACCTTTTTTTAATATATTTGAGCATGTAGTAAGGTTGGCCTGAGGCAAGTTTTATGTTAGATCTTATTAGGATTGAGTTAGTTCATGATTGATATGATCCTATGAATTATTTGAAATTTTCAAAATAATTAATTTTAGGAAAATGATGGACCTTAGTTCAATTCTTCACAAATTATGGTATACAATTTTTAAAGCACTGAAAGCTAGATAAAGAAGATAGAAAGTGTGAGCAATCATCAGCTTATTCATGTAGGACTATTGGCAAATTCTGGCAGTTGTGTTTTGAAATGCAATAGTAACATGGAAAGTGAGTAAGGATAATTTATGACGGGTTTCTCCACTATCAATCACACTTGGTAAGGACGAAGCTGTAAGACTCTTTGCAATGATTGTTTTCATCCTCTTTTCTTAATCTTATAATGAAAATAGATGTCCAAGTAATTGTTAATTGTGTCAATAGTAATCGAAAGAGTCAGTCAAAAGTAATCAGATTAGATTGTGCAATGAGAATTGGTAATGTAATAAGTCACACAATTATCAAAGCAACTATCATTTGAAGAGAGATCATATTTGAGAACTTGATTGTTCAATAGATAGCTTCAAATCTGGTTAAAATGTTAGGAAAGTTTTGTGAATCGATAGGTTGCAAATTTGGAAATTTCAATTTCAATTTAGGTTAATTGATTAGGTTTTGAAAGATAGTAATTAATACCTTAGGAAATCTAGGATCAAACACATGAATTGGATTTACAAGATTAAGGGAACAAAACATGAAAAGAATTGTTCTTAAGTATTCAATCTTGATTAATCTCAATTTTATTGGCAGCTTAACTATTTTATTGTTTATTTGTTTAATTTTATTATTCATTTTAATTTCTGTTACTTATTTTTATTCAATTCAATTTTTTTTACCTTAGACAAAGTTAGGTTTAAATTGTTAGCTATTGCATAATCCTCGTGAATTTTGGGGCAGTTGTTGTAAATTTTAGCTTTAGGACGAATTGAATTCCTTTGATTTAAGAAATTATTACCCTTTCTTGTATGATTGAGGTACTCAATTCCAAGAATTAAAAGACGAAGAAGAAGACAAAAGTTTGGACATCAAGTAGAAGACACATCAATCAAGAGATCACAATGCATGAATGAGGAATCTAAATAACTAAACACCAAAAAGAGATAAAAAGAAAGATGGCAAGGAAATTAAATTCTATAGAGCAAAGGACCTTATTGACTTTATGAAGCTAGGGTTCAATATCTATTGTCAAGGAATAACACGATCAGCAATGCAAGCGACACACAATTTGTTTGAAGAGGTGGCGAATAATAGTTGTCTTTGGACATCAAAACGAAATAAACAGTAGCAAACCTTCCCAGATCCAGAAGGAATGATTGCGATAGACTCAGCGACAGCATTAAAAGGAGACATGTTTGGTTATAGTAAGTTAATATCTCTAAAGTCCTTATGTTATATTTTTATTTTTCATTTTTCTTATTCACCATTTGGTAGAATATTTTAACCTGGGCAATGTTTTTGCTTTCTATCAAAATTTAGTAAAAATGGAAACTAGGATTCTTCCAATTAAGAAATTATTGTACTATTTTACAAATGGTTAATTACATGCAATGTCCCTGTTTGAATACCCTCATTTGGTTTGAATTTGCTCGAGAAATTACCAAATCTTTAACAATTTTCCATCAGCTTCATTAAGATTAAACAATTATCCATTTGAACAAAAAATATATATCAAATCAATTTGATCTTTGACTTTGAGATTGATTCCCATGATTCAAGGATGAGTGATGAAACCATACTTTGAATGGACTTGTAGGTACTATCTCATTTGTTTTCTTTATCTTCCCCATCAATGTCTACCCTGTGTTGTGTATATATATGAGGTGTATGGTTCAAAATTGCATTATGATTGGAGTTCACAATAAAATTATGATCTTTCTGAAGTCTTTTGAAGCTATATTGATATGACTTTCATTGAAGTCAACATTGTTTTTGCTATTTATTTTGCATCATAAATACTATTTAGGACTTGTGTAGGCATATGGTTTTTCTGAGCTATTGATTTTCACTTCAAATTCAAATCTGATTTTAACTCTAATGATTATGGTTTAAATATTTCTAGTCAATTTTTCACATTTTCACTTTCAATTGAACTGTAATCGATATCCTAAGAACAAATGGTGAACGCATTGTATAAAAGTGTTTTTTTTAATTAGTGATATCTTTTATATCTAGTTTGAGCTGATTTTATCTTTGGGTCTTGGTTTGTAGATGATTTGATTGTCAATCCACATATTTTAGAATAGATGAGGGAAGCAAATTGTCCGGTTGAAAGTAAAATAACTGCTTATGTTATGATGTTATTTCTATTAAGTTGAATTGGTTGTCCCTTACTTTGAACTCAAATTCCTGAGAAATAAAGAGATATTAAAAAGATAATATTTTAATATCTCTGAGCATTTAAAATGCAATATTGATATCTTTCCAATATATTCTACAAGAGAAAAGAACCCATCAGATATGATCTTTTTGTAGTTCGACGAGGTTATCTTCTTTGGTTTCTTTAGAATTGGATCCTTAATTGAATAAGAGAAAAGAACACATAATAATGCCTAAATGTACTGTAATTGTAACATGTTCCTATGCCTTCTAAAATGATCTCTAGAGGACTATGCTCCAACTTTCAAATTTTGATCCACATCAGCTAAATGCTTTAAACGCTTTTGTAGTAGCTTCATATTCCTATAATCTAGTTACTAAAATCTGGGAGACCTTAACACAACTTCAAATGTTTCAATGCAGGTGGCTCATGTCACACATTCACTACAGCAGCCTATTGGAAAAAAGTTGTTGTTTGTGTCTTGAATTGAATGCTTTCTGACTAGATAATTATCCACTATTATTTCATTTGAGTAACAAGATTTTCATAATATAATTTAGCCTGTAAAATGGAATTATATATTGATAATATTTCTCATTCAGCTTTTGGCTTCTTTCACACCCTTCTCTTCTCAACTACGCTTTCCTATAGCTGGATTAAGGAGGTGTTGCTAGTGGAGGTCTTCGAGAGTTATTACTATGCATTACAAGGACAGCAGTTGCAGTTAGGGTAGACAGAATTTTCATTGAGGTATATTATAACCCTCATCACTTGGTTGGGGCATTGACTCATAAACTAATAAACATTAAGTTGCATGTTAACTCTTCTAAAGTTGGTGAAATTTTTTGGCTATCGACAATGATTCATGCTTAACAGAAATATTATAGTGAACAAAAAATGTGTATGTTCATGGTTTTTTCCAATGTTACGTAGTCATTGCTTCTTGGGCCTCTTTTATTACTTATGTTTTTTTCCCTGTCCAGATGTATATTCTAAGAGCTTCTTTTGGTTGCTTAGGTACATGATAATCTTTTAAATGCCTCAGTGGATCGTCCAACATAAGGGGTGAGTTATTTAGGTGCGATAAGAAGTTGAAAAAATTATCTTCTTATAAATAGTTAAATTTAGATGTTAATTTCCATTTTAGCTTTGGGCCATCTATAGGAACAATTGGAAGAGCTCATGGTAATACCTATAAGTTGTGGAATCCAATCTATATATATTAAATATATGACTTGAATGAATAGCATACAGTTTGGCATTTTTTGAAATGATGTTGATCATTTATAAAGGGTGAGCAAGGGAAAGAGACGTATGAATATTGATATATCTCCATTTCGTGATCAAAAACTGAATCCTTATTTTCTAGGGATAATAATGAATTTAAACAGTTCATTGTTATGCTCTGTACATCCCTTTGTTTTGTTTTTTCTGTTATTATTAAAAGCATTTCTTGTAATTATAAACAAGTTAAACCTTGTTTCAGATGAAGAAGTAAGCATATGGTTCTGGTAGCATGTAGTTGAGTATGTACTAATTATTGTGGTTTATGAATAGCCTACAGTGGAGAGTGTTCTTTCTTTGTGAAATAGAAAGATGCATCCAATGTGATTTAATTCAATAAAATCATTTGTTAAGGGCAATGATGTTGTATGTTTTTAACACTTTTCTCTCTTCATCAGTATACATTACATATAAGAAAAGAAGATTCCTCACCACGTCCCATATGTTTTCTTTTTAATTTTTTTCCCAGCATTGCCTTTTTCCCTTTATCTCTTATAAATCAAACCCGATCCATATCCTTTCTTAGCCTTAAAAGCTTCAAACTTGTGGCATTTTTTGGTTTGGAAACCAAGTCAACCTGATAAGAGAAACATAGAACGAAGTTATGATCGGGGAGCACTCTTTTATACCCTTTTTACAAAAAGTAAAATTCTTAGATGATTCAGGTATTCATGATCGAGCTCATAGTTGCTTAGTACTCCTCGAATATCAGGGTGTTGTTATTGGACAAGTACTTGCTTAGCAACTATGGGTTCAAGGACCCTATTTTCCTTACTTTGTGTCATATGTTGGCTTGTTCAATGTTGAATTATGTTGGCATTGCCGGTCTCAAGATCGTGCCTTTATAGGCCCCAAGGTGTCGGTTGCACTTCCTTAAGATTTCTGCACTTGGGATCATATTTTACAGTTTGATTGTGACCGACAACGTATCGCTTAGGTATCTTCCAGTGTCCTTAACCAAGTTGTTGGAGCCACCATGCCTTTTTTCACGGCAATTTTTGCTTATTTGATGACAATGAAAGGGAGGGTTGGCTCACCTATGCGACCCTAATTCCTGTTGTCATTGGTGCTATCATTACTAGTAGGGTAAATTCTCCTTTTATCTTCTTTTTCTTTGTTTTGCATTATCTGTTTCCTTATTTTTCTCATTCAAATTTCAGGAAGTTTGGCGTAGACTCTTGTATATGATTTGGTTGTTTCTTGAGTTTAGACGTTTTTACCCCTTTTTCTTTAAGGAAAATTTTCAAATAAAGATCATATAGAATATTTACTGATAAAATATTAAACTTAGCATACATAAATGAACATAATTTATATAGTTTAATACAACACAAAATAATTACATATCCTAAATGTAACAAAACCTATGTGTAATAGAGTCAACTAATCCACATGATAATGTCCTCAAAGCTAGATATGTAATATTTCTAATTAGCTCGATTTGAATGCTAATAGGGTACAAAATCCTAATCAATTCCCTTTTTGAAAATTATCTCATAAACAATATCACTAACCTACTTTACATTTTTTGATTAGGTAAATCTAAATTCCAGAGTTTGCTTAACAATTCACTTTATGCTTAACAATTCCCTTTCTTACCAACAACCTTTGAAATACAACTCTTAAGTTATTAACAATAATAACATAGTGTTAGAATCTTCTCCAAGCAAGTATCGAATATGAATAATTGCACTAACAAGATGGAGATTTGTGATGGAGATCAGCTTGTACTAACACTTACTTCTAACCATTCTTAAGATTCCTTATAAGGAGTTAGATGTCCAACGAAAAGGGTAAAAACTAAATGCATGAAGATAGCTTCACAAGGATTAACCGTGGAGATGTAAGAAAAGGAAGTTGTTTAAGATGAATTAGATGTATTGTTTTTGAGTTAAATGGAGCCTAATTTGCATCATTAAAATGTATTTAAGGGCTTTAGTTTGTTTTGTATTATTATTCAGCATATTTTATTATAATTGGCAAACTTAATTATAAAACTCAAAGTTGTATGAAGTTGGTTTCTAGTTTCCTATTTGAATTAGCATTTGTTACGAGATTAATTTCTAATCTGATTACGATTGATTGAATTTTCATATAACATTAAAGATATAGATTGAAATAGAACTTCTAGAGTCCTAGTTAAAGTAGTATTAATTGTAAGTATTTCAATCCATATTATACTTAATAAAGAATGTTCTTTTAAAATTTAATTTGAGAGTTTCACAGGTTTAATATATTTCCATAAGTTAAAGATTCTTTGTATAAGAAAACAAATCTTCTTTACTCTTTCTTGTCCTATTTGAATCGTATTATATTTTGAATTAAACCGAAACTCTATATATCTTAATAGTTAAAAACATAAATAACTGCTAATATGGTAATGCTAACCCATCTATTTGCGCATGTTATAACTTTCATAACATTTGAAATACCTCTCTTATCCACCTCAGTTCCGTTCCGAGTTACTTTTCCTTTCTCCGTCTGTTGTATTGCTTAACAGTCCCCATCTTAAGTTGAAACATTGTAGTCCGTATCTGAAATTAAGATAAGAAGCAGTTAGTATCTTGCCCATCAACTGCTTATGCACACCTCTTGGACGGTTTTACACAATAAAGGACAACCAAACCTAACCTAACAACATGTTTGCCAACATGGTTGCGAGACCCGAGGAAAACATCCAAGTTTTAACGGAAAAATCCGAAAAACACAACAGAAGAGCTCTTTCTTCTCTCCGAGTTTCCCTCCTCAAAATCTCCTTCTCAGTTACCTGTCTTTGTCTCTGTTTCCTGATTCGGAACCTAAATCCATGAAACCCTGCAGTAAAAATTAGACAGAGAAGAGTGTCTGTGATCTATTAGCCCCTCTTTTACTGTCTTTTCCTTTGCTGTCACTTCTCTCCCCCTCTTTCTTTTTCAATCCAATAGCAAACATTCGACATTCCATCTTCTAAAACCAAAAATTTTGATATTATTTCTCTCCCTCGTTTTCTCTATTTAATCTCTGGATAGACCTGCATTGCCTTTTCCCCTTCGTCTCTTATGAATCAAACCCGATCCATATCCCTTTTCAGCCTTAAAAGCTGAAAACTTGTGGCATTTTTGGGTTTAGAAACCATGTCAACCTGATAAGAGAAACAGAGGACGAAGTTCTGATCTGATAGCACTCTTTTATACTCTTTTTACAGATTAAGAAGTACAATTCTGAGATGAGTCGCGTATTCACGATCGGCCTCATTGCTGCTTGGTACTGCTCGAATATCGGGGTGTTGTTATTGAACAAGTATTTGCTTAGCAACTATGGGTTCAAGTACCCTATTTTTCTTACTCTGTGTCACATGTTGGCCTGTTCGATGCTGAGTTATGTTGGCATTGCCGGTCTCAAGATCGTGCCTTTACAGGCCCCGAGGTCCCGGTTGCAGTTCCTTAAGATTTCTGCACTTGGGATCATATTTTGCAGTTCGGTTGTGACCGGCAATGTGTCACTTAAGTATCTTCCGGTGTCCTTTAACCAAGCTGTTGGAGCCACCACGCCGTTTTTCACGGCGGTTTTCGCTCATTTGATGACAACGAAAAGAGAGGGTTGGCTTACCTATGTCACGCTAATTCCTGTTGTCAGTGGTGTTATCATTGCTAGTGGGGTAAATTCTCCTTTTATCTTCTTTTTCTTTGTTTTGCATTATCTGCTTCCTTATTTTTCTAATTCAAATTTCAGGAAGTTTTGCGTAGATTCTTGTATATGATTTGGTTGTTTCTTGAGTTTGGACGTTTTTACTTATTTTTTTAGAGGATAATTTTGGAACTTATTACTCGTTTCATTGTCATTGAGTTCATGTTCGTGTAGTCTTCAGACCGTCGAGTTGTTTAGGTAATAGAGAACGAATCCCTTGACTTCTTTGGCAGGAGTTGCTATGATTATCTTATTTATGTTTTCGGTACTTTTTAGAGCAATAGATATTGACCACTTGGTCTTTTAGTACGAGTTGAGCTGTTTATGATTTTCTTTTTCTAGGTGACATAACCTAACTTGGATAAATAATTCGAAAATGAATTTTGGTGGTCACATTATTTGACATCATCAGGCTGATGACTGATTTCGTGCTTTTTTTATGCCGTGACTGAAGGGAGAACCAAGCTTCCATCTCTTTGGATTTATAATGTGTATTGGTGCTACTGCAGCTCGTGCACTCAAGTCAGTGCTTCAAGGAATTCTGCTTTCTTCTGAAGGGTAGTAAGCATCCAAATATTTATTTCAACCTTGAATTTCAAGTTCTATGATATGTTTAATGGAATTGGCAGGTTTTTACCATTTCTGTTGAATAGCTTTTCATCCTGCAAATTTGAAATCCTTTCTGATAATTAGAATTGAGTGAACAAATTTTCCTACTTTCATTTTTTGCTCAGGGAAAGACTTCATTCCATGAACCTTTTGATGTATATGGCTCCGGTAGCTGTTGCCATACTTCTTCCTACAGCTCTTATTATGGAAAAGGATGTCGTTGGAATCACTGTTTCCCTCGGAAGAGACGATCCAAAATTTTTATTTTATCTGATATTCAATTCGTCACTAGCTTATTTTGTGAATTTGACAAACTTCTTGGTCACTAAGCACACTAGTGCATTGACACTTCAGGTATTTACCACCATTTTTGGTGCATATATTTGTGGTTCCATTATAGAAGTTGCAAATGTGAAATTTTGTTTTACTGCTTAGGTTAAATTCCTGTTTTAGAGAAGCTATCCATGTCTGTGACTAATGAATTATTAGCTCCACTAAAAGGGCCCTATGTTCTTCAACGTTGAGGCAAAAGGCATAACCATTTACTTCTGTGGATGTTTATATGACATGTTGCCTTATTAAAAATGCACTGTATCATACTAATATGTTTTAGTAAAAATATTTTGCTTCTGATTACAATTACAGGGTAGGAAAGTATTTGTTCAAGAATTGGGGAATGCAAAATTCAAACTTGCCTGGTTTCATCGTGTAGAACAAACTCATTGTGAACTTAAATCTGCCTTGTAACTCAGAAATTTCACTGTTTCTGCAGTTTTCATCAAACTGCTCTGCTAATTTTCCTATTATTTTAGAGGCTAGCCAACATTCTGTGCAAGGAAAATGGAGAACCACTTCCATTTTTATGTGCATCGCCAGTATATGTTCGTGGTTTCAGTTTTCATATCACAGCATTTGGTACATGCAACTTTGTGCAGGTGCTTGGAAATGCAAAAGGGGCCGTTGCAGTGGTTATCTCAATCTTGATATTTAGAAATCCTGTGTCAGTGATGGGAATGTTTGGGTACTCAATTACCGTATTCGGGGTAATACTCTACAATGAGGCGAAGAAAAGAACCAAATGACAGGCCTTGAAGAGAGATTGGAATTCGTAGCTGTCTGGTTTGTTGCTGTTTCTCTTTCTCTGAGGAGGTGCCACTTTCTGAAGTTTAAGGCGAGTTGATGTAGATTGTTATAGTTACCCTCTAAAGTTAGTATAGAAACTAAGATGGAACAAATCTGAGAGAGAAGTTTTGAGCAGCAGAATATTGTCTTATCTCCAATTTTTCCATTTTGGGGTATATGATTTTGATTAGTATTTTATTTTTTCTTTCTGTGGGTCAAAATCTTCTTTCGTATTTGATTAATGGGAGTTCCACTTCTATGTAGCCTACCATTATTTATTGTCCACGGAAGTAGGTATTCTGTAATTGCATGATCCTTCATCTGCTATTATGTTGACCTACAAGCAATTTTAGGATTTGGTTATTGTTGTGGACATCACTACGTAAAAGGGTAATATCAACTCATTTCAACTTGGAAATCCCACTCACCTCACTTCTCTCTTAAACATGCTATATATTGGGACACTTTTCCATCTTTTCCTCACCTTCCAACTTACCTCAGTATTCATTAGGGTAATATTGCTTGGCATTTTAAGGAACAAAATTTGTTTTATTACTCTAAGGATGCAAAGTACATGGCAGTTATGAGAACTTGTATCTTATTATTTCTCACTAAACTTCTTTATCTAACCAAGTGAGCATTCAAGAATTCCGTAGCTATGGAGTCATTTTGCCGTTTTCTGTATATGGGGCCACGGCAATTCTAAAAGTAAATTTTTAGTGTCGAGAGAGGGGTTTCCTAATCCTGACCCTTTCTCGCTCGTACGCATTTCGCAAAGAATCCTCCTGTCTATGTTGACCTCTAGACTACTTAGTTTCCACAATTGGCTCATTTCCTAACCTAGAACAGTAAATCCCGATGAGATCTACTAACTTGGGCACAAAATCCATTTCAGCACTCGTACTCCGTGACAAGTTAACAATAAATGCATTCATCGACGGGTTTGTTAAGGTACCTCCCCACTGCGAATGTCGACGACACTGGAAGTGGAAGAAACATAATGACTTAAAATAAAGGAAAAGCTAGGCTTGAGAAATGCAAATCGAAGTACTTTTGACCGCTCTTAGAATTAACATACAACTCAAACGAAGCTGTCCACATTAATGTTCTGCCTTATCACAATATTAAGGGAGAAAAAGTTTTATGACCATTAATAGTCATCATTATCATAAATAATATAGAATAAAACACTAATGAACAACACAAACGAAAACCATATAATTGAGTTCAAAAAAGTTTCATAAGCATTAAATTCGAAATTGTAAGATTAGTACGACAGAGCTAAAAATCCACAAATCAAACTTTACAATGATAAAAGGAGTCCTTTTTTTCTTCTAGAGAGCAAATACTTCCAAATCTAACATCTAAAAGCCCCAGTGCTAACAGAAAATATAAGACTTTTTCCGCAAAACCGTGAAATAATATGCTGTCTACTCGAACATTTGACTAGATCAAACTATAAGAGCAAGAACACAAGCTAACAGACTTATGATCAAGCTTAGGGTTTAGTTTCATCTTCATCCTCCTCAATCTTAGGAGCCAAATAGAATCTGATATAACCCATTTCAGCAATCTTGTACTCAACCACAACAGGTAGATCCGAAGACAAGCTGATAGTAACGGAACTTGACAACGGAGTGGCTTTTGTGAAGGAGTTCATGTACCTTAGCGCAAATGTCAATGAGACAGGCTCATTCATCTCTATGACTGTTGCCTCTTCAGGCTGAAAATTCATACGCATGAATACAATCGGTAAGAGAAACAATAGCTTATATAAATAACTTTAGAATGAAGTGATCAGGATTTAAACCTTGTCCACAGTAGTGTTCTGCCTAAGCACAATATTAGCAGTTCCAATATCTCCTCTGGTGGAAAACTTCACACCTTCCTTTGTTACAGAAATCACAACTGCATATCCATGATGCATTATTATCATCCAAAATATTTTCACATCCTTTAACAAACAAAAGAGGGATAAACATTTGGAGAGTAGTACCAGTATCACCAATGCTGGCAAGGTCCCTACAAATCCTTGCAAATTCAGCTGAAGGCATCTTAACAATAGCATGATACTCGGCCTCTGGAATCCCTAGATGCTCACTATCAATATCCATCAATTTCATTTCAAAATCTGCAATTTTATCTTGTGCTGCAACAAAATCACGGGCGCAAAAAATTGTCTCAGGTACCCGTAACAGAAACTAACAAAAAGCTCGAACCCACTTCAGTAATTATATGCAACTTATTAAAACAAGCACCTACACCTATTTTGTATACTTAACAAAAACTATAAGCACATACTGGGGCTTTCGAACATAAAAGTGACAGTGTCGCTGCCATCGTCAGCCTTGATAGTGATGATGTCATCATTTCCCGCACACTTGAGCATCTTAGCCATGTTATTGAGGTTGATGCCCATAGAGATGTTGCGGTCGCAGCGATAGTGCTCAAAACCCTCGGATCTGAGGAGGAGAGCGACGAGAGCCACATGGCTTGAGTCCATGGCCTGAAGAGAGAAGCCCGTGGATGAGCAGTCGAAGTTGGCATCGTTTACGAGCTCCTTAATCGCCTCCAGAACCTTCTTCAGCAGAGATCCTTGGACTAGCCTGAGCTCCAACATGTTGAAGGAATTAGGATTAAGCCTAGGGGCTAGGTATAAACACAGAGAGGGAAAGTAGGGAAATGCAAATGGTGGTTTAACGAGGTTAGGGTTTAAAAAGAAAGGTTTGGAGTGGCGGGATTTGGCTCAGTGTTCCCGCCACGCCAATTTTTTTGCTTTAAGTTTCAATGTGTCTTCTTATTGCTGAATTCTTCATTAATTAATTTAAATAATTAAATTGCTTCAGTGATAACTGATACGGTATCATTTTATGGTAACAGTAATACTGGCCATTTTACTTCAAAACTATTTTTATTTTTATCTTTATATTTAATTAGCAAATTTTTATTCTTAAAATATTTAATAATTAGCATAAATATTTTAAGTATTTGATCATTTAAAATAATAATTTATAAATTAGGCCACTTTGTTTTGACTTTTTTTATTATCTATTTTTATTTTTTTTAAAACTTCTTTATTTGATTTTTTTATTTTTAGTTTTAGTTTCTTTTAATTTTCATAATTAATGAAAATTTAAAAAGAGTGATTTTTGTTTTTGTTTTTTATAATATGATTTATTATCAACTGAATATATATTATTTAATTATTTAATATTATTTACTAATAATCTAATCTAGTTTAGTTTTTATTAATTTAATTATAAATAAAATTTTAATTATGAAATTATTTATTTTAATAAAATATAATAATTTTACTAACAATTCAGAGATTAAGTAAATTTTATTTATTTATTTATAAAAATAAATTATCTTTAAGTTTAATTTAATATATAATTATTATCAGTAATAAAAACATAATTACATTAACATTAACAATCAAATAAGAATTTTTAAAAAAAGAAACAAAAGATGGGAAACAAAATTTAAAATTCATAATAAAAAGAAATAAAACTAAACAATCACTTCAAAATTAATAGTCATTTATTTTGGCTGGGGGATAACTACAAGTTGGTATAGTATTACCTATATTAGAATTTTACCTTGAGCAATCTGGTTGTAAGATTTTTAAGTTTTGTTATAAAGATATTATTATATTTATATGGATAAAATGGGGGTAGATGTTATACTATATCATATAATTTCCTCAACAACAAAAGTTGTAATTTTGTTTTTAAAAAAACATTATTAAATAAATATAATTGTGATAAGTACTTATGGATCAATATTTTTCTTTTGATATTTAATTGAAGTAATCTATTGGTGACATGTTTTTTTGGTTAATTGATTTTATGGCATGACTAATTAGTTCATATAAATAAAATGTTGCTTTCCCATATTTTTATTAACTAATGAATTAATATTTTATTCAAATGATTTGTTTATATAAATTAAATTTCATTTTTATGTCTTTTTATTAACTAGAGAATTAATATTTTATTTAGATATATACATTAAAAATAGTATTCAAAAAGTGGTTGAGTATTGTCTCTTAAATCGTAAAATTTTTCCTTAGACTTTTCTTTTAAATGTGTATTATTGTGATTTTTAATTTGAAGATTGGATTGGATGATCTTAATGAGAGTATTTTTTTAATAAAGGTAATTCGTTGAATGAAATAAATGAAATACATATTGGCACAACAACTAGTAAGTTAAAACAAATCAGCTATTCTTAATCAAAATTATACAAGGCGTAGATTTTTAAAACAAATCAACTATTCTTAATCAAAATTATACAAGGCGTAGATCAAACAAAGTATCACGATAGCTCAAAATGACAACAAATCAGTTCAGAAGACATTCTAATCCATGAGGATTTTGTTGTTGAATTCATGCTTATCTTTGTATAACTGCGGGTGCATTTTATTACTGTTGAAAATAGTCTTCAAAAGGACCTGTGGAGACTTGGAAGAAATTATGCCATTTCTTTCATTCCAAATGCCAACAATAATGTACGAAATGGATATAAAAAATAACCAACGATTACCCTCATGCATAAATCTGATTTGAGTACTCCATGTTGTGATGTCAGACCAATCAGTTGGAGGATTAAAAATGCCACACTGTGCTAATATGGATTTTTATATAGTAGACGAATAGGAGCAAGAGAAGAACTGTAGGGGAGAGAAATTGTCAAGTAAAGAACGTGCTGAGAGAGGAGCAGTCGTGCAAAAAAGAGATCATCAAAGAAAAGAAGACAAAATAGGGAAATTAGAGATGAATAAATGATGAATTGAGGTTTCCCCAAACATGCTAGTGGATCCCATATGACCTAATATGCTAGGTTTACTGGGGATCAGATTTCCTGTATCAGTTATTGTGTTCTTATCATGTTCTATTACATCTCATATGCATATTTACGTAGATTCCACATAAATTTATGAACGAGGTTTAATAGAACAAAGTTAGATCAGAGTAAATAGAATAGAAAATTTGACGCGGATTCATTGTCTATGTGGCATAGAGGTCAAAAACAATGTTGAACGGTAGAGTTAATACTCTAGTTAAGTAAGATTATGTTTATCAAATGTTATCATTTTATTTGAACGTATTAAATTATTAGGCTTCAATTAAGTTTTGATAAAAAATTTAAAGTCTATTTCGACCTTTTCAATTTTCATTTTTCAATTTGATCGAATTATTTATTCAATTGCAGATATTTTTAAAATAATTTTAATAAAGAGACAAATAGTGCCATTTATCCTTAAATTTATATTTCTATTTTTCAATTCAATTTGATCCGTTAGATTGTAGTGCTATTTATTTAGTTACAGGCATTTCCAAAATACCTTTAATGAAGAGATAAATAGTTAAATTTAAAAGAACTTACCTTTTTTGGACATGAATATATCTCATTCAAAACGGAAGATTTTGCATAATTTTCTCAATTTTCATTCAAACTTGAACATAACACAAGAATCGCATTAAAAAATTCAAGATGACATTATAAGTGTTATCCCTCGATTTGTCAACATAAAAGCCCTTACTTCAACAACCACTATCGATGGATATTGTATTACTCGAATCCTTATCAATTTTCGATATATTTGGCGAGGCTCATTAAATCAACGACTAAAGAAATATAATTGGTTTTTCAATTAAGAGAGGCAGTAAGTCAAGTAAAACAATGAGCATTCTCACCGTTTTATTTATAGGCCATACGTACGTGACTCATTCAAAGTCACGTTCACGTTGGCTTCATATAAGATGAAGTGGGTCATGTGACATTCATGAAAATCATGCTTCATCACCACTCAATTGCATTCCGTCTCAAAACGAAATACAACGGTCAGGGTTAATTCGTTTTATTTACATACTGTTGTCAAGTCAGTTGAAACTTTGAAAAGTTTTTAAAACTCATTTATAAAATTTTAGAAAAGGTTTTAAACTGAAAAATTAATTATCTCCAAAAACATGTTGAGAATAAAATGGAAAGCGAATGTATATTTATTTATAGAAAAAAGCGTGAGGTTTTGCACATTATTTGCAAAAGCTTGGACCAACAGCTTCCTGAGCGGAGCCGAGTTCCTTGACTTGAAGTTGTAGACAAATAATATTTTTAAAAGTAATCAAACGAGACGCTTATATTTCTAGTCTCACACGAGGCCTTGACAGCCAGGTGGTACCAGACACCCGCACGCTCATGGCATTACAGAGTTTTAACATCAATGGCCTATAGCTACTATAATGACATCAGCACACACTATTAGACCCTATATGCTGGAAAAGATTGCAACAGTTCCTTAGTTTCCCGACCGCAAACTAGTTCTTGAAGTAAAAACGCGAATCAAATTAAAGATGAGACAAGTGAAAACCTCTCATGTCCTGGGTACCAGGTAGACTCTAGCCTTAATTACCGATCCGTTTCCAAGCTTAAATCCGGGACTAACAGGGAAACCAACAATCTGACCAGAAGGCACAGATCCACCGGGAAGCCTCACAACACTCTCCATATACTGTGGATGAAACTCTGCTCCCCTACTAGCCTCAAACTGACTTGGGGATGGATCGAGTGAGAATGCCAACAAGTGAAGCAACCAAATGGCTTTTGACAGTGTCAAGAACTCAACATAAAACTCACTCCTAGGATGACCACCTGCTGATACTTGGCGGTGCTGCTCCAAGTTTCCGAACAAGGACTCTTCCATTTTGGGATGCACTATGGTGATATATTTCTTGGAGCAGAATTTACCAAAATGACAAGTCGGCAAGATTCCCAGAAGCTCAACTGGGTCCATAGCCTTCATATCCCGGTACTGAGCAAAGCAGTCTCGGCGAAACTGGTCCGGATTCAGCAGCGAGGAAAGGCTACCATCCATGTAGAAGGTCTCATGGTCAAAACCCTGAAAGATTTTGCGAGAGATGTAAGATTCCAAAGCATACTTAGCATGGTGAGTAACATTGGAGGAGGTAAAGGCACTAGCAGTGGAAGAGATGGTGCTGATGCTGTCAGTGGTGGAGGACGCAGCTTCAATAGAACGGATGGCAGCAGCAATGTCCCAGTGAGCATTGCGCATGAGGGACAGGAGAAGGGATGTGAAGGACTTGGATGCCTCCTTCACCTGGCTCATTGTTGCTTCAAACAGTTGCGGCTCTGGTGCTGGAGCTGCTGTCACTGTTACAAGCGCATGTAGCGGTGTGAGATTCACGATTCAGATGCAGTACAATAACCACAACTAAGCTTTGCCAAGAAACATCAGACGATTATGGTCCCTCTGCTAAGTAATAATTATAATGAAAATGTAACTCAAAGATTACGTCTTTCTAAATTGCAATACCCGAAACGATTTGAGGTCCTGAAATTGAAAACATGTTGCGCACACAACGATGGCGGATAATTCATCATGAAATGACGTCACCTTCCATGCCAGTTTTCTACTTGCAGGAATTCCTTAATTCTAAGTTCTAACGCACTCTCCAATTTTCTTTAACCATGGATAAATCTCATAAAAAAAGTTAATAAACAGGAATCTAGAATGGGCATTTAACCGAAGAAGTACCTTGTCCAGCATAGCTACAGCTGACTCTTCTCTTTGACTGGGACCTTCCTTTCTTTCCATTCTCATTTTTCAGAGTACTCGTACACCTCAGCTTGTCCTTCAGATTCTCCACCTCCACCTCTTTCGCTTTCACCTCCTTCTTCAGCTCCTCCACTGTGGCCTCGTAAGGAGCCACCACCTCCCTCAACAACCCGAGTCCTGCAGTTCCGCCAGGACCGCCACCACTTTTTCTCCTTCCACCACCATTATGTCCACCTAAACTCACACACCTCCTAAACCTTTCCCTCAACACCCCCAACTTCCTCAGCTCTCCGACCACCGCCACGTCAGCCACCCTCATCCTCTCTGGGTCCCACGGGCAATGCGCTTCTTGTAGACAGACATATGCTTTCTTCATAGTCGAGATCGAATAGAATACTTCGTTCATTAACATCTCCATCTCTATGACTTTCTCCATTGCCACCATTTCTCCTTTAATACTGCTCTTCATCTCACCCCATCCCTTAATCCCCCCCTCTTTCTTCTCTCCCATGTCATCTTCTTCATCTTCGTCTTTCATGTCCTCATCATCTGTCTCGTATTCGTGCGCCTCTTCTTCGTCTCCGGAGAAACGGCCAGCGTCCTGTCTACTGGCAGCGAGAGGGTGGAGCAAGCAGGAAGCGGCCACTCTTTGAATTAAGTCGGAGAAATTCGAGACCTTGTTAGCCATTTCAATTTTTGTCTTCGCCTTTACCTCCACTTTCCTGGGGAAAAAAAAAACCACGGAGAGAAAGAGAGTAAAAACTTAGGCAATGATAACACAGAAACATAGCATAATGAACGTCACAATAACCATAACCAAAATGAAAAATAAGATGGATGGTGAAGAAAACGAAGAGTGGGTGAAGAACAACCAACCTATAACTGATATCAGATGGAAAACTTAATCCTTTTGGCTTCACCACTGGATCTGCATCCAGTGGAACGGAGTAAAAGAAGTTAACGTCGTTGTTCTCAGACTCCGGGCTAGCACGGTCGCTCTTCTTCTTCTTCCTGGGAACCAGAACACCGCAGTTAGTCGTACATTCCGGTCACCGGAGGGCCGGTGGTTAGTCAGAGCAAGCAGTGTGGTCAAACGAGACTACTATTACTGGAATCGAAATGAAGAACATGTTGAATGTGGAGCAGATGGTAGGTGGAATATAGGGTCTAGGCCATACACGTGGGAGGTATTGATTTGTTGATTTTACCGGAATGACCTTGTGGAGTTTCCTTTTCTTTGAGGAGTGAATGGATTACTACTAACGAATTGACCGGAGGCTACATGGTCGGAGGATGGCGGAGAGCGTGGTGGTGATCACCAAGTCCCTATCTTTCTTGGGGCGAAAGAATTTCAACTTTTGGGCTAATAATGCAAAGCTGCTTTGCATTAAGATGGAATAAATGAAACTGAAATTGTAGTGTTGCATAAAGAAGTGGGTGGGGACTGGGGACTATAACTAGACATTGCTTAAATTGCAAAAAGGAAAAGAAGTATTAAAACTTAAAGAAGTATTAAAACTTTTTCAAGAGCTTTAATCGGTGTCAGAACTCAGAAACCAACGATATGAATATGCTTTGTTGGTGGGTCGAGAGTCGAGACCTTATGGTCACAGGTAATGCAATTGAATGCTCTCTAACCAGGCCTTAGCCTATAGATAAGACCCATGACCCATGTTTTCAACTTTCTTGGGCGTTCGTGCAACTTAAAAGAAAATAATAAATGCAACGAACGGAGCTATATGGTAATAATAATGGAAGTAATTAAGTAGGATATATAAACTCCATGGCGTTGGCAATCGCATGACGTGTTAGGGAGATGATGTTTGTTGTCCATCGTTACCTGTTAATGCTGGAACCCATGGAACAGAGGAACGTACTTGGGAACATAGTCTCGGCCTACTATTTGGGAATTGAGAGAGAGGGAGGCAATGAACAGGGAGGCTTCAGTGAATGGTTAAATAAGCCTGTGATAGGGATATTGGCACAAACAAAGACAATAGCTAAGTGTGCGATTTGATAAGATTAGTCCACATGCTTTGTGTCTGCTGCTATCCTATTCATATTATTAGTTCACTGCTTTAATTGCACCAAATTATTTACTTTTTATTATTTTTAAATCCAAGTCCTGAACTAATGTATATTCGCATCATAGTGGATATATTGCATCAAAGAATGCAACTATTCTTAAATATTAAATGACATATATACTTGAACTAATTAATTTAATATACTTTGATAAATTTGTTTCTTCTCTTAAACCAACTAATTAATACATGTTTGTGTTGGAATATCCATCCTCATATGTATTTATTTTTTAAAACAGATATCATTTATTAATTACTCCAAGTATATGGTTCTTTTTCTTTTTTTCCTTTTTAAATGTGGTAATAAGGAGGGATCCAACTAATGCAAAGAAGCAATAACTCTCAATAAACCCAACAACAAACAATAAGTTCCAATACAAAATACAAAATATTTTTGCTTCTATTTTTTTAATCTATAACTCAATTCATATTAAGGAATGATTATTTTTAATGTGACTTAAATATAGATCATTTTCAAAACAGCACTAGTATGAAGAGCAAATTAATTTGTTTCATTATCACTAATGAATGACTAATAATATAGTTGTTATAAGGTGTATAATGGAATTGAGAGTCGTCTCCATTATCATTACTCTCTTAAGTTTTAAAATTTTATATAAAAATCCAAGAGTGTCATGTTATAGAAAAAGATAAGAGAATCAACAACCAGTTGTTAAACTTCTTAAAATGAATCAACTAATAGTCTAGGTCTTTTCAAATTAAAGAACATAACCAACAAAATCGACGATTACTGAGCAAGTATGGTAGCAAGAAACACCCTTAAGATATAACAGATAAGACATTCCAATTCTCATCCATTGTTGAATTGAGATGATGATTAATACCTTTGGTAGTAATGACTTTTTAAATTTAATGTTTGCATTGGATGAAAGATTAGTTGTAGAGCTCATTGATTTGTGAATATTATAGCATTTATTTCTTATTATAGTAGATGAACACAATAACTTAATATGATCTTGAAAATTTACAAGTTTGCTTTGGTATTTAATGAAATTTTAGAGGCCCATTCTATTACTAGGATATAATCAAGGTTATTCTGATGCAAGTTACAGATGGCAACAAAGACATCCACATTTTAGCATAATAAGAACAATGAAATAATAAATGCTTATGGCTTTTTATATCCAAATTTCAAAGAACACAATTTAAATTTGATAGTTAAAGAAATGAAAAGAAATCTCTAATTTATAGATAATGTTTGATAGCAAGCTAAAGCATGAAGCAAGCTTTTTGTCAATTATTTGAAAATAATACTAGGTTGTTTCAATTAAATGGGGTGTGTCTTCCATTAAAGTGTTAGTATTGGTCCATTTATTCTATAAGTATATATATTGTAACAAGTTATAAAAGTTTTAGTAGTTTCTAGTATATATCTTATGAGAATTATAATTACTAAAATTTATTAATCCTAGCAAAATCAATTAAATAAAAGTAAACAAAATTTAAGAAAAGAAATGAAATTAGTAAACTAGTAAAAATAAGATGATTAACTATTAAGAAGAAATCAGGACAACAAAATGTTAGCGTTTCATGATTCACTTATGAGGAATCTTAGTTATCTAGCAAGATTACTTATGGTTAAAATAATAATTAACTTAATGTATCTATGCTTTCTCTCGAAGCACATAAATATATCTAATTAAAAACTTACCACCTCTCACATACATAATTAACCTTAATTAAACTCATTAAGAATAGTTAATCTATTAGTTATCACTATGGTCTAGGGTATCACTTCCTCTAGATCTAGAATATTTATTCTCCTAGTACATGGATTATAGTTCTGCTTTCATTCCTTCATATAATCCTTAAAATTGAATCGTTGATAGCTAGATGTAAATCCAATAATCAAGTTTAGAGAGAATAAATGCAACCTACTCAATATCTAATCATGCATTAATAAATGAAACATCTCAATCAACTATATCGGTAACCTTAACTAGGGATTTAGCTACTAAACATAATTAAATCAAAAATAAAAAAATAAAAATCTTATCATAAAAGAAAGTAAAGGAGAAATAACTAGAAGAGATATGCCCAACTGCTTTCAAGTGGAGATGAATCTTCCTTCAATCTTACTCTTAGACTTTCTTGATGCTAAGAAAACCTAAAATAAGAATTCAATAGAAAGTGACTACCAAAAGCTCCTCTTAATTAATCCTAATTATGGTATTTATATTCTAGAGTTACAAATAAGAGTCTTAAGTTTAGTGGAATTAGGTTTCCATGCATCCTCAAATTCATCATAAGCCTTACGTTTGGTTAGCTCCCATGTTGATATCAGTTAACTTTTAGAACTTTATGAGCGCAAAAACTTACGAGACCAGCATTGGTCCAAAGTACCACACTGGTTTCAGTTAGCTATTGTTTCTACATTCTATAATTTTCTCAACTTTTCAATATCTTTAAGCTTGAAGTAATCTTCGATGCCTTCTTTAAAATTAATTTTCCACCATATTAGCTTCCAAATGAATATAATTATCCTTGATCTAACAACCATAGAGAAAGTTGTAGTCAAATTTGAAATCTCGCCTCTAATTATCACCTATAACTCAATGAACCAAATGTAAGAAATATCATATAATTCATATAAAATATGCTATAGAAATGCTAAATTATAAACTAATTTAGCCCATAAATGCTATCAAATTCCTCCACTTTTAATTCATTGCTTGTCTTTAAACAATTAACAAAATCGAAACTTAACTCACGAGACTAGTTCCATTTTCTTAGGTGTATGATGACATTTAACATATGTTACAAAACTTTTAAACTCTTATATATCCCTAGTGAAGAAGTTATAGTCTCTCAAGAATATGGTTGAAAGATACTAAAAAATATTGATCTACACACATTAGCTAGCTTAATGGTTAACAACACAAAATTTACATATTAAAGTCTTCGATTGAATTGCAAAACTTAAACACTTAATATTGCGTAAATGCATCACTATATAATCAAAACAATGCAAACATTGTTTTACCTCCTTCGTTAAGTTTAAATACTTTGAATTGACATGTTCTTCACAAGGTATCACTTATTTAAATAAGCGTTTGAATTTTCGACTATGGTACACTTATAATCTTCTTGTGAAACTGAACTTGTCATAGGCTTGAAAATCATCTAATCTCCATTTATATATGTATATATATATATATATATATATATATATGTGTGAAAAATTTTATAGGGATTTAAATTAGATTATAATGGGCTAAAGAGACAAGTATGTTAACAAAAGAAAGAAATATAGAAAAATAAAAATATTCAAATTAGTAGAGCAAATAAATTATAAAAAATTTTCACCAATTCCTAATAATTTGTTAAAAAATCCCCTCTTCTTTCGTTCTTAACTGCTAAAAAAAAGATGCCAATTAATTTTTAATGATACATTATTTTTATTTTCTGTTGGACCCCAGTTTTTTCTTAGAATTTATTTTATTAAATTAGCAAGCATAAATATATGTTAGAATTTATGAATTAGCAATTTTTGGGTTTAATTAGATATATTATGAATCTCGTGTGGTTGCATGAATTAAAAGAAGAGTTAGATTTAAGTTAAGGAGTTAGAAGGCATTAGATTAACAAGGAAGGGTAAGCTTGGAAAGAAAAATGTTGGTCTTAAACTAATAAGAAAAGAAGAGAGGAGAGCCGTGCATATTAAGAAAGAAAAAGAGAGAAAGTCATAGAAGAACCTAAAAGAAGAGAAGGAGAACTGAAGCATAGAGAGGAGAAGAAAGAAAGAAAGAAAAAAGAGATAAGAAGTGGAAGAAGAAGGTTCAGCTGAGTTTTTGGTAACCATTTATTTATTCTTCTTGTTTTGATAGAAAAAGGAAGTAGAGAAGATAGGTTATGTGCTGAAAATGAAGAGAGAAAGAAGAGGAACAAGAGATTTGTGTTCTTAGATTTTTATGAACCTTTAACTAGATCTTAGTTCTTCTAGTTAGATAAACCAAGAGTAGATTAAGTCTAAGCTCATTTTTTTAATATTTAAAGCTTATGTAAGTTCTATTTGTGTATGATGATTGAATGAAAAATATGTTTGTTTGAAGGGAACCAAGAAAAGTCGAAGTCATGAACAAGAGGAAAGACAAGTTTGAGTTTGAAGTTACAAGTAAAGAGGTGGGTAATATGTTTATAGTTTTTGTGATGATGAGCTCAATTATTTGCTTGTATACGTATTTAAATGCTTGCTTTTATTCATTGTGAATGTGGGAAAAATAATCTGTGATTGAAATCATGTTTCTTTTGTAAGTATTCTGTTGTTTTGATGTTAATGAAAAGCAAAAAATTTATGAAGCATGAAAATATGATTATGATGATATGAAATATATAAGCATCAAAAATTTGCGTATGTGGGCAAGAGAGGTACCATTTCGTTTGTCATGCGCACGTTAACCTAAAGCCTTCTCCCGGCTGTCCTCTTGTGGCACATGAGCTCTGAAAATGGACTCATTTTGTTCATGGTGTTAACTTCGGTTTTGCCATTTTGTTTTATAGGATTCTCTCGAGCCATATTGTTTTTGCATTTCATTGTGTTTTGTTGAGCATGATATATGACTGAATGCTTTATTTTATTGATTGAAAGCAAAAATATATAATATGATTTATATGACTGAAATTTTTAAGAATGTGTTTTGTGAACTAGATTCGTGTACATATAAATGCTTGATTTTGTGTGTGTGTGTGTGACTCATCACCGATGGTTATAAATGTATTAGCCACTAAGCTTCCCAGCTCACCCTACTATTTTCCTCTCTTCAGGTGAAGAATTAGCAGATCAATAGTGAACCTTGCAAAACTTCGGCAAAGCTCCAAAAATTTCCATCTTTTGTAACTAAGTTTGGATCATTTTGGTAACTTTATAAGCATGTCAAGCACAAGCATTCATGATTTTATTTTTTTGTGTTATGCTACTGATGCGACTTTTGTTTGTAATTGGAGCAATGTACATACTTTGTATTATTTGAGAAATGAATGACAGTAAGCATAACAGAACTTCTC
>JANZXP010000008.1:27523145-27533972 GCA_027576715.1 Erythroxylum flavicans | reverse complement strand
GAGACAAAATAAACCCAATAGAGAGCTTACCTGAAAATGACGCATGATGGGCCAAAAACTAGGTTGAAACTAACGGTGGAAGCAACCACAATAAGAGAAATCTGATGTAGTCGAGGAAGGAGAGAAGAAAAATAACAGAGGGGGAGGGGGTCGGGTTAAGATGATAAATAAAACGACATCACTTGGATTAAATCCAAACGACGTCATTTTATTTATGAACATCTTGTCATTTACCGACGGATTATATTTTCTGTCGATATTCAATTTCACTAATTATAGTGCCAGGTGCTGCCGCCTTATTTTGCGACGGATTAAGTATTTCATCAGTAATTTGTAGTTTTTTGTGGTGTTTTAATGACGGCTAGTGAGGACCTCGGAAAAATAACGACGGAATATATATCGTCAGTAAACAACTGACATTGACTATTAAACAAAGCATATTTCATTAACAGAACTATTTCCGTTGGCACATTTCCGACGCTATTTAATTATGGGAAGCATTCCTGCAATTTTACTGATGAGCATGGTTTTGTTGTCGCTATATTTTGTCGAAAAATTTACGCAGATGTTTTCCCTCCACCTTTACCGACTATAATTGTGTTCATCGCAAAATGAAAATTTTCATGACACTTTTACCAACGGATAGTGTTTTTCCGTCGTAATTAGCTATGAAATTATATCTGTCAGTAAATTTCCTTCGCTAATGTATGATTTTCTTGTAGTGTTTTCTTAGATAATATTACATTCCAAAACTTATCATAAGAGGTAACTTTTTCAAAGGATTGGTGAAAGAGATATTAATATATAACTTTTAAAAAACATCTAAACATTTCTCAAACTAGTTTTCTAGTTTAACCTTAACAAATTTTTGAGGGAAAGGCACAGGTGATTTGTAAATTGTAAGGGGAACATATTTAGGTTTCAATCTTCTCTTCTTTTCTCTTTCTTATTTTCACTTTTCTCACTAGGTGTCTTACCCTTATTTTTCTCGCACTAAGGTTTTCTAAATCTAGGATTCTCTAATGTTTTATCAATCCTTAATTCCTTAACATGAAAATACCTTTTAGGTTCTCAAGTTTGCTAAAAATTTAAGAAGGTGGTCTAACATAATTAATGACTTATTTGGAAATTTTGGATTTTAACTTTTTGTTATAGGTTGATACATCATCGAACTTAAAGATGAGTTACCTAATTACTCCTTAAACTCCTCATTCTTTTTATTTGGGGTTTTAGGAAGTTTGTAAGTAAAGACTCTAAGTTGTACTTTTAAGGATGGGGCTAAAAGGCCTTTTTTTACCGTTATTTTAAAGGACAAGGTCAAACTTGTTTCTGTAAAAGAAGTTAGCTAGTTTCTCCAGCTAGGATTGTAGATGCTAAAAAATGGATCATTCTTCTAATTGGGATTATTGACATAGTTAATCTATATAACAGATGGTTTATGAAACAATTAATTCTATATTATGATCTAACAATAAACATCATTTCTCGATCTCAATGTGTGAATCAAATAATTAAACCTTCAACTCTTATTCCTTCAATTCAACCATTTTAAGAATATGTATGAATCTTAAGAAAACTAGGTATTTTATTAAAACAAAAAATTAATTCAAAATATTACATCCTAGCATCCATCACACCTAAATATACATCCTAATTTAGTTCATCGGTAAAAAAAAATAACAACACAAAAACCAAAGAAGAAAATAAGATAAAGAGTCATCGTCATAAATCTTAAATATTTGACTTTTAATGAATCATGTTGAATTCCTTTTTCCTCTTTCAAGATTGATTTTTTTTTATCTCATATTTTTCTTTAGCTTCTAATTGACTCTTTTTTGTTTTTAAGAAAAAACTTCCTTTCTTTCCCTCTGCCTCTTCTTTTAATATATCAAATCCTCATTTTTAATACCTAACATGACCTTAACATGAGTTTGTTTATGTGTCGTATTATTTTTCACAATATTCTATAATTTTTTCACATGAATTATTAATGCCAAAATAGGACTCAAATGGGCCAATGTATTCCCCATTTGGTTATTAAAGGTTAAACGTAGGGACGTAATGATTTAGCAAAGTGAAATAAAATGTTCAATTGATGGAAATGGCCTTAACATGGGTTCATGTACCTATCTATTCTTGATTCTTTCTTCACCTCTTTCAAAGTTTCTCCAAATCAAATCAATTCTTCTTTAGATTTGCTCATTTTTCGTGAGGAGCTAGAAATAAAACCTAAAATAAAATATATCTCATTTAAGTGTTAAATCCTCTAAGGATATCTAAAATACAATCATAATGATATAAAGATAGTGCTAAACGTAAATTCTATTTAGAATAAAATGAGGAGATTTTCATCTATGGAACATAACACCAATACCCCATCGTGTCCAAGTTATGTTCAAAGAAGGGGTATTTTGTTTCTCTAAGTGTATGCAACTCTCCCTTATATTCAACTCATGTTCATTAATAAGATAGTAACACATACCTATGTTCATCCCTATATTAGCAGTAATAAATGATACAGAAATTATAAAATGGTAGTTTAAGTAATATGGAGCCCATTATGGTCTTGTTTTAGGGTCGTGTCAAGCAAAAAAATTAAGGTTCAAATTACCAAAAGAAAAAGAGATTAAAAATATTAAAGAATTTTTTGGCATGGGAGTTTTTGATAAAACGAGTTCATTAGGAGATAAATTATGCAATTGGAGACCAAGTAGAAATACAATATTTAGAAAGGAATACAAAACCCATCAAAACTTGGTATAGGAGATTTTTCTTTATCTTTTTCGTTTCCTTGATTTTCCATTGTTTGTCCCTTTTTTATCATGAAATAATTGGGATATAGGTCTAGATGGAATGGATCTTAGGAATTAATGTTTTAATTGATATTTTGATTTAATCAAATTTCTAGTTTTCTTAAGATTTATTCATGTTCCTATATTGTGTAAATTGAAGGAATGGAAATTGAATTTTCAATAACAAAGAATCTCATGATCTTTCTACGTGAAGGTGAAATCTATCATGAGAAATCTGAATCAAATTGATGCATTCTTATCTTATTTTGATTAAAAAGAGATTTTGACCAATTTGGTTTAGTAATAACGATTGTACTGCTTGAGAGAAAATATAATTATAACTTAGAAATTCTTACTAGTCTAAAGAATTATTATTGAGCATTCAATTAGTATGAGAAGCATATTGAAATCTTAGGGAATATCTTACCTATATATACTTTATTTGTAATTTATTTTAATCCTAATCAATGTTTTAATTTGGTGTTTTATATTTGTCCATTCATTTCCTTTTGATTCAATTATTTGTTTTATTAATTTCCTTATTAATTAATAGTCTAGACATAAATTTTTTGAAAAATTGGTAATCAGCAACTAGTTATTGTAGAAAAGACTCGTATTTGTTAGTGGTAGCTATAATTACACCATATGCTTACAACTAAAACATATCAACCACTTTAATATAGTTATTAAACCATTTCTTTATATTCTCTAGTCTTTAAAATAATAAGATCAAGAGTTCCTCATATGTTTCTTGATAGTTATAGTTTATATTATGATTTAATAGGTCTTTTAGTGTGTTTATATATGTTTATTAGATGATTGTTGCATGTATAGGCTTAGAATTATGTTAATGTGAGTGTTTGTTTATATTTTAAGTATTTGTGTGGTTTAGAGCATGTTTCAATTCTTAATTATATGTTGCTTGAGGTGTTTAATGTGTTTGTTAGTGTTGGAAATTAGATAAGTGAAGAACAACAGAGTTGGACGTACATGCAATTGAATGGGCAATGTCACGATTGTGACTCCCATGTTATAGTCATGACAAAAGAGATTTACATAGAGTCACGATCATGATCCCATTGTCACGATTGTGCGGGGAGCAATTTTATAAAGTCACAATTATGACAATGACTTCCCAACTGTGACTTTTTCAATCTATTTTAGGGTTCGGGAGCACTTTTGGAACCGAACGAAGGGTGAAAACCCTAGTTACACTTAAAGACCCTCAGAGACTATCTAAGAACTTTATGAAGCCTTAAAAATAGAGCCACCATCTTACAAGAGTGGATTAAACAAGGAACATTGAGAAGACATCTAGATTTCCAGTTTTCCAGATCAAGCTCCGAATGGAGTTTTTCTTTCTTTCTCCTTTATTATTTTCATTATACTTAATGTGTAAACTAAATTTCCAAATGATTATTACATTCAAGTTGTTCTAATTTTCGTATTAGGGTTTATTCTATGGTTATTTTGTGATTTTAATCTTTGTCAATTCATTACAATATTCTGGTGTTGTGTTAATTATGCATGCATATACTTTGGCAATAAATCGAGAGAGTCAGTCAAAAGTAATTTGATTAAGTTATGCAATGAGAGTTTGTGATTTAAGATGTCATACGATAAACAAATCAAATATCATTTGAAGAGAGATCTTATATGAGAACTTGATTATTCAATACATAGCTTTAAAACTAATTGAAAACATTATGGAAAGAGATATGAATGGAGAGATTGTAATTATGAAAATTTCAAATTCAATTAGGGTTAATTGGTTAGCTATTGAGAGAGAGTATTCAAAGCCTTAGAAAATATAAGATCTACATATAATTGAATTAACAATTGTTAGAGGGGCAAAATAATGAAAAAATAAATCCTATGTATTAATCCTTAATTAATTTTGGCAGCTCACTTGTTATTTTTTATTTGATTGCTTTTATTTAATTGTTTTAAGTTTCTATCATTATTTCAATCAAATCATCTTTTATAAACTTAGTCAAATTTAGTTTTAGTTCCTTATAGGATAAATACCTCTTGATATATAAGTTTATGATCCATATACTTATGGATATTGAGAGTGTTATTATAGGAAAAACTTGCTTGACAAGTTTTTGGTGCCACTATCGAGGAATTAGTTTAGGACTTTTTGAATTCCACTAATTTAAGAATTTTTGGCCATTCTTCGGTCCTTATTAATGCATGAGCACAAGAGTTACTCAGAGTTCAAGCAAGATCGAAGAAACTCCAACTGTTGATATCACGAGACAAGAACAAGCAATTCAAAAAGCAAGACGTTAAAAGGATATTAAAATGAACAATGGTATAAAAAATTAATCAAGGAGACCAACAGTGAACCCTTTATGGATTTCATGAGGTTAGGGCTCAACGCTGTATAACAAGGTATCACTCAACCACCGGTGCCAACTTTATCCGAAATAAAACCAACATTGCTGAATATGTTACAGACCAATGTATAGTTCTACGAGTTAGTGAGCGAAGATCCTAACACAAATTTAGTAAACTTCTCAGAGATATATGATACCTTCTGTTAATAATATGTCATAAGATGCTATTCGGATGAGGCTATTCCCTTTCACTTTAAAGGACAAAGCCAAAGCATGGTATCATTCCTTAAACCTAATAAACATCATAATATAGGAGTAACAAATGTGTGCATTTTTAGACAAGTACTTGCCATTAACAAAGACTACTAGGTTAATAAAGGAAATTACAAATTTCCAACAAAATGATGGGAAATCCTTATATGAAGCATAGGAACTTTAATAGGAATTGCAGAGGAGATGCCCTTATCACAATATATTTAGAGAATTCTTATTGTAAACCTTCTACAATGGAGTTAGTCCACCCATAAGGGGCACCATTGATATGGTGTCAGGAGGATCTCTAATGAGGAAGAGAATTGAGGAAGCAGAGGATTTAATAGAAAAGATGGCGAATAATAGTTGTCGTTAGATGTCAAATAGAAGTTGACAACAAACGACCTTTTGAGATAAAAAAGGAGTCCTTTATGTCAATTCGGTGGTAGAAATGTGGCTAAGATTGACAATTTAACTAGACAACTCAACAATATGAAAGCCTCTTCATTAGCTCTAGTTAAAACAATTCAGCATAGATGTGAATTCTATGAATAAGATAACCACAATACTGCTAATTGCATCTTGATGCAAAACAATGATATAAAGCAACTTAACTATATGGGGATACAATTTGGTTGAAGAGGAGGAAATAACCCTTATTTTAACACTTGTAATCCTAGGTGGAAGAACCATCCAAAATTTTCTTGATCAAACAATGCAGGTAACCAAATGCGAAGTCAATGTCCACCTAGATTTCAACAAGAGAATCCTAATGCCATTGACTCGAAAATGAATAAGCTTTTGGACAAGCTTATAATTATGGAAGGGAATTTTGAACAGATAACTAAAAGTCATGCTTCTTCCATTTATAACTTAGAGGTTCAAATGTGATAATTGGTGAATACGTTTTCTGCAAGAAATGTGAGGAGTCTTCAGAGTAATAATAAAGGAAACCCAATGGAGCAACTCAAGGTAATCATATTTAGAAGTAGGAACTTAAGCAACTAGAAAAAAACAAGTTGTAACTCACCCGGTAAAAAAAAACCAAGGAAAGAAGGATGAAGAAATGAGTGACTACTGTCCTTATATTGCTACTCTGCCATATCTACCCAAGATTCCATATCCTCAAAGATTACAAATGAGCAAACTGGATGCACAATTTTCAATGTTCGTGAAGAAGTTGAAGACTTTGCAAATTAATCTATCTTTTATGGAGGCTTTGGAACATATGCCCAAGTATGTCAAATTCCTAAAGGACTAATTTTCAAAGAAGCAGACTTAGGAAAAGAACTAAACTGTAGTATTAACTGGAAGCTATAATTCCATATTCACCAGTCATATGCCTTTCAAGCTGAAGGACCTAGGGAGTTTCACGATACCCTATGTGGTTAGTAAGTTTGAATTAGTAAAGCGCTTATGCCACTTAGGCGCAAGTATAAATCTTATGGCTTTGTCAATATTTAGGAAATTAGGGCCCAATGAGGTAAGGTCAACTTTAATGCTAATTTATTTAGTTGATCAATTAATTAAGACACCATTTAGAGTGGTAGAAGATATCTTAATATAGGTGGACAAGTTTATTATCCCTATGGGCTTCATAGTTTTAAATTTAAAAGAGGATAGGAACTGTGCATTAATTCCTAAATGACTTTTCACGAACACGGGGAGAGTATTAATAGACGTTCATGAAGGTAAATTAACACTTCAAATTAGTGAAGATCAAGTGGAGTTCAACTTGAACAAATCCTTAAAAATTTGAAAAGAAAGCGGCGCTTGTATGAAGATTGATGTTATAGATGAATGTATTCAAAAGTAAGAAGAGATTTAATGTGACTAAGTAAAATTTGAAGAAACAGAGCCAGACAATGAAATTAAGAAGGTGAGCAAAGTTGAGTATGTGGAAGACACTGAGATGGAGGAGTTGAGTGTTCAGAGGCATCAAGAAATATTAATAAGGACAAAAGCATCCATACCACCCAAATTCTACAGCTGAAACGATTACCTCCATACTTTAGATATACTTTCCTAGATGGAGGGAAAGTTTTACCCATCTTCATTTCCAATCAGCTGGATGACGAATAAGAGATTAAGGTGGTCATAATTATAAAGAAGCAGATGAAGGCCATGGGATGGAAGATATCTGACATTTAAGGTATAAACCCAAATTTTGTTATGTATAGGATAAACCTCGAAGAAGGAAGTCAAGCAGTGAGGGAACGTCAATGAAGTTTGAACTCTCACATAAAGGAAGTGGTGAAGCTTTTAGACACGGGTATCATATACCTAATATCTGATAATGAATGGGTCAGTCTGGTGCAATACTACTAAATAAGCATAGAATGAACGTAACAGAGAGTGAAAGTGGAGAGTTAATTTCCACAAGAATCATCACAGGATAGAGAGTTTGCATTGACTATCGCAAACTCAACAAAGTGAATAAGAAAGATCACTTTCCTCTCCCATCTATAGATCCAATGATAGAGAGAGTGGTTGGTCACTCATTCTACTACTTCCTAGATGGTTAATTGGGATACAATCAGATATTCATATATTCAGAGGACCAAGAAAATACCACCTTTACATGTTCTTATGAAACATTTATATATAACAAATGGCTTTCGAGTTATGAAACACTCTAGTAACATTCCAAAGGTGCATGATGTCTATTTTTGTGAATATGATCGAGGACATTATGAAAGTATTCATGGACAATTTTTCAATCTTTATAGACTCTTTTGAGCAGTGCTTAACTAATTTGGACAAAGTAATCTAAAGATGTGAAGAATCAAATTTAGTGTTGAATTGGGAGAAGTGTCAATTCATGGTACATGAGGGAAAAGTGTTAGGACATGAAATATTGTGACAAGGGATTGAAGTGGACAAAGCAAAGATGGAGGTTATAGAGAAGCTTTCACCACCCATTAATATCAAAGGCATGTGAGTATTCCTAGATCATATAGGATTCTACTGTCGCTTTATTAGGGACTTCTCACTATTTGTAAAATCTCTGACAAACTTATTAGTTAAGGAAGTTCCTTTTCACTTTGACGATAATTCTTTACCTATGTTTAATCAACTAAAGGAGGCACTAACATAAGCACTAATTTTAGCATCATCGAATTGGTCCTTGCCATTTGAAGTCATATGTGATGTTAGTGACCAAGCTGTGGGTTGCGTGTCGGCCCAAAGGAGGGATAAGAAGTTGCATGTGATATATTACATAAACAAGACATTAATCAGGCCACAACTCAATTACAAAACCATTGAGAAGGAGTTATTAGTAGTAGTGTATGCATGTGATTCGGCCATACCTTTTAGGTTCTAAGGTGATCATTTCATATATAACTCTGCACTTAAGTATTTTTCATCAAGAAGGACACAAAACTGAGGCTTATTCGATGGGTATTATTATTATAAGAATTTAACATCAAAATAAGAGATAAGAAGGTAATAGAGAATATAGTAACTGACCACCTATCATGTATGAAAGGAGGGGAAATTAAGCAAACTGAAAATATTAATGAGAGATTCCCCAATGAAACCCGGATGTTAGTTAACAATATTGTGGCTCCATAGTTAGCAAATATAGCAAATTTTTCGAAAGCAATAGGCTTCTTTTAAAGTTATCATATCAGCAGTGTCACAAAGCTAGGCATTCCGGGCATTATGACCTGAACAAAATAGTGGCTCGAGCAATCAAATGTGGATTTTATTGGCCATATTTGTTTAAAGATGCTTAGAAGTTCGCAGTATAATATATTAAATTTCAAAGAGTGGGGAACATCTCGAAAAGAGATAAGGTGCCCTTATCCAACATCTTAGAAGTCAAAGTTTTTGATGTGTGGGGACTTAAATTCATGAGGCCTTTCCCATCCTTTATAGGGAACATGTTAATTTTAGTAGGAGTGGAATACGTTTCACTATGGGACGAAGCTATAGTAACTCCAACGAATGATGGCAAAGTTGTACAAAACTTCATTAAAAGATTATTCAACCGATTTGGAGTGCTAAAAACAATAATAAGTGATGAAGGAGCACATTTTTTTAATAAATCTTTTGATGCTCTTCATAAAAGATATGGAGTTCACCATCGTGTCATCACTCCATACCACTTGCAACAAGTGGATAAGTGGAAGTCTTAAATCATGAACCTAAACAAATATTGGAGAAGATGGTAAATGATTCAAGGAAGCATTGTACGTTAAAGTTGGATGACGCCTTGTGGGCGTATCGAACTGCCTTCAAAACTTGATCACGATAACTCCATTTAAACTTATATATAGTAAAGTTTGTCAACTGCCCATGGAACTTAAGCATAGAGCATAATGGGTAACAAAAGCTTTAAACTTTGACTCAAAATAGGTGGGTGAATAAAGACTCATACAACTAAACGAACTCAATAAGCTTCGTTTCAATGCATATGAGAAATCCAAGTTATATAAGGAAAAGTTGAAGAAGTAGCATGGTTGTCATATAAAGAAGAAATAGTTCAAAGTAGGAGATGTGGTTTTATTATATAATTCAAGATTGAAGTTATTTCTAGGGAAATTCAAATTAAGATGGAGTGGGCCTTTTATAGTAACCTATGTATTCATATTTGGACCTTTTAAATTTGAAAATTCAAGCAAGGAAACCTTAAAAGTGAACAGACATCGATACAAATCATATCTCAGAGAAGTTATCTCAAAAGAAGGGGAATCCTTTCTAATGATTGACAACATTTTAGATGAGGAATGGTCAAGCTAATAACCACAACTTAGCAAAAATTTCGGTAGTTAGGATTGTTTTAAATTCTAGTATTAGGGTTTTAATTTCAATAATTTTAGAGTGGATGGGTAAAATTCATGTTTTTGAAACCGATAAGAGTTAGGAAAGCAAGGTTTTAGCCCCCAAATTCTTTTTAGTTAAGCATGATTTAAATGAATTATGAGGTTTTGATAAATTTAATTTTTGGCGTTATTATTATTTTAATGTTGGTAAGATTATATGACATATGTTAATTGAATTAAAGTGTTAAGTTAGTAAGATTTCATGAAGGGCATTTTTGGAAGACCACTTAAGGTTAAAAGAACCTAAGCTTATAAGGAAGCGTAAAACGGGAAAGGAAAGGTGTTGTTTTGTACTTGAGAAGAAGAAAAAAGGTGGAATAGGTGAAGGAAGCAGTGAAATACGAAAATCAAAGTAAGAAAGAGAGGTTTCGGTGAAGTTGAGAAAAGCATACAGTTTTGGGATAGGTTACATCTTTTCTTAGTCTTAAAAAGAGAGTTTGAGATTGCTCAAGAAGGGAAAAAGAAAGAGGAAGGGAAGAGCTTTCTTTAGAGCCAATAATCTCATAAATTGGTGAAGATTCAAGGTAAGTTTGATTTTAATCTTTTGGATTTTTGAAAGGGTTTTGGTTCATAAAGCTTAAGAAATGTATGGGTTTAAGAATTCTAGGATCA
>JANZXP010000008.1:27503975-27523045 GCA_027576715.1 Erythroxylum flavicans | reverse complement strand
TTTCGGTTATACATTGTGTTGTGTTATGGTCTTTTCCGCAGCGTATTGTGAATACTTGGGCCATATGCGATCCAACAACTGTACTTGTAAAGATAGTTTTTCATTTTAGTTTTGATGCTATTAACATATGAAAATTTTGTTCTCTCTCTATTATCTCAACACTAGCTGAACATAGCAAAAGAGAAGGTCTCTTTTTGTTCTAAAAAAATAGTCGACTATAGGACTAGGGAAAGTCTTAATTTTTTTGGTTCTTTTAAACTAGCTAAATATAACAAAAGGTTTGCCCTCCAATTTTTCTTGTCCTTTCCCACCAAGGGATCTTGATAACTAAGCTATCCAAGGAGAACAAGTGGTAAATCGGATTGGTTGAGGACATAACAACGAGTAGTAGAAGCTGTAGCAAGGAGTCAGTAAAAATTCTTATTAAACTTATTCTTATTTCATTTATTTTCGTTATACCGTATCATGTATAGATTAAAAACATGTTGATTTGGTATTTATGCTTCCGCTGTGTTATGAATTTAGAAAAAGTTTTTGAAATCTATCGTTTAGTCAAACTAAACATGTTTTTGTTTTCGATCCAACACGAAGTGGCAGTGAAAAAGAGTTTAAAGCTCATAAATTGTGTATGAAGAGCCATAAGCTCGCTATTAAAATGAGCCCGGTATTCACAATGAATACAGGACCATTAAAAAGGTGCTCGGTCATAACAAAGTAACAATGAAAGTGAGTCACATGTGCACTTCATATACAACTTGATAAGTATAAACTAAATGTTTGAAATAAACTGTTCTAAAATGAAATGTGATGTGATTTGATTGTAATAAATTGAATTTTGAATTTTTATGTGTTTAATATGAGTGGGCACATCCATGATTGCTTGCTCAATGAATTCACAAAACTCATCAAAATTGTAACGTTGACTTCCAAGTACGAGAAAGGAGACCTAGCTATTAAGACACTCTAGAAGAAGTCTAGTACTACATTTTTGGATTCAAGAAATGGCTCAAAGTTTGCTCAGTTAAGATTGAGGAGTTTAGTTAGAATCTTTTGTATAGTCCCTCATCCAAGCAGAATATTGTAAAGAGTGTTAAACTCTCATATATTTTTGATACTGTATGTATATGGATTGTATAGTAAAAGGCTACAGTGCAAATATGTTTTATTAATGGAATGAGGAGTTGACCTTTTGGATATTTGTGTTATAAGTATGATGCCATATTAAGTGAATGTGACTGCTCTAACATGCCGCTTTCATGGAGCACTTTCCTGAATGTCTGCAGGATGTCAGGAATGTGCCTTATGGAGCAAGGCTTTATAACTGGAGTGACTAGTGTGAAAAAAAGCTTAAAGCTTAGAAATTTGCATAAAGAGTCATAAGCTCAGTTATTAATAAGCCTAATATCTATAATAGATACGGGACAGTAAATGAAATAAGATCGATATTCTCATGTGCATTTGCATTTATATACATACATGTATCATATGAAAGATTGTAATGAATTACTAATTTGTGATGATATAGTGATTTGCAATATTTGTGTACATATTGATGATATGAATGATTGAGATAAATGATCTGATTATTCTGAAATGAGTATATGAAATTGTAAAGTTCATGATGTATTGTTAAGATAAGGTATATAGTGACATGGGTTTATATTTGTGATGTTTGTGTTTTGACATGAGCTATCACATCAATGATGGTTCACTCACTGAGTTCGCAAACTCTTCAAAATTGTAATGTTGATTTTCAGGTACAAAGAAGACCTAGTTTCTAAGGCAAACTAGTAATGTCAATTTTGGGAAACAAGAATGGCTCAAAAGTCTAGTCAGCTAATATCTGAGGAGTTGTAAATTGTGTTTATGTAGTTTCTCATTCCTATAAAAGAGTAGTAAACAATCATATACTTTTGATGATGTAAATATATGGATTATGAAATGTAATGCCACATTGTAAATTATGTTTGTGAATGAAATGGGAACAGTTGATCTTTTGACTACTTATGTTCTGTATGATGCCATTATTAGAGAATGTGATTACTCTAACATGCCATTTTCATAAGGAATGTTCTTAAATGGTCTCTGGATATTCGAGCATATGCTCTATGGTAGTAGTATATTACACATGACTTTTCTATCTATTTTAGGGTTGGAGGGATTTTTTGAGCCGAACAAAGAGTAGAATCCCTAATTACATCCGTAAGACCCACTGGGACTATCTAAGAATATGAAAACATCCAAAAATGTGGCCATAATCTTTCAAAATTGGATTAAACAAGGAGGATAAAAAAGAACATCAAAGATTTTCAAATCAAGTGTTTCTTTCTTTCCTTTTGTTACTTTTATTAAACTCATGTGTAAACTGGATTCTAAGATTTTTTTTACATTTATAAGTTTCTAAATTTCCAGATTAGGGTTTTTTCTTAGGTTGTTATATGACTTCATTATTATTAAATTCAATACAATATTCTATCATGGTGATAATTATGCATATCAATACTTAGACAATAAATCGAGAGAGTGAGTCAAAAGTAATTAGATTAGGTTATGCAACGAGAGCTGGTGATTTAATAACTTAAACAATTATCACATTGACAATCATACGAAGAGAGATCTTGTGTGCAAACTCAATTATTCAATAAATCATTTAAAAGTTAGTTGAAATCATTAGGAAGTTTTTGTGAATAAAGGGGTTGCAAAATCTAGAATTTTATAATCAATTAGGATTAATCAATTAAGGTTGATTGGTTTGGTCTTAAGTTAGAATAATCAATCTCTTAGAAAATCTAAGATCCTCACCTAATTAAATCAATAGTGGTTAAAGGAACAAAACACCAAAAGAATAAATCCTAAGCCTTTAAAATTGATCATCCTTACATAATTGTGGGAGCTTAATAGTTAGTTGGTTATTCACTTAATTTTATTTGTTTTCTTTAATTTCTTTTAGTGATTTTCATTTAATTCATATTCCAATACCTTAGACAAAGTTAGGTTCACTTGGTTTTAACTATTTCCTCATAAGATCGACACCTTCAATACGAAAAGTTTACGATCCGTATACTTTTGGATATTGGGAGTTTTATCAGAGGTAAAACTTGCTCAACAAAGTTTTAGTGTTATTCCTGAGGAAATAGTTTAGGACTAGTTGAATTCCTTTATTTTAAGGAAATTTTCACTTTTTTTGTGTCCTTGTGACTTTATGAACACGAGAGTTTCTTAGAGTTCAAACAAGATCGAAGAAAGTCCAGTACTTGATATCACAAGACAAGAATGTGTAATTTGAAGAGTGAGACGCTAAGAGGAGATTAATTAAACAATGGAAAAAGAATTCAATGAAGGAGACCAACAACAAACCCTTATAGATTTCATGAGGCCGACCACCGGTGCCAACCTTATTCTTAATAAAACTAGCATCACTGAATATATTGCAAACTAAATTATAATTCTATGGGTTAATGAATAAGGATCATAATGCACATTTAGTAAATTTCTTAGAGATTTACAGTACCTTTTAATATAATAATATGTTGGAAGAAGCTATTAAGATGAGGCTCTTTCCTTTTACCCTAAGGGATAGAGCCAAAGCTTGGCATCATGCCTTAAACCTGACAAACATCATAATACGGAAGTAGTTAGTGCTACATTTTTTAAATAAGTACTTCCCATTGACAAAGATAACCAGATTAATAAAGGAAATCACAAATTTCCAATAGAATGACAAGGATTCACTTTATGAAGTGTGGGAACGTTATAAAGACTTGTAAAGGTGATGTCCTCATCGTAACTTACCTAGAGAATTCCTAATACAAACCTTCTACAATAGAGTTAATCCATCCATAAAGGAACCATTGATGCAGTGTCTGGAGGATCATTAACGAGGAAGAGGATGATTTGTTAGAAGACATGGCAAACAATAGTTGTGTTTAGACATCAGACAGAAGTAGATGACAAATAACCTTCTGCGATCATAGGGTCAGACAGAAGTAGATGACAAATAACCTTCTGCGATCATAGGGACTCATTATTGTCAATTTGATGACAGAAATGCAAGCTGAGATTGATAATTTAACTAGAGAACTCAATGGCATAAAAGCCTCTTTATCTGCTTATGTTAAAGCAATTAAGCAAAGATGTGAATTATGCGGACAAGATAACTATAATAATGTTGATTGCTTTATAATGCAAAAAAAAAATGATACAGAGTAATCCAACTATATGGGGACACAATTTGGTCTAGGAGAAGGAAACAATCTGTATTCTAACACTTATAGTCTTGGATGGAGGAACCATTTAAAATTTTCTTAGTCAAACATTACAGGTAACCAATGTGAAATCAAGGTCCACCTAGTTTTCAACAAGAGAAGCCTAATGCTAATGACTTAAAAATGGACAAGATTTTAGACAGACTTATATGGAAGGGAAGATCAAATAGGTAACTAAAAATCATGCTTCTTATATTCATAACTTAGAGGTAATGTCAAATGTGTTATCTATAAGAAGTGTGGGGAGTCTCCTAAGCAATATTAAAGCAAACTTAAGGGAGCAACTTAAGGTTATCACACTTAAAAGTGGGAAGGAACTTGAGTAACCAACAGAGATATACGCTGTAACCCACCTAGAGGAAAAAGACTACGAAAAGAAAAAGGATGTAGATATGAGTGAGTTCCCTCCTTGCGTTGCCCCTCTACCATATCCACCTGAGATCTTATACCCCAACGATTATAAAAATTTACATTTCCCATCTGCCATATCCACCTAAGATCCCATACCCTCAATGATTATAAAAGAACAAACTAGATTCATAATTTGTAAAGTTCATAGAGAAATTAAAGACGATGAAAATTAATCTATCTTTTGTCGAGGCATTGGATTGTATGCCCAAGTATGCCAAAACCCTGAAGGACATATTATCAAATAAGCTAAGTTAGGAAGAGAATAAAACGGTAGCATTAATTGGAAGTTGTAGTTCCATAATCACTAGTCATATGCCTTCTAAGTTGAAGGATCTACGGAGTTTCATAATACCCTATGTGGTTGGTGAATTTGAATTCACAAAGTGCTTATGTAACTTAGGCGCAAGTATAAATCTTATGCCTTTGTCAATATTTAGGAGAACTATCCACTAATTCTTGGATGACCCTTCATGAACATAAGGAGAACATTAATAAATGTTTATAAAGGTAAATTAACACTTCAGATTGGAGACAATCAAGTAGAGCTCAACATGAACAAAGCCTTAAAAAATTGAAAGAAAGTAACACTTACCTAAAGATTGATGTTATGGACGAATGTATTCAAGAGTAAGAAGAAACTTGCTTTGAAGTAATTAAATATGCAGAAGCTGAGATAGATAATGAACATGAGAAGGCAGAGAAAGCTGAGTCTGAGGAAGATGACGACATGGAGGAGTCGAGTGTTTATAGGCATCAAGAAATACTACTAAGGACAAAAGCACCCATACCACCCTTTACTAAGAACCACTAACTCTAGAGCTAAAACCTTTACCCACACACCTTAGATATACCTTTCTAGGTGAAGGTTAAACTTTATCAATTATCATTTCCAATTAGATAGATAATGAACAAGAGAGTAAGGTGGTAACATTTATTAAATGAAGGCCATGGGATAACTAATATCAGACATTCAAAGTATAAGCCTAAATGTCATTATGCATAAGATAAACTCAAAGAAGGAAGTCAAGCGATAAGGGAACGTCGATGGATGTTGAACCCTTATATGAAGGAAGTGGTAAAAAATGAAGTAGTAAGGATTTTTGAAGTAAGTATCATATATCTAATCTCAGATAATGAATGGTTTAGACTAGTACAATACGTACTAATGAAAGGTGGAATAATCGTAAAGGACAGAGAAAATGAGGAACAAAGTTTCATGAGAACAGCCACGAGACAGAGAGTTTGTATAAATTATTGTAAACTTAACAGGGTGAATAAAAAGGATCATTTACCTCTCCCATTTGTCAATCAAATGGTAGAAAGGGTGACTAGCCATTCTTTCTACTATTTCCTGGATGGATACTCAAGATATAACTAGATTTTTACTTATCTTGAAGACCAAAAAGAAACCATGTTTACATGTCTTTATAGAATTTTTGTATATAATCGGATGCCCTTCGAGTTATGCAATGCCTAGCTACATTTCAAAGATGCATGATGTCTATCTTTGCAAATATGATCAAGGACATTATGGAAATTTTATGGATGATTTTTAGTCTTTAGAGACTTTTTTGAGCAGTGCCTAATTAATTTAGATAGAGTACTCCAAAGATATGAAGAATCACATTTAGTTTTAAACTAGGAAAAATGTCACTTCATAGTGCATGAAGGTGTAGACTTTAGGCATAAATTATCACACCAAAGAATTGAAATGGATAGAGTAAAGACAGAGGTCATAGATAAGCTTCCACCACCAATTAATTTTAAAGGCATACGAGCATTCTTAAGTCATACAGGATTTTATTACTGCTTTATCATAGACTTATTAATGATTGCTATACCTCTGACAAAGCTTTTAGTCAAGGAAGTGCCATTTAATTTTGATGACAATTGTTAATCTATGTTTATCAAACTAAATCAGGAACTATCATCAATACCAATTTTAACATCACCAAATTTATCACTTCCATTTGAAGTCATGTGTGATCCTAGTGACAAAGCTATAAAATATAAGTTGGGCTAAAGATAAAATAAAAAGTTGCATGCAGTATATTACGTAAGCAAGACATTAACAAGACCCTAACTTAATTACACTGCTGTAGAGAAGGAGCTACTAGTAGTGGTGTTTGCATGTGACAAGTTTTGGTCATACCTCTTGGGCTCTAAGGTGATCATTTTTATAGATCACACTGCACTTAAGTATCTATTCGTCAAATTTGATGGGTACTATTTTTACAAGAATTTGACATCGAGATAAGAGACCAAAAGGAAGGGAAATTGAGCAGATTAATGATATTAATATGTATTTCCCCAGTGAAACTCTAATATTATTTTACTACATGGTGACACGATGATCCGCAAACATAACAAACTTTGTTGCTAGTTGTAGGCTTCCTTCAGAATTATCATATTAGTATAAAAACATTTCTTGTTTGAATGTACCCACTATTTATGGGATGAACCGATCCTATTCAAAATGTGTGTGAACAGGCTAATTAGGAGATGTGTTCCCAATGAGGAAATGTTAGACATATTGATACAATTTTATGAAATTAACTGTGCAGGGCATTACGAAGCGAACAAGACAACAACACAAGTGTTAGAATGCATATTTTATTAGTTGAATCTATTCAAAGATGCTGGAGAGTTTGTGGCACAATGTTATCAATGCCAAATGTGTAGGGAATATCTCCAAATGAGATGAAATGCCTCTATCGAACATTATAGAAGTCAAAGTAAATCTTAGTCAGGTGGACTATAAGTCATGAGGGGTTGAAGCTATGGTATCTCTAACACATGAAGGCAAAGTGATACAAAAATTTATTAAAAGATTATTCATCCGATTTGCAGTGCCAAGAGTGATAATAAGTGACAGAGGAGCATTTTTTTGCAGTAAATCTTTTGACACTTTTCTTAACAAATATAGAGTTCAACATTGTGATGCTACTCCTTACTACCTGCAAATATGTGGACAAGTGGAATTCATAAATTGTGAGCTAAAAAATATTTTAAAAATGATAGTAAATAGTTAAAGGAAGGACTAGTCATTAGAGTTGAATGATACAAAGTTGACTTATCGAACTACTTTCAAAACCCCAATTTGAACGACTCCTTTTAGGCTAGTATATGGTAAAGTTTCTCATTTACCCTATGGAACTTGAGTGTAAAGCATACTAGGCAATAAAAGCTTTAAACTTTGAATGGAAACAAGCAAGTGAATGGAGACTCTTGTAATTAAACAAACTTAATGAGCTTTGCTTAAATGAATATAAGAATATAAAGTCGTACAAGGAAAATGCAAAGATATGGCATGATGTTCATATTTAGAGGAAAGTGTTTAAAGTGGCAAATGCAGTGTTGTTATATAATTTGAGATTGAAGTTGCTTCCCGATAAGCTCAAATCAAGGTGGGGTGGATTTTTCAAAGTAACCCACATCTTTGAACATGGAGCTTTAGAATTAGAAAACAATAATAAGAAAACCCTCAGGGTTAATGGGCATCAAAGCAAATTGTATCTTGGAGGAGCATTCTCGCAAGAAAGGGACATAATTTCTTTCCTTTCAAATGATTAAAAACATGTGAAGCAATGAATGGTCACCATAACTTAGCAAATTTCAGATGTTAGGTTTGTTTTGAATTCTAGAATTAGGCTTTTTAATTACAATGATTTAGAGCAGTTTGCATGGCTAAATTACTTGGTTTTGAAGTTAATATGTGTTTAGGGAAGGAAGCTCTTTACATGACAAAGAAACAATAAAATAGGACATGGGTGACTTAAGTCACTATGCCATGATTGTGACTCTCATATCACGATCGTACATGGCATGAAATTAGCTTCTGTCATAATCGCGACTAAAAATGCACAATTATGACTGATGGCTGATCAAAGGTAAACAAGTGATTTTCACCACAAAGCCCCTATTCTACCCCTTCTTCTTCAACGCTAACCCTATATCTTCATATTTCTTCATATCTTCCACATCCTTTCTCTCTCTAAGCCTTAGCCTCCACTCAAAATCTGTCTTCCTTTCCTCTTAGATTCCTTTAGATCTCTCACCTATTTTTTCATTTTTAATCTTGATTCATCCCCGTTTGCATATATTTCACAACTTCCACATATATCTTACATTTTGGAAGTAGTTATACATAATTTCGTGCTCATTTTTTCCATTCACATTTTTGGGTGTTTTGCAGTATTTCTTAGTATGCTTTTGGTCTATTTTGCTAATCTATACTTAACAAAGGGGCCAAGAATCAAGAAAAACATAAAAAACTATCAATCTAAAGGAAAAGCACCAGAGGGGATGAAGGGAGTGGAGCATGGGATAGAGTAGCAGAATGTAGAGCTCCTTTTCCAATATATTCAAAAGATGAAGGTACCCAATTCCTGTAGGATTATTAATGTTTCTAGGTATTTTTATTTCAATATCTTAGATAATTTAGGATTAAAGGATATATTTTAGTTTAGTAGTAAAATTTAATGGGACCAATTTATTAATTTTGATTACATTATGTATAAGGAGTTAATCCTATAATTTTATATTTCTCCTTAATTTGCATTGCAGGATCCAGCTAAATTTTAGTTTCATTTGAGGGGTTAAACTTATCAATTGAATTATGGTGTTTTAGCTAAAATTGGTAGATTTCTTCATTCAATTATAAATGAAAAGCATGATTATTTTTTAGTCGTGAGATACTGGAAAGTTTTAACTGGGTTGGTACTTTTAATGTTAGTAATGCACATAAGAATGTCATTTTTACTCCTAAACATTTGTTATTGCATAAGTTCATATACGAAACTATGTTTCATAAATTAGGAAGTAATAAATATTTTATGAAGGAATTATTTATTTTATGGTGCATAGATAACAATGTTAAAGTTTGCACAATGACCAACATTTATCAATCCATAATTATTGTTTTTAAAAAGAAAAGAAGCCATCTTGGTATGGGTTATATTTTCACTGCACTTGTTAATCATTATGATATGAATGTTAATGGAATAATAGTTGCCTTTCCTAAGTCTTAAAATCACAAACATTTAAAGCAAGTTGAGATCTTGGCGATCAATCACATGGGCCTCTAAGATATCAGCTATAAGAAAAATGTGAAACACAGAACTGAGCAGGCTAGTTTGAGCTCTACACCGCCTTAGCAGCAAAATGAAGGCTCAACTAGTGAAGAGATTAACGATGATGAAAAGGTAGGTTGGGAGAAGGTCCTTAATGTGGTTTCGAATAATAATAAATTGTTGAAGGAGATGGTGCAAGAATAATGACGACAACGACACGACATCAATATCTTCAGACATTTTAATGATCAGGGTGTTCACATCCCATTTTCGACACCATCACCACCCCGATCACCTTAATAGGCTTCATGGTATTACCCTTTATCTTATGACTTGTTATCTTTTCTATTTGTGTTGTTTGTTCTCTCATATTAAGGACAATGTGTTGTCTAAGTGTGGGGAGGATTTTGAATTGACAAGTCATCATGAGTGTGAATTTTGCACACCATATTGTTAATTCTTGATTTGGTTAACATGGAGTGAGCGTATATGTGAATTATGTCAATGTGTTAATAGCAATAACTTGATGGAAGTAGTTTGGTTTTGAACATAGTCTTGAATTTGTAAAGGCATATTAGCTTGTGGATTTTATGACCTAAGTGTCTTTGCTTGAATATGCATATTACTTAGGATATGATGTTAGCTTGTCACCTTGGGAAATTTTTTATATACATTTATAATTATCTGTCAATTGAATGAATTAGTATCATTAGTAGCTTTTTTATAAGGGTGATTGACTAAGAAAAAGGAGGTAGGTCGTGTGAAAAAAAAGTGTATCTTAAATAAATAACTATTCCACTGGCCTTTGGGTTATGAATAAAGCTAGTAGCCAGTTTAGAATGTTATATAACTGAGTAACCGGGGGTATTCATGACAAAATGTTTGTCATCGCATCAAAAGACTAGAATGAAATTCCAACCAAGCTACTTAATAAAAAGTGGCCTAATTGAGTAACCTGGGAACATTCATGACAAGGTAATTACCTTCACATCAAAAGACTAGGTTAACATTAAAAAAAATCAAAAAATGGTGCTTCAATAAATAATTCCTACTGATCCTTGAAAATAGAAAAAAATTTTATGAAGGGATACTTAGTCATAATTTCAATTTTGATTGATTACTACTTATCAATGTATGCGTACAAGTACTATAAGTGAATGAATATGATGTTAATGTTTTGATTAGTATATATATTTGATCCAAAGTGCTTAGCCATTAAATACATTGGTTAGTATGTTGGCATTACTTAAATGATTGATGTTTGCGATTAATGTAATTTGATGAAGTTAGATGCCATTTTCTCATTATTCCAAGTTACATGAATTTATATGTTTATGTTTCATTTATTGAGTTTGTGTTTTATTTTTTCTTAGGGACAAGGGGATACTGATAAGTATAGTTTAGACTATGTTTTGATAGGTGTTTCAGTGTGTTTATTAATGGTTTTTAGATAATTGTTGCATGTATATTATGTTAATGTGTGTGTTTATTTACATTATAAGTGTTTATATGGTTTAAAGCATGTTTTCATTCATAATTATATATTTCTTGAGGTTTTTAATGTGTTTATTAGTTTTGGAACTCAAATAAGTGAAGAATAAGAGATTTGGATGTGTATGGAGTTGTATAGGCAAGGTCACGACTCCCATATTAGGATCTTGACAGAAGAGAAATATCTAGAGTCATAAGAAATATCCAGAGTCATGATCATGACTCTTGTATGCATAATTGTGATAGAGAGCAATCTCATATAGTTATTATCTTAACACCAGATGCACTATCGTGATAAAGACTTCCTAAGCGAGACATTTTCCATCTATTTTACAGTTTATGGGCATTTTTGGAACCAAAAAAGGGTGGAAATCATAGTTACACCCTAAGACTATGAAAACACTCCAAACATGCAGCCATCTTATAAAATTGGATCAGTCAATAAAATATTTCCAAATTTCCATATCAAGTTCCAAATCAAGTTTTTCTTTCTTTCCTATTGTTATTTTCATTAAACTTGATGTGTAAACTAGATTCCAAGATGTTATTTACATTTATGATTTTCTAAATTTCCATATTAGAGTTTTTTTTAAGTTGTTTCTTTGTGAAACGATGCCGGGGAAAGATGATTATTATTGAATTCAATACAATATTTTGCTCTGGTGATAATTATGTTTTTCAATACTTTGACAATAAATCGAGAGAGTGAATCGAAGTAATCAAATTAGGTTATGGATTTAATAAGTCATGTAATTATCAGATTGATAATTATACAAAGATAGATCTTGTGTGAGACTCAGTTATTCAATAGATCACTTCAGAACTAGTTAAAAATGTTAGGAAGTTTTTATGAATCTAGAGGCTGCAAAATATGGAATTTCGTAGTCAATTAGGGTTAATTGATTAGGTCTTGAGAGGGAGTAATCAATCCCTTAGAAAATCTAGGATTCTCACCTAATTGAATCAATAGTGGTTAAGGGAAAAAAAACATCGAAAGAATCCCAAGCCTTTATCATTGATCATCCTAATATAATTGTGGTAACTCAATTGTTAGTTAGTTATTTTCTTAATTTTATATGTTTGTTTTAATCTTTGTTATTTATTTTCATTCAATTCATATTCCAATACCTTAAACAAAGTTAGATTCACTTAGTTTTAACTAGGTCCTCATAGGATTTACGCCTTCAATACTACAGTTTATGATTAGTATGCTTACGAATATTAGGAGTTTTATTAAAGGTAAAACTTGCTCAACAATAACCATTTTATTCATAAAGAATTATTATTAAGAAGAATTAACCACAGCCTTTCAAAATTAAGGTTCTATTTATTATCCTCTTTGAGTGTACTCCTAAATCCCTTTATTCCTTAAAGCTGACATACCTTTGCGTATTTTAGCTTAGCATAACCACTATTACCAAATTGATTTCCCCATAATAATTTTCTTAGAATTCTTTCAATTATTTTAATAAGGCCTTTGGAAAGGAAGATATGAGAGCTCCAATAAATGTGTAGAGAGCTCAACACAGACTAAATCAACTGTAATTACTAAAAGTTCTTTCTTTACTAAAGAGCCTAGTCTCCTTTGAATTCTCTCCATTAGTGCTTTGCACTCATTATAGCCTAATCTTCTAATAAAGATTGTTAAACTCAAATACAAAATATGGGTACTTCCTTACCGCTCCAACTATCCTTCCAATGATTGTTTCCAAGGAAATTTCACTACTTGATAAGAAATAGTGGCTTTTACTGATGTTGACCTCTAGTCAAACAAAGTCTTAAATCTAAAGATAGAGTTCATTGATGTTTCAATAGATTTGAGGTGAACATAGGTTTGTAGGAAGTAATTTACTGTATAGGACAAAAAGGTAAGGGGATTGGGTATCCCCTACCATATACCTCTTCTACCTTGAGGGTACACCATTGACTAGGACACTGAATGAAGTAGAGGACATGTAAACTTTAGCTACACAATGAAAGTTACAAAAAATCTAAAGACCTTTATCAATTATAAGAAGACATCCCAACTAACACTACCAAAAGCTTTATGGAAGTCAACTCTTATAAAGCAGTTAGATGGGGAGTTTTTTTTTTAGAATATCCCTTTAGTAGCTCTTACATAATCAAGATGTTATCACTAATATTCCCTTCATTTGTTAATGCCCCTTGGTTTTCATCAATTATAGAATTAAGCACCCTTTAGACCTATTGGTTGAAATGTTAGCCATAATCTTATAAATGAAATTGGAGCATGCTATAGGCCTAAAATCTCTAATGTTAGATGGGTCTAAACACTTAGGAACCAAACATAGGAAGGTATTGTTTATCTCTTTGAGAAGTGAATGTTTTAGAAAAGAATTCATATATTTCTTTCTTCTCTATATAACCAACCTTATTCCATGCTTTATGAAAAAAGAAACTATTCAGCCCATTAGACCTAGGGGCTTTCATTCCGTTATGTTGGAAAATAGTTTTCAATCAGCTTTATGAGCTCCAACGATTCCCTATTAGAGATTCTTTTCCAAATAAGTAAGCCTAACTATTGTGACCAAAATAAGTTCTAAAAAATACTTAAGCTATCTTACTCGCAAATATATGAGGTAGTTGCAGTTGATTATCCAGGATCATCTCCCATGGAGATTCAATTGGTCCACTCAATTCAATCTTCAATATAAATTAAAAAATGTCATCCTAAACATTCTATCCCAATTTGTTGAGTGTAAGGCTTTAAAGAAAATTACTCAATTAGATTAAAAAATAATCGAAATTAACTGGGAGCAAAGACAAATAGATTAATCGAATTGGAAAACTCTTGAAAATGAATTTCACTAATTTAATCTCCTATGTATGAGTAAAGGGAAATGATTGGGTCGTCATCTTACTAAAATTAACGGTTGGGTTTTAAGTTCGACTCAAATAATAAACTAGTCTAACTTTTGTATTCGATAAGTTATCATCTGAATTAATTATCAAAACTCGATTACTAATTACCATTTATGTTAATATATTTATAATTCTTAACCTAAATGTCTATAATTTCTTTGTTCCATATTAAACTTCTTCTCTCTATCCTTCATTTACTACCAAAATGTGCAATGTTTGATCGTGCTATTATATCCTTTCAGTTCAGAAACTATAGCAAACATAAGACAATAACACAGTCCCTCGATCATGCATATTTGACTAAAATAGCTACATTAATCCTCAAGAAAAATAGATCAACCAATCATGGAAATAATAAGATTCATCATCTTCTAATACTTCAATCCCATCTTTATCAGTATAGTAGAAGTATTAAAGAAATAAACTAAGTGAATAACCGAAATGAACTATTAAAAGCTAGCAGAGTATGAGACTATCAACTGAAGGAAGAGTAAATTTAGTAAAAAATAAAGAAATAATAAATGGAATGAGAAAACGAGTGCTCAGATGAGAGCGTTGCGGTGATCCCCAGCCACTCTCAAACTTTCTGCAATGACTTTCAACTTCTACTTATGCTTGGTTCTCACCCAGCCTACTGGTTGCTCAAGTTCACTGGGATTCAGCTTCAACTCTCTCTTTCTGCCACTGTTCCAAGCTTCCACCTCTCTGTTATGTTTCTTTCTCTCTTTCTCACCCGACTAGTCTCTGCTTTCTCTCCTCTCTTCTCCACATTCTTTTTCTTTATTTATTTTTGTTTCCACAAATAAGTATGTCTGGTGTGTGTCGAATATTGAATGAGAGAATGTTAGAATAAGTGTCTTTATGAGAATGTCTACCGTCACCCTCTCTTCTTTCTATTTGTAGTCTTATTTTAGGTCTAGGTTTTTGAGCCTTCAACTTGCAGATGCCATGTAAATAATTAGATGAATTAAAGAAAAACATGTCACGAGGGTGAGTGTGGCAGTCATAGATGTGACTCATTGTCACCTCCGTGCAGCCATGATCACGATGGTTACAAGTTAAGTCACCACCGTGACATGACCACTGTGACTAACATGTCACGGTGGTGACAAACACCACCGTGACAAGTTTTGTGATGGTGGTTACAAATTAAGTCACCACCTTTCTTTTCTTTTCTTTTCTTTTCATGCAAATTATTTATGTGAACTTTCATTTTTCATGCAAAATTCACAAAATAATCCAATTAACATGCATGAAATATTCACCCCATTTTCACTCAATTCATCTCTCATTTGGATCAAAACATAAAAATTTGTAACCAAAATCAAGATATGAAGGCATTTAAAAGCAATAGAAACTAGATACAACAATTCCCCCACACTTAAACTATTTTTTTCCTTAAGCAGAATAGAGAACACTAGACTATACAAAAACAAATAACGGAAGCAACAAATTTTCCAAACAATAGTCAAAGATATCAATGATAATTTCAATAAACACAACCTAAGAACTTGAAACTCATAATAGTCCATGAACAAGTTATTGTTCGCATATTTAGCCAAAATCTACAAGTGTGATAGACACTCACTACACTCTCCATCCTCTCAAACATTCAAAGGTATGATATGTATTCAATCATAATTCATTTCATGTTGTTGGAGTTAAGTAAATATAGTGCCCTGGAAAGAAAGTGTATTTACTTATAACTTAATTTTCTTCCAGCTACTTTTTGTAATGAAAATTTTTATTATTAATAAAACAAAAGAGTTTGGTTATATATATATGAGTATAATAAATCTAGTCATAAGGTACTGAGATTCTTTTGTAAGTAATATACATATGCATAGAGATGTATGGGAAACATGTATATAATTATAATCTAAAATAATTGATTCATAGTTGAATAATCAAGTTGGATGCTTGATTATGGTTTAGACTGTAGTGTTGTGATTTATCTCCATGTAAGTAAAACAGTTTACTTCAAGGGAATGATGAGTTTCATATCATGATAGTAGTTGATTATCAATAATGGCACTATTAAATGAATCTAGAATTACGTATGTTTTTGAAAAATAAAATGGGTCATTACTTTAATCTTAAAACACACACCTTAGCATTATGTTATTACGAACCACAATCTTGACGATTGGTGAACTCATATGTGTTTCATTATAATTCTTGATATGATCGGAATGGATTTTTATAGAGTATCAATCCAGTGCCTGCATGTTAGGATTATTAACTGAAACATGTATCAGGGAACATTCACTTAAATAAAGAGTTTATAGTGATATCATTACTTTTAGATGTTTTTATGGAGTTTGGTGATTAAAATGGCGCCAATAGTTCGATGTACTAGCTACCCATCAAGTCTTAACACCAAGATGAGATCTTGTGTGTTAATCACCATATAGAGTAAAACGCAAGATCTAGAAGAAAAAACCAAAATAAGGGCAAAACAGTAATTTTACCCTTTGTTGAGTGGATGGCTATAATATGGTTCATAACAAAGTTTGCAATTGGATATCTGATTTAAAACATGTATTCCTATAATATTTAGTAATTCAAGAGTTCAACCAATTGTCTTTAGTGGAATGTTGTTTGGTTAATAAGCTGGAATTAATTTTAATGAGATTAAATTAATTCCGGGCTTATTAGAGCTTAAATTATAGAAGTCCTATTAGATTCCCTATTTGGCTTTTAAGAAGGTTTTCAAGCAAAGAAAAAATATAAATAGAGGTTTTAAAGCCCATGATTGAATGTTGGGCTTAATTTAATTAGAAGCCCAAATGAATATTTAATATTGGTCTTGACTTTGGTTTGATTTCATTAATTAGATTAATTAAATTAAAACGAAGTTATTAAAGAAAGAAGGAGGGCATATTTCAATTTTTTATACCTAAATGTGCAGTTGTACATTTAGCATTGAATTGCTAAATTAAAGATTGTTTCTATCATGCTTTATCAATATTAAATGGAGTAATGATCTTATCACTAAATGGTGTAATGGTTATCTTTTAATGATGGTATATAATATAACATTTTAGCATTCATTTCATTAAAGAAAGGAAAGGTGCATTTGATGTATTCTCTCTTCCTTCTTTCATCCATAACCGAAAATGAGAAGGTCTCAATAAGGTTATTGGTCTTTTCATATAGCCATATTGAACAAAAGAGAAGAGTCTCATTTATTGGCTTCTTTATGATTGATTAAAGAATGAAGTGATGCATTGGATGCATATCACATCTTTCTGTCACAATAACCAAAATTAACAAGGAGACAAAGAAGTGTTCTTGCATTTGGTTTTGACTCAGTCTTTCCTCTCATACATGCATAGCTGGAACTTGAATGAGAAGGGTCTCATTTTTGGCTTCTTTCTTCTAAGAAAAATCTCCTAAAAAATATTTCTTCTCCTTTCCCACCAAAGGATCTTGTTAACTAAGTTGTCCAAAAAGAACAAGTGGTAGAACAGATTGATCAGGGATACAACAACATGGAGAGGATATATTGACAAAGGAGTTAGATATAAAAGTGAGGAATCAAAGCTGTAGCAAAGAGTCGGTATATTTCTACCACCTTGTTCTTATGTAAATTATTTTCCTTATATCATATTATGTATAGCTGAAACATGTTGATTTGGTATGTTATTTTCGCTGCGTTTTGATTTCGAAAAAGTTTTGAAATCTACTATTTAACCAAATCTTGCATACTTTCGTTTTAGATCTAACAATTAGTATTACAGCCATTTTCTTATGCATGATTTTGGTTCCTATATGTGATGCATGGGTTAGAAATTAAATGTTGTATGCTGCATATTTTTAAGTGATAGAAATATATATATGTATGTTTTGCTTTTTGGTTGTCCATAGAATATAGTTTTACCTTGTAAGTTTTTCTTTGTTTGGTTTGTAACAAGGAGGGTGGCCTGTCATAGTCATGTTTCCTCCTTGGTTTCTTTTTTCTATTTTCTTTGATTTTGTAATGTAAAAAATTTGTATTATTGAAGATGGAGCAACCATGGATCAAAGAGAAGCATAGGTAATGGTTTCGGTGTATCGTTTGGTGTATTGGCAAAGTTTCAGTTTTATGAAAACCAAAGTGCTGGAATTTTGTTTTAACAAAGTTTCGGTTTTGTGAAAACTAAGGTGCTGAAATTTTTGTTTTAACAAAGTTTTGTTTTGATGAAATACAAGTGTTGGGATGTTTTTTGAGTGTCGGATTTACTAAAAACAAGTGCTGGAATTTTTGTTTTCATATTGCCAATGTCGGACCCCGTTTCTAGAGCCTAACTATTCAAAATATCAAAGACGTGAACGTATTATCCTATAAGGTTATTTCCATGAGATCTCTCTAGCCAAAACCAATTCCGGCAGCGAATTACAAATTGACATCTTTAGAACAATCGTAGTTCCATATCTCTAGTTCATTATGAAACAAATGGCATAACTTTTGATAGAGATGTCAGATTTGGACCATTCAAGTACAGTTTCGAAGAGAACATTGATTTCTACAATTTCCCTGAAGACCCCCAAAGAGAGGTTTTGCCATCTGGAGGGTCAAAATTTGCACATTTTTAAAACTATCCCGAAAAGGTCCGCCTAACGGACATAATGTCCCTCTAAAGAGACATGAACTGAGCTGGCACATAAACAAACCCGAGAAGGTACGTTTAACAAACATAATGTCCCTCCAAAGGGACATGAACTGGGCAGAAACATTGAAACACCCGACAAGGTCTGTTTAATGGACATAATGTCCGTTAAGCAGACATTGGCAATCTTAAGGGTCTTTACAGACCCGAAAAGGTCCGTTTAACGGACCTAAAGTCCGTCTAACTGATATAGGGGTTACCCAAACCCCTCCAAAGCCTCTCCAAAGCTTCCTACATCCATTCTAACAACCCTCATGCATATCCTATCATTCCTACTTCAATTTCCTCATCATTTT
>JANZXP010000008.1:27481660-27495647 GCA_027576715.1 Erythroxylum flavicans | reverse complement strand
ATTTACTGGTTCTTATTCTTTTAAATGTATGTGATGCCATGTGGAGTTCGATAGTTATTACACGTAGCGTTCCGTTACCTTAGGTTATGTGTCGGAATGACCTACGGGCGTCCCGATGCGTATCCTAGGGTAATTGGGGGGTTACACAAATCCCCTTTTATTTAATTTGTTTTTTTCATCAAAAGGAATTGATAGTTACAACTCTTCATGGTTCAACCCTGTTTCACCGCTACTACAAGTTTTCATTGTTTCAGGAACATGAATTATTTTTTGGTAGTCTGACGACCTACCAGTAATGATTTATTGATATTTTATGAAAGAGACAAAACATGGAAAATTTTGGAGTACATATATGATAGGATTAAGTAATTAATTAAGAGCTAATTAAGTAGAGTTTTGTGACTTAAATGTAATCAAAATGGTAGCTAGATTTGTATGTAATGAAGTTGTACAATTGTATGTAAATTCTGGAAAATATGGCGCGTAAATGATGTTTTTGTGTATATAGAATATGTGGAAGGAATGAGGAAGAAAATGTAGGGCACAATTGTGGCCTTCACCCCACGATCGTGGCCTGGCAAACACGATCGTGGCTAGTTCCATGAGCTTCTGTCATGATCATGGGAAGGACCACCATGATTGTGGGTAGACACAAAGAGTGAAAAGTTATCTTTTAAGTGATGTTTGAAACAATCAATGTTAAGATACTTGAATGAGGCTTAGAATGAACCTAGTTAATGATGGATTAGGTGATTAAAGTGAGTAAGGGGTATTAGGTATTCATGAATGATTGAAAGATGATGTTAAATGATTATGAGATGTGAATTAAAGAGACATATCCGGGATTGTCATTAAGCATGCATTGTATATAACACGTATACATATGTGTATAAATGAATACTTATATGATTGTGCAAAGTTGTAATGTGTGTAAATGTGTATTGTATGGTATAGAAGTAACCTAGATGCTCTCACCAAGATTGTCTATCTTTGCTTAAATTTTAATTATTGAATTATTATTGATGTGAATGTGTAAATTTTGGGCATTGATAGTTCGAGGCGCTTGATGTATGAGAATCATATTAAAGGTGCTCGTTGTATATGAATCTGACAGAAATAAGTGTACTCAACATAATTGTTGAATGTCGGATTATTGTCCAATGAAAAATGTGAAAGTGAATGTGTAAATGAATAAAAGTGACCGACTGAATGTATGTGATTTGAGGCATTTCATACATAATATGCATGATCAGATAAAGACAGTTGTGACTGGAGTCGCTAGTGAAAAAGAGCTTAAGGCTCAGAATGTGGTCAGAGCCTCTAGCTCATTATGTAAAATGAGCCCGGTATCCATAACGGATACGGGACAGTTAAAAAGGCACTCGGTCACAACAATATAGTAACTGAATGTGAGTCACATGTGTATTGCATATACATTTGATATGTATGCTTTAAATGATCAAAATGAATTGTTTGAATTTTTCTGAATAAGAAATGTGAAATAAGTGAATAAAATTATACTTGGTGCTATATGATGATTAGTGTAGTGATATGCAAAATGTTCTATGACATATCTATAAATTGAATGTAAATTATGTATTGTTCTATGTTTGTATGAGTGAGCCATCGATGATGGTTAGCTCACTGAATTCGCAAAACTCATCAAAATTGCAATGTGACTTTTCAGGTACGAGGGAGGAGTTAGATTGAAGAGTTAGATAGAATTTTTTTTTTGTATAATTCCTCTTTAATGTAGAATATGTAAAAGAGTAGTAGACTCTTATAGTTTTCGACGTTATATATATATAGATCATGTAATGTAATCCTACAATGTACATTGTGTTTTTATGAAATGAAATGAGGAATTGAGTTTTAGATATTGTGTTATTTGTGTTTCAATTATGATGCCATAGTATATAAGTGAATGTGACTACTCTAGCGCACTGCTTCCACCGGGCATGTACTTGAATGTCTTATGGACGTACGGGCACATGTTGGATGGGAGTAGGGTGCTATAGTGCAAGCCAATATTATTACGAGTAAGCGATAAAGAGCCAACTCTGTAATTATCCGTATATATATATAGCAATTAACCTAGTGCAAGTAAGCAATGTAAAGCCAACTCCGTAATTAGTGGTAATCGCGGGTAAGCGATGCAGAACCAACTTCGTGACTTTATACCTATAGGTACCGGATGGCAAAGAAATTAGTGGTGGGCTATATTGTGTAAGAAAATTTATGACAATAATAATGCCAAGAAAATTTGTGACAATAATAATGCCGCCACTATTTACTTTAAAATTAAATTAAGAAATTTGGTTTCAGGAAACAGATATGTTTTATATTAGCATTGTATGATACAAAATGAAATGAATTTATTTTAATGAGGTTTAAATTGTTAAATATGATTTGAATAGAAAAGATAACACTCATTGAGATCATTTAACTCACACTCTATTTTCTATTTTTAAAATGAAACCTCCTAAGTGCACGCTTAGGGGCTTCAGTAACAAGGACTCTACCTCTCGAGTAGTTAGCTTCGTCACGTGCTACTGTGTTAGGTATTTTTGCCTTGTAAATACCTTTGAGGACAACTACATAGCCATGAATATGTTTGAAATGTATTTTTGTGTAAAGAAGGCATGTATATAAATGTTTTTAAATTTAATGCATGAATATGTTTTAACCCTTTTAAAATGATTGAGTTAATTATTTGTGATTATTTATGAATGGACTTGAAATTCAAAATTTATAGTTGAGAATTTAGTGTGATTATAGAAATGTTTTGAACTTTTACAGGAATTTTGAAAATTTTAGGGACGTCAAAATGCAATCATTATGCTGTTGAAACTTTTAATAAAATGATTGACGCAAAAAAAAACTCTATTGTTTACATTTTTTAATGTTGAGTTAAAGCTATCTGATAACAAGGGCAATATGCTTAGCTCCACGGGAACTCTTTAGCTCAATTTGATATTAGGAGGGCCATTGTGAAGTACCGGGTAGGCTGCCTAGTTTTTTCAAGATAGGGGCCTATCATAATTAATGTGCCATCTAGCTAGATGCCACTACAAGAGAGACTAGGTTAGTCTTAGCATTTAATAAAATGATACCTCTAAACCAATTTAGTGCTTTGGAGTAGAAGGCTTCCTTACATAGCATTTTGAACTTGAAAATACACTCATTCCTTACCTTCCATATGGCATAGATGGTAGCACAAAAATATATCATGGTAATGAGAGAATATGCATCATTTAGTAGTGGCTTCCGAGATGCCTATACAAATAATTCATCCATTCAATCTCATTACAAACATGCGCATTCAATTGTTAGATGTAATTTTATAACCCTTCGGAGGTTGCATATTTAAAGAATAAGTGGTCCTTTGTTTCATCATTAGTATGGAAAAGATAATAAGTGAGATAAGAATTGAACTCTTAATTCAATCCACAGTTGAAAGGCTATTTTTAATGGCAAGACATGTTATAAAAGACAACTTAGGAGTGATGCATTTATTCCATATTGATTTCCTCCAATGAAGGGTTCCTAAAGATTTGATAAAATGACCGATTATAAAATAAGCCAGAGGAGTGTCTGGTCAAATAAGTTAGGTAAGGCCTTGTGATGTATTTCTATATGTTCTTTCCTAAAGTGATCATAATTGATACATGTGGATGGTTTTTTAAGGAAAAGAACAACTTAAGTACAAAAATGGTAGAAGGAAGAACAAATGGTGGATTGTGAGAGAAGCCCTCTGCTTAAGTGTAGTAATGATAATTGCCAATAGATAAACAAACTTCATTATTTTTTAAAAAAAATAAGAAATTTGATTATCAATAGCCACGCTATTGCAAAAAAAATTACAAGGGTACACCAATCATCAAGTTACAGAGAGTTAAGGACAATACAGAGACTAATAGTAAAGGACTAGCTTAGAATTACAAAGGGAGCATTAAAATACTATCCGTAAAGGTTCCATTGTGTTTTCATAGATGGGGAGATAAGATTGTCAACTCTTGGCTAGAAGTATATCACAAGTTCGGAGAAACAAGGAGTACCCAATGTCCACTTTACCTCTTTAATGCAAAAAGTGTTGCAATGCAAAAGAATTTGGCCATTATTCTCAAATAAGGAAGCTCTTTGGACTAAATGGGTCTACACTGTCCATATTCATGCTAACAACTTTTGGCAAATTACAGCCTCCAGATAATACTCTTGGTTTTTCAATGAGTTGTTGAAGCTGCGCCACTTACTATACCCCTGATTAAACACCGAATTAATGGAGGTAGAGACACCTAGTTTTGGGTTGACAATTGGCTAGAGATTAGCCCTTTACTAAATAACCCTGCTTGTTTACTTCTACGAAACTGACTATCTTTGGACGCCAGAGTTTCTGAATTGCTGTAGGATGGCTAATAGAGTGAAGACTTTCGGGGGTTATCCCATATGAGAGACCGTCTGCCTTTGTTAGGTGATACCAGCGTGGTTGATTCAATCTCATGGACACCTCACTTGAGTGGTGTGTTCACCCCGTCTCTTGTCATCATTTTCTAGCCAAGACTTACCGAAAGTCCCGTGTACAACCTTGTCTGGAAAAGTACAATGAACCCCAAAGCCTCTATCATATAGGTGGCTAGTCATCAAAAATAGGCTCTTTAACACAAATGATACCTGCTGTGTTCTCTGCCAGAATGCTGATGAAGATAGGAACCATCTATTCTTTCAGTGTGATTATTCAGAAGCTATATGGAGTCATGGTCTGTTCTGTGAACAATATTTATGAGTGGGAGCTTACATTACGTTGGTTTATCACTCACTCCAAACCAGGTAAAGAAAATTCTGTTCTTCTCAAAGTTGCTATTATAACTACTGTTTATATGATTTGGAAAGAGAGGAATTATCAAATTTATCAAAATGTTGCTGAAGATTAGTATCACTTAGCGGACAAGATCCTGAACTGGATCCGACCGATTCTTTTGGCCAGGGGAGCTAAACTTTATTATTCTTATTAGTTCTTTGTCTTTCTGAAGGTAAACAGTTTTATTAAACTGCCCACACTAGAATGGATTAAGATATTGATTAACTTTAAAATCACTATAATAGCTAGCAGGATTAGCCTAGGCTTAGTTTCAAATTGATTGACCTTTTACTACAAATTAGACATCAGTCATATTGTAGACCGATTTACATTATTATTATAACATTTTTGCATACGTTTTTGTGCATCAGATTCAACCCTTCAAATTGATAATAAGTTCAAGGAAGCTTGCATATCTTCGTATAATAATTTTCTAAAAGGAAGTATGCCAAAATGATCATAAATAGGGAATGATAGTTTCCGTCGGTAGTAAGGTAGCGAGATTATATACATTTATATGTTTTAATAAATAAAATGTTTCATCAATCCTAATTTTTTATATTTTAATATTAAAAATTAATGACAACCTTTACTGAGTACTGGTAATCATTAATATCATAAATAATAAATTATTATTTTTATAAAATAGTATTTTCAATAATAATGATATAACTTACTATATAATCTATGATTCTATAACTATGTCACCAAAATCAGAGACTAGTTGAACAAATATCTTATACTTTTTTGAAGCATTCAAGTTGGTAAAAAGAGACGTCACTAAAATCAGAGACTAGTTGAACAAATATCTTATACTTTTTTGAAGCATTCAAGTTGGTAAAAAGAGACTCTTTTTACACTCTGAAATAAAAAGTCCAACTATAATTGAGAGAACCCAAGCACCCTTATTCTTGAGTGAACTTTCCATTTTCTTTTATTTGTAAGAGATCTGAGGCTCTCAAGTTTATCCTTATACTTTTTTTTCTACTCTTCCTTTTCCTCTAAATTGTTTTGTACATGTTTTTCTCTTTGCCCCTTCTTTATATTTTCAATCTCAACTCTCTGTTCTTCTCTTGATTTAACACTCTTAATGTTTTATGAATAATTTTAAATTATATTCTATTTGTAATTATAATATTAGATTTGCAATTTGTTATCGTAATTGTGATTATGTTTTAAGAAAAATATTAAATTGGTCCTTTAACTTTGATGTTGGGCATATATTACTCTTAAACTTTTATTTTTTCCAATTTAACTTTAAGCTTGTTAAAAGTTTTTTATTAGACCCTTATTTTAACAATAAATGGAGTTTAAGATGCACACTTCTTTCATCACTCTCTCTCTCCACTATTTTGCATCTTCTTCAATGTTTCTGTACTGTTTATTGTCTTCCTTTGAGGTAATAAAGGTGAGCTTTAAATTAAGGTGTTTTCACATTTAAATGAGTGAAACCCTACTTGATTTTCATGTAGTTAATCATTTAGGCACTGTTAGTCCCTAGTGGCACCTGATAAGTGGGCAATAGTTTATATTTTTCTATACAATTGGCTTATGTTTTCTTGCATGCTTGTTGATTTTTGTTATAGTTTATGATTAATTTTGTATAGTTTTGCATAGTTTGATTTCTGTTGTTGTTCTTTTGTGTTTGATGTTAATTTAGGGTAAGAATTAACTATTTGTTGTGTAGGAAGGAAGATGGAGCAACTTGAAGATTGAACGAGAAATCAAGAGGACAAGAAAAGAGGAAATATTCTGTGGCCAATTCCCACAATCGTGGGAATCATGCCAATTCCCATGATTATGGGAATTACAATCTGAAGGATTATGCGAGGCTTCATCAAATTTAGGTTTTTTGGGCTATAAAAGCGTCATTAAGTCTTCATCTTTAGAGAAGACGAAACCCTTCTACAGAAAGACCATCTTTGGGAGTGAAGAACATATGTTTGGAGCCTTGAGGAAGGATTGAAATCAAAGATCATCATCAAGATTGAGCAAAATAGCACATCGATACTAAAATTTCTGGATTTTGGCAAAGAAGAGAAGGAGTCTTGTTATTCAATTTTCTATCAATTTTACCTCTTCTATTTTTTGTAAAATGGTTTATTTGAATGTTGATGATGTTATGAGACCATGTTAGGTTGATTTAGTTTTAGGGATTGCTTTTGAACTATTTTGTCAAAACTCCTATTTTGTTAAATTGAATGAAGTTGTCTTTGATAATTGTTGATTTAAATTATTATCTTGCAACAAATCGAGAGAGTGAGTAAGATAAATTTGTGTAGGATTGTACAACGAGAGTTGGTGACCTATAGACTTAACAATTATCATGTTAATTGAATAGTTATAAGAGAGATCTCGGCTAGTCAATTGATCACCCATAAGATAGTTTAATAACTAATTGAATAGGTTAAGTCATTGGGTAGGTTGAAAGATCATCCAATTGATTCCCTTAAATTCAATTAGGGACAATTAATTACACCTTGAGAGAGGGTAGTTATTACATTCAAAAATCTAGGGTGAGACACAATTCAACAAATAAAATAGGAGGGAGACAAAATAGGGAAAAAAAGTAATCTCTAGTCTTTAGATTCTTGAATTCCGATTTTTCTGCACGTTGGCATTTTCTATTGTTTCGAGTTAGTCTTTTAATTTTCCATATTATTTTTATTAAACAATTTCATTTCTTAAATAAAGTTTTATCTAAATTAAGTACTGTCTGGTCATCAATCCCTATGGGATCAATATCCGCTCTTTTAAGCTACAAGTCACGACTCGTTCACTTGCGATTTTTGAGCATAAAACAAGTTGATAGGTTTTATCATCAACAAATGATAACAAGCTTTTGCTCTATCTCTTAAGGTAAAAGGGAAGTCTAATTCTGATAGCATCCTCTGACTTTTGATGATAATGGAAGGTATCGTAGATTTCAAGGAAATTGACAATATGTGCATTCGGGTCTTCATTCGTTAATCCATAAAATTGCACATTTTATTGAAGCATGTTTAGGAGAACTAGTTTGATTTCAAAGGAAGCTGCTTATATGGGTGGCCCAGCTACACCTTGATTGGTTGCATTGAAGCCCAGTCTCATGAAATCCACAAGGTTTCTCGGTTGATGCACTTGGTTCACTCCCCGATCTAACTCTTGCTGAACTCCTCGACCATTGTTGCTTTTACAGTTCCTTCTTTTTTCTTCTCACTAAGCTCTTCTAATTAAACGATCTAGACGAGTGATATCAAGCTCTACAGTTTCAGCTATGTGACTCGAACTCCTTATAGCTCTTATTTTTATGTAAGAGCACGAACACACACATAAAGAATGGGAAGAACAAAAAAGACTTAAAACTAACTAAACCTAACTGAAACGACTTAGACTAAGAGAACTAAACTAATCTTCACCCTCCCCAAAAATAGCCCAAAAACTTGATCGTGTCGTTCGAGTTTTAAAATTTATAAGCCCTCAAATATCACAACCACACAGGTCACGACTGTAGTATAAAAGGTATCGATCCCACAAGTAAGGGGACTAAGCTAATCCTAAAATCTAAAGCTAACAATATATAAAACTCAAAATAAATAATGCACGAAAAGTAATCACGAAAATTCAATTCAACCACTTAAGTCCAAAATTAAACACAAAGAATTAACAATTGAGCAATATGCAATCACAATAGAAATCAACCTATGGAATTTACCAATTTATAAAAAAGGGAATTTTACTTGTCATGAATGCTAACCTAGTCAATTATGTGTCACTGGAGTGTCGGTTCTAGAATGTCCTAGGGCTGATTACTCTCTCTTAAGTTATAACCATTAAACCATAAATTATAAACTCTAATCAGATTATGGAGTTTGCAATCTTTTAATTCATAAATTATCCAAAACCTAACTAGATCTAAAGCAATCTAATAAACTATTGGAACATCACAAGGGATCTCTTTTAGTATAATTACCAATATGATTTATTACGGTTTCTATTAAATCGCTTAACTCTCATTTATTTGATTTAATAGTTTTTCATTCAGTTCACTCTCCCAGTTTATTACTGAATTATGTAATAATGTAATTAAATCACGGCACTCACCCAAATAACCAAAATCGACTAAATTATCATTAAATCAAAACAAAATCTTGAAGGAGAGTTTAGAACATCATCAATATTCCAAATCCTATTATCATAGTATCCATCTCAATTATATACTTCAATAAAATCGAAACGAAAAGGAAATACAACTTAGAATAGAGGATGGAAGGCAGCAATGTTGGAAAACCCCCTGATCCAGGAAGCACATCGAGTCAACTTTGTCTTCCTCTTCTTCCTTTTCCTTCTTCTCTTTCTCTCTCTCTCTGTATTCCCACTTTAGGGTTTCAACAATGGCTATTTGGAAGCCATCTGTTCTCTGCCTCTTCCTGTTCTTTTTATAATTCTTTATGTTTTAGATAACCCTAGGGTTTTTTCAGGATCCAAAAGGTCCAAAAAATCCCTCAAAATAGAGCGTCTGCATGTCTTCCTGATGCAGGCCACAATCGTGGCTCACATCTAAGCCTTCTATTGTTGGGCCCCAATTTTTTTTATTTAATTAAGCATGAATTGATTAAATTTTGTGGTCTTAGAATATAAATTATTTTGTTTGGAGTTTAATTAGCATGTCAATGATTGGAGGATTTATTGCTTAGATTGATGAAATTGGAAGTATTAAATGGAGAAATTAAGATTAAGTTAGAGTATAGTATGGTGTAAGTTAAATTAAAGAAGTAAGAATGTATAAGGGCAAAATTGGAAGATCACTTAAGGTTAGAAGGCTAAGGCACTACATGAAAGGGCATAGTGGTTGTTGCTCATTCATTTTAGGGCATAAGTGAAAGAAGAGGTTGTCTTGCATTGAAATTGAAGAAGAAATCGTGGAAGAGGGGAAGAGAAGAGAAAAACTAAGGTTTTTAGGATATCTTGAAGAACTTGAAGACTTTGAGGCTAAAACAAGTAAGTATAAGCATTAACCATTCTTGATTGTAGGATGAAGCATAGTTAGGGTTAGTTAGAAGTGAAAACATGGTTGAATGTGGGTAGGAAGTTGTTGATGAATGGTATGAGTTAATGTTTTACTATTTGGTTAATGATGAAGAGTAGTTTATGAATTGGTTTGAGAATAATTTTGGGTTGAAAATGAAGTAGAAAATATTGTTTAGTGATAATAAGGGTTATATATGAAAGGGGGGAAGTGAAAATATGGAAAATGTAGCAAAAAAGGTCTTTGGAATGAGTTTCTAGAGAAGTTCACCGTGGCAAACTCCATTTTTCTTGCAGAGACATATTTTGGTAATTTGGGCATAAATTTTTTTTTAGATGTCCAAACAAGATGATTTTTTATTTGGTGTAAATTAGAGACATAGGGATACAAATTGTGTGAAGGAATCAAGTCTAAATTCAATTTCTAAGAATCTCAATTTTTGGATGGAAGTCGAGAATAGAATTTTGTTTCATGCATAAGGATAGTCCAAAATTGTTTAGGTAGTAACATTCCGATTTTTGAACTGAATTGAATGGAATTTTGTTTATTGTTTAAGGAAATCAAGTGAGGCAAGTGAGGCAAGAGGAGCAAGAGGAAGGGCACATTTGAGCAAGTAACAAGCAAGGATTTCAAGGTGGGTTACAGTTTTATGATTAAGTAATAGGCCATTAATGTGTTCTTTCAAATGATGGAAATAAACGATTTCAACTACTTGACGAACATGTTTTATAACTCTTTGAATGCTTTGAAAAAGTGATATATGTTTGGTATGAGCTTATTTATGACAAAGAACATAAAAATAATTTTTGAAAAGATATTATGTTTGAAAAAGATCAAGTTTCAAAATTTTGCCATTTTGGGCAACAAGTTTACAAGATTATGAAATACATGTTATGTGGGTTTGCTTTGGTCCATTCTGTTGTCAAGTGCACTTTGACTAAAAGCTTCTCTCACCTGCCCCCTATTGGCATGGAGGGGGGGGGATTGAAAATATGGAAAATGTAGCAAAAAAGGTCTTCGGAGTGAGTTTCTGGAGAAGTTCGTCGCAACAAACTTCTGACTTCGCGGCGACGAATTCCATTTTTCCTACAAAGACATGTTTTGGTATTTTGGGCATAACTTTTTTTGTAGATGTCTGAACAAGATAATTTTTAATTTAGTGCAAAATAAAGACATAGGTATACAAATTGTGTGAAGGAATCAAGTCTAAATTCAGTCTATAGGAATCTCAATTTTTGGATGGAAGTCTAGCATATAATTTTGTTTCATGCATAAGGATAGTCCAAAATTGTTTAGGTAGTAACTTTTCGATTTTTGAACCGAATTGAATGGAATTTTGGTTATTGTTTAAGGAAATCAAGTGAAGCAAGTGAGGCAAGGGGAGTAAGAGGAAGGGCACATTTGAGCAAGTAACAAGCAAGGATTTCAAGGTGGGTTATAGTTTTATGATTAAGTAATAGGCCATTAATGTGTTCTTTCAAATGATGGAAATAAACGATTCCAACTACTTCTTGAACATGTTTTATAACTCTTTAAATGCTTTGAAAAAGTGTTATGTGTTTGATATGAGCTTATTGTGCTAATGATTTATGACGAGAACATGAAAATGATTTTTGAAAAGATATTATGTTTGAAAAAGATCAAGTTTTGAAAATTTGCCATTTTGGGCATCAAGCTTACAAAATAATGAAATACATGTTATGTGGGTTTGGTTTGGTCCATTCTGCTGTCAAGTGCACTTCGACTAAAGGCTTCTCCCGCCTGCTTGCTAGTGGCATGGAGCTCCTTTATGGACTCCCTCATGTTTACGACTACACAAAACCACTAAGTGGGATTGTGCTAGTTCGCCTGTTCACGACTTCACAGGACCATTATACGGAAATGTGTTAGTTCGTTCTGTTTATGGACCTTCCAGACCATTTTGATGTGCATATGTGCTAATGATACATTGATAAGATTGATGCATACCTGATTTGCATTATTGAAAATTTGGTTGAGAATCTGAGCAAAATATGCTTTGTGACTCAATGCGAATTTTGTTACGATGGAAAATAAATTTTCAATGGTTTTGCTTATTACTGGTTATAAAATTATTTCCCACAAGCTTTAAGCTCACCCCCATTCCCCTCCCCCTATTCAGGTGATGAGCAAGAGATCGAGTAGGCCAAGTATTTTTAAGTTAGATTTTTGGGAATTCAAGGCTTTAGCCATATTTCAAGTTTTACTAGTTCAAGTGTATTTTGTATTTTGGTTCTCAAACTCAATTGATGTATTTTGGCTTGAAATTTCATTAAAGCTTTGTAAAGAATTTTGCCTATTAATATGAATGGATTGTATTTTGGGGTTGTTATGACCACTTTTAAGTTTTCAAATTGCATTTGATGTTCAAGTGAGTTTGAGGCTTTGGGAAGTAGTTGGTGTTTATGTTTTTGTGTATTTTTTCCTTGGAATTGAATGAATGAGGGTGGTTGAAAAGATTTATGTTTGTATTAATTAAGGTGGGTTGCAAAAGGTTTTGGGATCTGCTTCAGTGGCTTTTGCGCGGCGAGGCCAAGAGTTCGTTGCGGAGAAATTTACCCGAAGCTTTTTATTTTTGTTGGTGTGGTGAGTTCACCACAGCGAAAATAAAATTTCAGGCTTGCCATGGCAAAATTTTAATCTCTCGCCGTGGCGTAAAATTCCTGAAGGGTCCAGAGTATTTTTCCCCATATGTTCGCCGCGGCGAAATATATGTTCGCCACGGTAGTTCCTCTTTGCTTCCAAAGGATTCTTTTTCTAAACCTCCCCCCACGCTCAAGCTTCATGATTCCATGTTCGATGTTGGGCTCAAGAAATGGGGTCCAACATATTGTGGTATCAGAGTGACTAGGTTTAGGTCCAGGTGTAGGACTAGGTCTAGACAAGAATTGGGTAGTTTAAGACATGCAATGCACATGCATTGTTTTAAATGAATAACTTGCATTGTTCTAAATTATTTCACATGATTTGAAATTGTTTTATGCGATTTGAAATCTTCTACATACTTTGAAAATTGTTTTGCATGAATTAAAGAATTTCAATGGTTTTATATTGAAGGAGTGAAAATGTCGTCTCGAAAGAGAACTCGAGGAGCTATGACTCGATCTCACTCTCGCCAGGGGAGCACGAATAAATCCTATGTCCCACAAGATGTGGGGTCACATTCTGCTCCGGATTCTGAGGCACCTAATATGCAACAGGAAGTGCCTCCACCACCCACTCAGATGCTTTAAACACACTCCATGGATCCCGTTTCTTTCAAGCCTTTGCTCAGGCTTTCTCATATGCCATGGGTCAAAGATTTCAGGTTCCAATGCAAGCTCCAGTGGAGAGAAGTGGGTAGTATGATAAGCTCCGCAAGTATGGAGCTGTGGACTTCAATGGGACTATAAATCCTGCTGAAGCATGGCTGAAGAGGACAGAGAGAGTCCTAATTCAAATTAAGTGCAATGATGAAGAGAAACTAGACTATGCAGTCAGTTTGTTGCAGGGGATACATTCCACCGGTGGTAATCAGTGCCCCACAGTCAAGTTATGCCTCCAGTGTTGACATGGAGAGATTTTGTGGAGGTATTTAGGAAGAAGTACCTCTCGGGGGTGTATGTATAAGAGAAAGCCAGGGAGTTTCTAAACCTCACACAGAGGGACATGAGTGTGAGCGAGTATGAGCTGAAGTTCACTCAACTTTCCAGATATGCGGCCATCATTGTGGCCAATGAGGAGGATAAGTGCCGCAAGTTCGAAGGAGGTCTCCACCTGGGGATCAAGTAGAAAGTCTTGATCCATAATCTCTATGACTACCAGCAGTTGGTAGATGCCGCACTCTAGGCTGAGAAGTTAGAAAATATCAAGTATAAGGTAAGCAAGAAGAGGAAGAACAGGGAGCAGTCTTCCAAGAAGGGGATAAGTGCTCCAATGCTTGAGAGGAGTACAAAAAGCTTCCATATACAAAGTGAGGCAGGGAGTAGTGCTTCGGGTAAGAATAAGCAAGCAAGGGCAGTGTCAGTGCAAGTCTCAACAGCATGTGGAAATAGCAGGGTGGAAAGGAGCAGGTACTCAAACCCTCAATGTGAACATTGTGGGAAGTTCCATAAGGGAGAGTG
>JANZXP010000008.1:27466834-27481560 GCA_027576715.1 Erythroxylum flavicans | reverse complement strand
GCTCAAAAGCTTGTACTAACCTTTAAAACACTTAAAACATAAATAAATCACAAACTAACACAATTTTAGCCTAAACATATACTAAATGATTGAACTAATGACTACCATATATCAAACTATGCCCTAAAACACGATGCAATTTATACTTATCAACATCCCTACACTTAAACGTTTGCTTATCCTCTAGCAAACAAAACAAGAAACATCACAAAATCACAAGGCAAACAATGTAACAATGAGACAATGGCTTCAACTTCATGAAATAAATTTAACCTTAAATGCAATCATTCAAGTTGTTACAAATCGTTAACATGCAAAATCCGCGTTTAGGAGCTTTGGACTAAATATACATATTAATCAAAACTTAAATGTCAAGTTTATTTACCTCTTTCAATTGTACACTCACATTAATAATTATTTGATCATTCAAACTTTGAAACTAATCCTAAGTACATTTTCATGAAAAGTTAAGCTATTTACAAGTTCGGTAGGTTTTTAATAGAAAACAAGTTTTTAAAATTTTTTTTGTGGACATGGGCCTAGTCTTTTTACACAGAGGCAAACATTGGTGATGAATGTCGATTCGGTTACTCAACAAAGTCATGTTTTAATAAGTTGCTTGGTTGAAACATCATTATAGTCTTTTAATGCGAAGGTACACATTTATGACGCATGTCGATCCAGTTACTTGGCTATATCATGTTCTAAACTGGCTACTAGCTCTATTCATAAGTCGAAGGCCAGTAGATTAATTTTTTATTTAAAAATTTACAAACACATATTTTATTTTATTTTATTTATTTAATGCCTACCTTATTGCTTTAGCTATTCGTTTTCATGAAAAATACTAGCTAAGCTACTTAATCGAAAGACTTAAAATTATGAATGAATGTGACAACTTATAGGGTGATAAACTAACACTAAATCCTAAGTAACTTGCATATTTTAGCCAAAGAACCTAGATCACTAATTTTACAAGCTAATAAGTCTTCACAACCTAATAGATTATGTTTAAAATTAAATCAATTTCAATCTATCTAAGCCATCAATACATTCACACAATTTACAATATGCAACCTAAATACACTAACATAACAATATGCAAAATTCACACTCAAAGCAAAACACATAACCCTCCCCACACTTGAACAACACATTGTCCTCAAAGTGAGAAGGAGATAAACAAACACATATGGAAAGAAGTAACATAAAATAAAACAAAACAAAAGTTAAAGTTAAAAGAAAAAGGGTTAGAAACAAAACCTTACTGTGATGGAGGTAGGGATGATGTCTGAAGTGGCAATTATACACTTTGATCCTCAAAGTATCGATGAATCTGAAGTATATCGCGGCTCTAAAGTCATTATGTGTAGGCCATCTCCTTCTTCCTTATAGAGTTATCCACAAGTGTGCTAGTAATTGCTTTAGTGTTGGCGGTGATTGTATCGAGTACTAACCAAGTTCTTCTATGTCTTCTTCCTTTTCAGAATCCTCGCTAGACGAGTCCTCTTCTGCTTGTTGAGGTGGCACTGTAACCTAAACCACATTTCCTTAGGGTTACTGGGTTCAAAATGAAGGGAAGTGAAGACTTTGAGGGTGAGCTCCTGGTAGACAGGATATTGGAAGTGTATAAACATTCTCCATTGAATTCTTTGCTAAATTCTTAACCCTATCTCACAATTCTAACTATCAAGCGTATCAAAATCAAAGTATTTCGGGACTACTATCTATTTAACATTAAGGAATTGGAATCAAATACCTTCCTCCTCTGTGTAGATTGGGAAGTGTGCTTTAAAATCTACTGCCCTGTTCTTTCGTCCTCAGCCCGAGACTTGATTTCTTCTCGATGATTGACTGTGCTTCGCTGACTGCTTAAAGCACAACATAATGGACTATAAGTAGGTGGAAGTTAAAATAAAGTGAAAATTTGGAAGTTGGTTAGAGAGAAGTGAGAGCGTTTTGAGGTTTTAAACTTAGAAAGATAAAGTTAAAATGAAAATGAGTGAAAAAATGAAGTAGGAAATGAATATGTAGGTGAAGGAAGTAAAATGGTAAAAATTTCAGCTGGAAATCACATGGATAGATTTACCCTGCCGTAGGCCAAAATCGTGGCATAATTTGACCAATTTATGATTTTTTCATCTTTTGTCCTTATACACGCCAATGAGATTGTTTCCTAACTTCTTTTTAGCACTATCACCTCATTATACTTTCCTTCCCGGTTAGCTATAAAAAATTAATGCCCTACTCTTCCACAATATTTATTTGGAAATGGAACAACCTAACTATAGAATTCAAACTATCTAAAATCAAGAGATAACTAGCAATTCAAAAACTATGGGTTGCCTCCATGCAGTGCTTCTTTTAACATCGTTAGTTTGATGCTCATCTTACTTAAGGTGGTTTAAGAAAATTCTTCAGTGGTGAATCGATTGTCAATCTCATAAAATGCACGCATGCCACCTAGTTGCTTATGATGTCACTTTCCTTTTCCCGATTCTTTCTTCTCCTTCTCTTGCATGGTTTATTTTTTTCCGGAGAACAATTTTGATCTTCATTCTTCTCTTTTTCTCCATCAAGATCTGTTGGCCAGTGGTTGGAGAGGGCTTTTGTCATTTTTGGTTATGGTGAAAGATACCTATTCCTCTCCTACCCTTAAAATTAGCTCACCCCCATCTATATCATTAATTGATCGAGTAATGGTCAAAAATGGCCGACCGAGGATAACTGGGATTTTTGCGTCTTCTTTTATGTCCAATATGCAAAAGTTTGTGGGAAAAGTAAACTTTTCCACGCAAACATATACATCATATATGATACCTTTCGGATGATGAATTGATCTATCCCCCATTTTTACCAGTATCTTGGTGGAGACTATCTCACTGAACCCTATCTTCTAAAATAAGGAATACAACATCATGTTTATGCTGGCTCCTAAATCGGTGAAGGCTTTCTCTATTTTGACACCCTTAATATTGTAGGGGATATAAAAATCCCCTAGATCCTTCTTCTTTAGTGGTGTCATCAATTTCTTTTCTCCTTCCAATTCTTTTTCTACCTTTCCCTTTATTGATTCCATCAGTGTACGCCATGCTTCCAGTTGCTCAATCATGTCTACCACTTTATTCAGCTCAACTCCTTTTAATTTCCTCATGGATTTGATTAGGAATGGAATTAGGGGTTGATACTTGTTCATCTCAGGAAAATTGTACCTTGCCAACAGAGAGTCTTCCTTATTCTCTTACAACTCTGCTTTCCTTTTGTCCTTGAATGGGTTTGGGTTTCGTTGTTCCAGAATGGGGTAGGGAATCTTATCTTGATGCATCTGGGTTGTTTGTAATTCTAGTTCACCTTGAAAAACATTCTTATCAACCTTATTCTTGTCCTTCCCTTCATTGTCTTCAGCTTGGTGCAATTCATTCTCAGTTGCTTATGTAACGACCATGATTCGTTCTTTCTGATTGGACTCGATATTACTTAGGAGGGTATAATATCCTGTCTCCTAAATTTTTAAGGGTTAGAGGTTTAGAAAATTAAGTGCATGTATATTGTATTAATCAATTGACATATTATAGGATGCTTGGATATGGTTTTGATAAATTAGAATTAAATTAGAAATTGATAGATTTAAGTTATTGATTTGGTGTTAAACGTTAAAAATCAAAAGTTTGAGGAGTCAATGTGTAAATTGGCTTAGTAAAATTCATGTGTAGTTTTAGAATGATGATATGTGTAGCTTTGCAATTGGTGACATATATAACCCTACAATTGGTGACATGTGTAGCCTTACAAGTAGTGACATATGGAGGCCTAAATGAGTAACATGTGGAGCCTAAATTTAGTAACACATGGAACAATAGAATAATAACATATGGACCAATAGAATGGTAACACATGGACCAATGAAATGGCGACACATGGATTAGTTTGACTTTCTTTGAACTTTTTAGAGAAAAAAATATATAAAAGGCAACATAAGGGAGAGTGAAGATCTTCCATGAGGTTATAAGAGAGAGAAAAAAAAAAGAGAGAGAAGGAAAGAAAAAGGGGAAGAGAAGAGGAGAAGGAAAGAAGTTACCAAGGTAAGTTGAAATTCTGGTTTCAATTTCATCATCCTCTTTCAATTTATTTTATATATCTTTAGAGCATGTATTTGAAGGAACTCAAAGAACAAAAGTTGTATATATAGGTCTTAGCTCAACCTCTGTGAAATTGGCTTGATAAAATGGTGACTAGAGCTTGAGTTATGCTTGTTTCCCTAATACTACTGGTGACAGACCCTTATGCAGGGACCTTGTATTATTTCCTAATTTTTGAGGGCTTTAAAACCCGAATTAGTCAAATTATAAAACATGAAAATTGATTATTGATGCCTTATTAATGCTTTTTTGAGACGGCTTGGCTAGAAGATGTATTGATAATGATTTATTGTTATTTGAGCATTGGTTGCTAGCCTGTTTCTTACCAGAAAATAAGACAAAATTTGGATAGGGATTGTATTCTAAAAGGAGATGTTGTTCATGTAATTTTTAGATATATCAAGACTAATGGGAATTTCATTTTAGGGGGCACAAGAATTATGGTATTTGGATTTTTTTAGCGAGGTATATGATTAAAAGGAGACAGCTTGTTTATAAGGAACATTAGGAAGAAATGGATCTAATCATTGCACTTAAGGATTGCCTACATATTCTCGCTATTTGTTATCAGTGAACAATGTTCATATGCATATCTAATAGGTTCTTAGAGTGATTGTCAATACCCATATATTGTCAGGACTTCAAGGTAATAGCTCGTTGGAGTTTTCTGTGAGTTAACATAGATGTTTCTCACTATGATTGATTTATTTTTTGTAAATTTCAGTTATTGAATTGTTACTTATATGATTGTTATAATTTTGGACATTGTTCGTCTGAGGAGTTTGATATTTGGGACTGTATATGGAAGTGTTTTCAAATTGACTGTCAATTGCTTATTATGTGATTATCCTTGAAATGGTTATCCTTGAAATGCTTATTTGATTCAAATTGAATGTGAATTTTGGAAAATCAGTTACATTGATGGAAGCAAATGATGTGTGAGATGATTCATATCATTGCATTTGACATTCAAGATGAGTTAATTGGAGTAGTGATCAAAATGACCAACATGTAGACATTCAGGGTGAAATGCTTGTAATCAGGGCCTAAGGCTCGTACTGTGAAATCAGGGCTCAATGTTCGTAATTTAAAATCAGGGCTTAAAGCTCATAATGTGATTAGGGCTATAATGCTTGTTAAGCTGGCCAGCAGAAAATTATTTGAAACCCAGGGTGTGAATTGGCATATTTGATCACAAAAAAAAAACAAAGAAGAAATAAAGCATATGTGTATTTGTATTCGCCCTTTTGCATATATGATATGTTTGAATTGAATCAAAATATTGCAATACATTTGGATATCATTGATAATGTGATATGGTGATTAGAACTATTCTATGTGATATTATTATTGATGTACAATAATATGTTGTTGCAACTGTCCTCTATAATATGACTTACGTGAGTGCATCGATGATGGTTCACTCACTAAGTTCACAAACTCATCAAAATTGCAATGTTGTTTTCAAATACAGAATAGATCTAGCTAGTTTAGTTGGAGTATAACTTCTGCATTTGGATATGAGTTAGTGGTCGGGATTAGTTGTATCTGTAGATGTTTCTAGTTATTTCTCATCAAGAATAACATTGTCATATTATCTTGTTGATATCAGACTTTCTTTATGTCTTTTGAATATTACACAAATTGTGATATACCGCTTGTTATTATTTGGTATATGCTTTGGGCATTAAATATAATGCCAAGATTTATGAAATATTTTGATATATGTATATATATTTTATTGAGACAATTTAAAAGAAAGTTGAGCTTTCCTTTATGTGGTTTACACAAGTTAAATATGGAAGGTATTTTTTGAAAGGAAGGTCGAACTTTGGCAATTTGTTGATTAAAATGCCTCTGTGCTATATGATATTATGTGTAAGGTGGAAAAAATCTTTTTGAATTTTTTTCTAACATATCATTTCAGTGGAGTATAGCCTCGAATCTCCTCTGATTTGCTTAGGAATATGCTCTATTGGAGTGATATGTTACAGTTCCTGCATTTCGGGTTGCTATTGCTTCTGCCAATTGACCTACTTGGACTTCCAGGTTATGTATATAGGAGGCGTGATTCTTTGTAACTTGCTCAAATTTTCCTTCTAGCCTCTTATGTACATCCTCCATACCTCCAATTTTAACTAAAATTTTGTCCAATTTGGATTCCATTGAACTCGGTTTATCTTGCTGGAAACCTAGTGGTCCTTAAGGTTTGAACTATCCTCCAGCGTTGTTCAATCAAGAGAAGTTCCTAAGGTTGTATGTGTTAGAGTAGGGATTGTTTCCCCCTCCTCGACCATGTTGGGTTCCTATGTAGTTTACTTGCTCTGATCCATTATCCTTCATCAAGAAGCAATCTACTGTATTATGATCCATCTGCCCACATAGTTCACACTTCAGCTGAACAACTTTTATTATATTTAAGGTTGAAACCTTCATGTTGTTTAGCTATCGAGTTAAATTATCAATTTTATCTGCATTTTTATCATTTGATCGACAGTTACAACTTCTTTTTGCTCACGGAGATTTATAGGTTGTTTACTTTGCTCGTTTGTCTATAAGCAGCTATTACTTGCCATTTCTTCTAACAACTCTTCTGCTTTATTTACCTTCTTCCTCATAAGTGAACCTCTTAAAGCCACATTGATAAGTGTGAATTGCATCATGTTTTAGGGCTTAATTTGATATGTATTTAATTATTAACTTAATCGTTTAGTATGTGTTTATGTTAGAATTGTATTAGTTTGTTAATTAATTGTGTTTAATTGTTTTTAGGGGTTAGTACAAGTCTTTGAGCTTAATTATTATATTTTTGAGGTACCTTGATGTGTATGTTAGTATTTTAGGGTCAACATTGAAGAACAAAGAAGTCTCTGAGACAATTAGACAAAAACAATAACCTACGATCGTGGCACAACAAGCCACGATCATGATATAAGCACTGGAGTTAGCCCACGATCATGGCCCATATGACACGATTGTGAAAGAAGCCTAGGATCTAGCCCACAATTATGGCCTACATTGAATAGAGGTGTAGACACTCAAAAACGTCAAGTTTTGAGGGAGTTTTTGGACCTTTCAGACCCTGGAAAAACCTAAGGCTGCCCAAAAAACAAAGGGTATATAAAGAATAAGACAAAGAAGAGGAGTAGTTTTTGCATCAACTACTTTTGGGAGAAAACCTTAAAGAGGATTATTGAAAGATTAAAAAAGAGAAGAAGGAAGAGAGAAGTGGAGAAGAAGCTGACATAGATGTACTTCCTAGATTTGGAGTTTCCTGACGTCGTTGCCTCCTGTCTCCATACAAGATCATATTTCTTGTTATTTTCCACTTTTATTATTGTATAAAATTGGGAATATCAGTTTGATGATAGGATTTGTGAATGTTGAGATATTTTATACTCACCTTCGGGTTTATTATCTTTGATTTAATAAAATCTGATTATTTTATATTTATTGGATTTATTGTGATTGATTTTTGTGATTACATAATTTGGTAATAGACTAAGAGGATGAATCAAATGAAAAATAATTAAATTGAGTTAACGAGAGTTAGGCAATTTAATAAGAACAAGAAATTAATCAAATCGATAATTGTGTGAAGAGAGATCTCACATAAGTTCCTAACAGTTTATTGGATAGCTTCATATCTAATTAAGCTTTTGGATAGATTATTAATTAAGAAATTTCATTTTCCATAATTTGATTAGGTTTATAATTTAGGGTTAATGGTTATAACTAGAGAGAGAGTAATAAACCCTAGGATCGTCTAGAATCAATAATCCGATATTTCATAACAGATTATGTTAGCGTTAAAGTAGGTAAAAATTCCCCTTTTTCTCAATTAATAGTTCCTTTAGGTTGATTCTTGAGTGTGGTTTATAATTGCTACTTTGTTAATATTTTCTTAATTGATTCTTGGAATTGAGTTGTGTGATTGAATTAAATTCTTGCCTTAGTTTTGTAACATTTTGAATTATTACGAATTGTTTTGGCTTTAGATTTTAGGATTAGATTATCCCTCCTTACGGGATCGACACCTTAGGTACTACACAATTGACTCGTAAACTTGTGAATTATTGAGGTTATTAATTAGAACTCATAGACATTGAAAAACCACAATCACGCATCAATTGTGCCTCTCGTATATGGGGTTAATCCGTTATAGAACATTTATAAAATAAATTCTTTAGGTAGGTTATAGTGTGGACATTTTCTTTGTAAGTCTTCGTATCACTCCCACATTGCATAAATCGATTCCCCATCACCTTGCTAAAAGTTTGTGATCTTTTTGATAATCTTTATAGTCTTGGTAAGGGGGAAGTACTTATCTAAGAAGGCACAAACTAATTGGTCCCAAGTGGTGACATTATTCGGGTTGAGGGAATAGTACCAAGCTTTTGCTCTATCCTTAAAGTGAAAAGGAAGAGTCTAATTCTTACAGCATCCTCCAACATCTAATGATAACGAAAGGTATTGCAAATTTCAAGGAAATTAACAATATGTGCATTTAGGTCTTCATTCATTAATCCATAAAACTGTACATTTTATTGAAGCATGCTTCGGAAAGCTGGATTGATTTCAAAGGAAGCTACTTGCATAGGTGGCCTAGCTACACCTTGATTGGCTGCATTGTAGCCTGGTCTTATGAAATCCATAAGGGTTCTAAGTTGATGCCATTAGTTCACTCCTCGATCCATCTTTTGCTGAAACTCCTCGACCATTATTGCTTTTGTGGTTTCTTCTTTTTCTTCTTCACACTGAGCTCTTCTAATTGAATGTTCTAAACGAGTGATGTCAAGCCCTATAGTTTCAGCTATGCAACTCAAACTCCTTGTAATTCTTGTGATCATGCAAGAGCACGAATACACAAGGAAAGAATGGGAAGAAGAGAAAAAACTTAAAACTAACTAAAACACCTTAGAATAAGAGAACTCAACTAATCTTCACCTTCCCCAACAATGACTCCAAAAACTTGATCGTGTCATTCGAGCTTTAAAATTTATAAGCCCTTAAATATGGCAAGCACAGGAGTTGTGACTGTAGTATAACAGGTTTTAATCCCACGAGGAAGGAGACTAGTTTAATCCTAAAATCTAAAGCCAACAATATATAAAACTCAAAATAAACAATGCATGAAAAGTAATCACGAGAATTGAGTTTAATCACTTAAACTAAGGAATTTACCAATTTATGAGAAAGGAGATTTTACTTGTCATTAATGCTAACCAAGTCAATTATGTGTTAATAGAGTGTCAGTTTTAGAATGTCCTAGGGGTGATTACTTTCTCTCGAGTTATAACCATTAAACCCTAAATTATAAACCCTAATCAGATTATGGAGTTTGCAATCTCTCAATTCACAAGTTATCCAAAACCTAATTAGATATGAAGCACTCTAATAAACTATTATAACATTACACGAGATCTCTCTCCGTATAATTACCAATATGATTTATTACGATTTCTATTAAATTGCTTAACTCTCATTAATCCGATTTAATCATTTTTCATTTGGTTCACCCTCTCAGTTTTTTACTGAATTATGCAATAATGTAATTAAATCACAACATTCATCTAAATAACACAATCAACTAAATTAGCATTAAATCAAAATAAAATCCCAAAGGAATGTTTAGAACATATTCAATATTCCAAATCCTATCATCATAATATCCATTTCAATTTTATACATCAATAAAATCAAAACGGAAAGGAAATATAACTTGGAATAGATGATGGAAGGTAGCGATGTCAGAAAACCTCCTGATCTGGGAAGTATGTCGAGTTAGCTTCGTCTGCCTCTTCTTTCATTTCCTTCTTCTCTTTCTCTCTCTCGGTATTCTCAGTTAGGGTTTTAATGGTGGCTACTTTCAAGTTCCCCTTTCCCTGCATCTTTTTTTGATCTTTTTATCCTTCTTTGTGTTTTGGGTAACCCTAGGATTTTTCCAAGGCCCAAAAGGCCTCAAAATAGAGCATCTACATGTCTGCTAGACGCAGGCCAGGACTGTGGCCCTGCAAGTTACTATAATGGCTCACATCTGAGCCCTTTGTCATGACCATGGCATGTAGGCCACGATCGTGGGCAGTTTTTTGAGTTTCTATCAAGATTGTGGCATGAAGGCCATGATTGTAGGCCAAACTTGGACCTTCTGTCACGCTATTGTTTCGGCTTGAATGTCTTCAAAACTCCTCCGTTCTTCAATCTTAATCCTAAAACACTAACAAACAAATCAACGTACCTCAAAAACATAATATTTAAGCTTAAAAGCTTATACTAACCCTTAAGACACTTAAAACATAAATAAATCACAAACTAACACAATTTTAGCCCAAACACATACTAAATGATTGAATTAATGGCTAAACTTATGCCCTAAAATACGATGCAATTTACATTTATCAGAATACCTTTAAATAATTGTCACTAAACTACAATCAAATCGATTGGCTATAGGGCATAAACTAACATAAGCATCATCGTGTCATATTTATATGAATAAGCCATTTTGAAGTTATTAATATTAATTGAATAAATGAGGTATTTTTAAGTTGTGATACTTTATTAGGGTGTTGATTATGGTAGTTAAGAGTGTTCTAAGTGAGATTGAGGCTCTTTTTCACTTGGAAGAAGATTGTAGAAATAATCTCTCTTTGCCAAAAAAAGGTTCTACAAAGGTTATTCTTCACCTTGAAAGAGGAAGTATAGGTTCCAAGAAGTGTCTTGGGAGTGGAAGTAGGCAAAGATTGTTTACCGAACCAATATAAATCAGTTTGTATTCTTTCATCCTTATCTTCTTTAAATTGAATTTTCAATTGTTTGATTAATTTATATTAAACAATTTCCTCATCCTTATATACATTGATTGTTATTAATTGAGTACATTGGTTAGAAAAATTATTGAATTTTGTAAACACTCAATTTACCCCCTCCTAGGTATGATTAGGGATTGGCAAGTAATATTAGAGCGGATATATTAGGCTAGCATTCCAAACAAAATCCTATAGAAAAGATCATAATGGCATATTTAGGAGCATCATCATCATCATTTAACTAAGAAGGACAGAGTATTAGTAGACCATCTTTTTTTTTAAAGAAATGATTATCTTTATTAAGAAACTAGGATAAGATTCTTCTTAATTTCGAAAAGTGTAGAACTATGGAAAATACTGTCAAGCCCCTTATTATTAAAAAATTAAGGAAGTTTAAAAAGAGTTGGATGCATGCATAAGTGAGAATGAAAATATGAAAATTGAATTGCATAGCATTAAGGCATCCAAAAATATGATTATTGATGACAATCATGACTTAGATACTTTAAGGCGTGAAAATGAAAGATTAAAAAAGGTGGTAGATTCTTTAAAGGACTTTTTATTCAATTTTACTAATGGGAGTAAAAAACTAGAAAACGTGCTAGGAGCTCAAAAGAATTCCAATAATGTGCATATAATATGATACAACTATTGAAGTGAAGGCACTTATAAAATCACAATTGTCAAGGGAAAATATTTGCATTGTGAAGAACCAGTATCGAATATGACAAATAAGTATAGAGCTTCCACATCTAAACATATGTGTGCATATTCAACATCTACTAGGACTAATCCTAAAAACAAGCATTATACATAAAAGGAAAAATAGGCATACCTTCTATAATAACATGCAAACCAGCTCCCTGAAAAAAGCATACATCAAGTTTTCATTCATAGTAGACATCATAGAGATAATTGTAAAACATTTTACTACCTATGAGAACATTTAATAACTGTAATGTGAAAATGAAGATTCCATATTATGCATACACAAAAACATGTCTAAGAAATTCATATATGTATCATCATCACTCACATAACATAGTATGCCATTTTTATGGTAAATATGAACATGCTAATAAATTTTGTTTTCTTAAAAAAAGAATGTTAAGCAAACCCCTGAAAGTGTAGGCTAAAAAGAAGAAGGTACCTAACAACCAAGGAGCTAAGCTTATTTGGGTTCCTAAAACACAATGATTATCTTGATTTGTAAGATTATTAGAAAAGAAAGCAAATGGTATTTAGTAGAGATAGTAGTTATTACAGTGAGTATTAACAAGGAGTTTATGTATTTTATTATGATAAATCTAACTCTCTTATGTCTAAGAAAATCTTGAAATGTTTATGTAGAATCTGTAGAATTTAGCTACTAAAGACTTCTTAAAAGAGAAAATTTTTGAACCAAGTGAGAGAGATAAGAAGGACAACAAGTCTCCAATATATTGTAAACTCAAAAAGAATCTTCATTCAAATCTCTCATAATTAATGTTCAACATGAGATAATCATTAGTTCATTATTTAGAAATATGAGATAATTTGAGTAAGAAAGAGGTAGGGCACACTCACTAAATTTTATATATGTCAATTTGAGTATAAATCCTTGGTGATGATTATTTGGGTTTGAATAATGAATAAGGTCTTTAATAATTTTTTAAAAAAGTGTCAATCTTAGTACCTAGAATTAGAGATTATATTTAAAATGAGGTTGTTAAGATATAATTTACATTAATTTGGGCAATAAGCTTTCTAAATCATTAAATAAATACAAGATTTTACTTAATAAGAAGAGAATTAGGTATGTTTGACGGAAATTATATGTAATAAAGATACCCTTTTATTTTTTGAATGAATTTGTATGTTTGAAGTCTCTTTTAAGGATTTTGATAATTTTTATTAATAATACCATGACTAATTAAGTTTTTGAGGTTTAAATTTGAGTTTTAAAGTTGTTTCTTAACTTTCCAAAACACACTAGTTGATCAATATCCTTGTGTAGTTGACAAATGTAACAAAAAACAATGGTTTTTTCTTTATAGTGAGTTTGTTCTTTGTTTGGTTGCTTATCTAGTTGCCCAGTTACTTATACTAGTTGATCAATGTCTTTAAGTGGTCAACCAATGCTCTCTTTTCCAAGAAAACTAATCACCTAGTATAGTTTAGTGGTCAACCAATGTTTTTGATTTTGAGACTACCTTTCTTTCTCAAGAGTGTTATGGAGAGTTTGGTTGCACTCACTAGTCATCCAGATACCCTCATTGGTTAGCCAATATCACTTACTGATCAACCAATATAGTTGGGCTTTAAAACTAAACAAAAAGTTTCACTATAACTCCACTACTTACTCTTTTTATCTCTGAAACACCAGTATTGTTAAATGAATCCTCCAGTTTTAAAATCTCCTCAATCTCTTTTCTTTTACTCTCATATTTTTTGTTTATATCTTCCAAAACCCTGAGCAATTCACTCTTTCCCTTGAAAAATATGATCCCCCATTATATAGAAATATCATTAAATTTCATTAAATTGAAAAATTTTCATTATTGAATTTCATGTTGGGATCCTAAAAACTTTTCTTTATTAAAAATTATTTTTCAAATTGACGCCTTCATAGTTAAATTGTAAAAGGATTTAAGGTTGTTTCCCTTTCAATTATTTTGATTCATCTTTAGTTTTGTTCAATTTTGGTATTTTGAGCACTTTTAAATTTAAAATTTTGAATTTTTAGGGCTTTTGAAATTATACATTCTTCTATGAAATTGATTGTTAGGTATTGCAATTATGTTTTTATTTTTTACAATTATAACCTCTAATTTTTTCAAAACTTGCCCATGGTGCTTTACTTGAATCTTCTAAGTTAAGCACATTACCAAAATTGGGAATTTTCAAATTAGAAACAACTAAGGATGTTTCTATAAAAAATTGACTTTTTTGACTCTTTAAATATTCAATAACATTCTTTATAGAGAAAGTTTATCATTTTTAATCAAATATGTTTTTTTTAGAGAAGTGCTTTAAAGGCAATCACCTTTAGCACTTATTGTACAAATCATTTTATGATTAGTAAAGGCATTTTTTATTATTTCGATGATCATATATTTGTGGATTTGATGTTGATCTCAAATTGATTTAATGAAGTCCTTGATACAAAACATAGCAAAGAGGAAATCATGATGAGATCATGATAATGAGATTCCTATCATGTGTAATTATGTTAGTATATAAACTTTCCTTAGTCAAAAGATTAATAAGATGGGATATCATTAATCCGAATAGACTAGCACATATTATACTCCTTGATTGAATCAAGCAGTAGATCTCATATGCTGTAGATATGAGTTGTTTAGAGTTAAAATGTGGATGCTTACTAAGGTAGTAAGTACATTGGATTGACCTACTATGAGACAATCATATGGATATTTTATTCCAGTGTCAATGTTAGTCTCATTATAGCAATGGTGCAAGTGTCCTTTGACTTGAGGTGCTCTAGCATATCTCGAATACTGATTTTGTGCTTTGACTCCATTCATCTGTGCCTTTTAGGGGTTACTTATAGGGTGGTGATTGGCTACAACTTGAGGTATTCGGAGGTTATTGAGTAGCCAATAAAAGATTCACCACTCCTGATAGAAGGAGATGATACCTACAACATCTTGTCGGGTTCATTACTCGGAAGTCTCTAGCCAGAGCATATATGTTAATGGGGCGTCCGCGAAAGCGGAACAAAACCGTGAGGTTGCGAGGTCGAGTCGCAGCCAAAGCGGACAATTCTGATTAAGGT
>JANZXP010000008.1:27421281-27452826 GCA_027576715.1 Erythroxylum flavicans | reverse complement strand
CAAGCATTCACATGATCTCATCTTCTAAAGATGGATTAGGTTGGATCTTTTAGTAGTAAGAAGAAGGTAGCAAGCTATTTAAGTGACTAGTATGATATTATGGCCAAAAATCAATTTGATGGAGGTTAGTAGGAGTTTCGGTGGAGGGAAAAAATGGAGAAGTAAAAACATGAAGAAGTGAAGAAGATGAAGCTTCGTGAGGTAGAGAAGAGCAAAAATGAAAGACCAAAATTCACTTAAAATGGGTGTATTCGTGAGTGAGGGATGAGTGACAAGTGTTGGTGACACTTGTCACCATCCTATGGTTCCATTTGGACCCCTCTTTAAAAACTAATCCATTTAACTCCAATTTCTAATCCAATTGTCTCCAAATTTCAATAACATATGTCATTAATTCCCAAAGTCATTAGTAAAAATTTTCACTACCATTTGATTCTTAATTCTACTGCTATTTGTCAATTGTCTTGCCACTTGGCATTTTTCCTAGTCCAAATTTTACCCAATTTTTTTTGAAATTTTCTAAAAATCTCCAGAAATTCTAAATCACTAAATACACTCTCTAAATTAATTTTTCAACATATAAAAATCACAATTCTCCATAAAATCACATTCACAATTCAATTATAAATCAATTATACCCAGAATGTCTATGAATGCATGTAAAATTATTTTCATGTGCAAAAATTCAATATTCATGAATATGAGCATATCATATAATGTATGAGCATGAAAAATGTATTTCTAAGATCTCATTAATCACTCATATTTACTATTCTGACCTCCTAAAGGTAACGGGATGTTACAGTTATTCACCCAAATAGACTATGTAATTGAATAAAATAGCATGTCTTCTCACTTTAGTGGATCTTCTCAACTGAGTTGGTTCTTGTAACTTAGGAACCTCAATTTGTACAGGTATAGGTTCCTGTTCTTGTACTAGTATGGTATCAAGACCTTGATCCACTGGTTCTAAGTGTATAAGTGATGAATATGAAATAATTGTAGTACCTGTCCTACTGTCATTTGAAGGTTAAGAAGGACCACCCTCATCATAGACATCATATTCCAAAACTTATCTATTTGTGACTCTACAATTCTAGACCCTCTGTATCTACAGTAAAATTTGTAGCCCTTAAAGTGGTTAAGATATCCGACAAAATAACGAGTAGAACGAGTGATTTATTTTTATAAAGATTATGTAAACTTACCTCAATAGGGCAGCTCAAATACAAAAGCGGGCAAGGCTAGGCTTCCACCCTTTTTAGATTTCAAATGGTGTCTTTGATACTAATTTGCTTGGGACTCTATTAAGTATATATAAGGTTGTCTCTATGGCTTCTCTCCAAAGGTATTTAGATAGGTTAGTCTTACTCTGCATTAACCTCATTATGTTCTTTAGGATGCAATTATGCCTTTTGGCTACATCAATTTGTTCAGGACTACCTATCATAGTGAAATGGGCGACTATTCCACATGATTCCACAGATCTAGCAGACAGATCATTTTGTTGTCCTATAACCCCATGTTTGCCATAATATTCTCCTCCACAGTCAAACCTGACAATCTTGATGGACCTTCCTAATTGGTTCTCAACCTCATCCTTAAAGATCTTGAATTTCTCAAGAATTTCAGACTTTTCTTTAAGTAAGAATTCATAACTATAACAGGAATAGTCATTAATAAAAATCAGAAAATATCTAGAATTACACAACGTTACTATATAAGGCCTATAAATATATGTATGTATTAGATATAATAAACCAAAAGTCAAGCTTACGAATATCATTCCGTACAGACCGATATCGACAAAAAGGTACCATACTGGTCGAAAATTAGAACGATACTGCCCCTTTTGGTATTGGGTATGAATATCGGTCGGTATTGGAGGTTTCGTTAAGTATCGATCAGTATTTGAAATATTGGTAAAATACCAGGTGCTACCGTGAAATTTGAAAAGTATAGGGACTAAATAGCAAAAAATAATTTAATAAAATCACCCACTAATGACCCAACTCTATCACTCAATTTTCACTCTCTCTCTCACGCACGCCACTCTCTCTCTCTCACCCTCTGTCACCGTCGCTCTTCATCGTCGTCCTCCACAGTGATGCCATCGCACCTCTCCTCGCCTGCTAGTCTATACGCCTCCCTCTCCATCGCGACTCTGTCTCCTCCACTTTAGTCTCCACTGTACCTCAACGTGCCTCTCCTCCTTGGCTCCGCCTACTGCTGCCTCGCTCCACCTGTCCTCCACCTGCTACTGGCTCTGTACATCTCCACCATCACTGCTTACTCCTGCCTCCTGCTTGTCTTCCACAAAAACCAAATCTGGTTCAAATCTAACACACCAAAAAGCTGACCCAACCACTGACTTTATGATATTTTGCGTGTTTTAGATTTTTTTGCTCCTAAACTTGAATTGCATTTGTGAATTTCTGATTGTGAGATTGTGAATGGTTGGAAGTTTGTGAATGGTTGGAGGAAATTGGAATTGAATTGTTGTGAATGATTGGATTTGGATTTGAATGAAATGGACGAAGGGTGTTGTTTATCTGTTGATTGATTTTGTCTTGTTTATAAGTTTGGTTTGGAATTGGAAATTCATAATAAGTCAGGGCCTTAGGTCAGTTTTTGGAATTTGATTAGATTGGATTGGATTATTACAATTTACAAATACAAATTAAATTATAAATAAATTAGATAGAAATTAAATTAAATGAAATTAAGCCTATCTATATAATTTCAATTTAATTGGAATTATTTGGGCAGAATTTAATATACATACTAAGAATTTTTTATTGGAATTTCTTTTGTTCAAATTTAATTCAATTTTAATTTTGAATTTTAACTTTAATTTAGATTAGTTTCAATCTTTTTTTAATTCATAATTTAAGAAACTATGTTTTTATTATAATTGAAGACGACATATGATAAAATTTATTTTGAAAACAAATTTGAATTAATGGATAAATTTAATTTACTGATTTCAGATGTAACGAATTTGATTTATACTTAATCTGGTCAGATATGTTTCTAATCTAATATTTGAATATGAAACACAAGATCTCTGAGTTCACTCATAATTATTTTTTGTATAATAAGTCATACAACAAACTAAATCATAAGGCTAATTTGAAATCAACATTCTTATTTATAAGTAAGTGATGCAGTTATATTAATGAATAAATTAATACAAAATGAGTTATATTACATATGATGTGACAGGATCCATCCCGGAGTTTCCTTTCGAGAGCCTGAATTGAGCCCTCCTAGTGACCCCACAGTAGCCCTCCAATCGAAATCTAACTCAACTGAAGGATTCCCGCAAAGCCAAGCCATTCAACTATTAAAAACCTTTTATAATTTAACTTTTACAAGCGCGGAAAATAATGGGAACTTTTTTTCAAAATGTTTTATTAAAAATTTTGGTATCATAACGACTGCTTTTCTAAGATTCTCAAATCTCAAAAACTTGCATAACACATTTTAAAACACTTCTATATTCACACAAATTTCTCAGCTACAAATTATGGACTTTAAGTCTACTCACAAGCAACCCTAAACAAATAATTTTCAACATTTTAAATACATGATTGAGGATCAAAACCCTCGTAGTTCATTAAGAAAAGATATTTACAATTCCACTAATATTCACAATATCACACTTTTGAACTCTTTCCAAAATAACTTAAAATTTATCCCATACATAGCAAAAATAACACAAACACAACAACACTCGATGATATAACTAATCTTGAGGTGGAGTTCCAATTACTGCAACACCTGTATGCATACCTCGGTTGGTTTATTTAAAAACATAAAAATAAGAGTGAGCTAAACGAGTTCAGTAAGTGTAATTAGTTTATAAGAAAATTAAAGTTTTCATAACAATATAACTGCAATATTCTATACAATCATAAAGCTCATGGTAAAACATTTCCATAATAATTTATTCGTGCATCATCAAATCTGGTAATAACATAACATTTTGTAAAACACAATTTCAATTTTTTTGAAAAACTATTTCGAAATTAAATTCATCTTATTAAATTTTCCATTTTCCATTTTACTTAATCAATAAACAGTTGTGGCAATAAGTTTTCTAAAAACTTTAATACTAAAAAATAAGCCAACCACTAGAATTAGTATCATATGGTACCTCTTAAATCACTTTTAACATAAATAGTGGCATAATTACTATTTTCATGACTTTCCTTACTTAGCATAGCCCACCACTAGTTTCTTTACCATACGGTACACTAGGATTAAAGTCACGGAGCTAGTTCTGCATCGCTTACATGTAACAGGTTAACCATTATAGACTAGTAGTTATGGAACTAGTTCTGCATCGTTACCCGTAACAAGTCACAGAGCTGGTTCTGCATCGCTTACCTGTGACTGGTTAACCACTATTTACAGAGCTGGTTCTACATCGCTTACCCGTAATAGGTTAACCACTATAAATATACTGGTATAATAACATGTATAAAGCCCATCGGTGTACCATAGGCAAAAGCAACTCTTAAATTTACGACTCATCTTATTTTTAAATGAAGCGTAGGAGGATCCATAATTGAATTACTTCAATGTAACTCCTAATCATATAAATTTAACTTTTAAATTACAACACACAAATTGCCAAAGCATACACTTATACTAGCAATATTCACTTGTAAAATATCATTTGCATAAAAATCAGTATAAATATTCATTTCATGATCAAATGAAAACCAATTGCATAAACTCAATTTAAAGAACAATCACATGTCATCAATTCTTTTACAAAGAACTAAGTTGTATAAAACAATTAAAATACACTCACACATCATCAATTTTTTTCCAAAGAATTAAGTCATATAAAACAGTTAAAATATATTCACATATCATCAATTCTTTTTCAATGAATTAAGTCATATAAAATAGTTAAAATACACTCACAACTTGCTAGTCTCCATAAATAGAAATAATTTGCATAAAATCAATTTAAAGAATACTCACATGTCATCAATTCTTTTGCAAATAATTTACTCATATAAAAAAATTAAAATACATTCACATTTTTGCACACTTATCTTCAAGCACACTCACGCGTTATGTGCCTCTCCTTTACCTACACAAAATGCATTTTGCTTAGGCATTTATTTTCAAATTAGGAAATAAGGCATTAAAACTATATATTCACTTTAACTGAATTCGAGATTTGTATCTAATCGTGTAACATGCTTGTTAATCATATTTCTGCTTAATTCTGTAAGCTAACATATTGGTCACCATTTCCAAATCTAACTTCAAAAGTCACTTAAATACCATATTTTATCCATTCTAACTTACCAATGCCTTCAGAACACAATCTCACCCAATTTAATTCACTACATCACAATCATGCATGATGAGTCACAGTTATGACCTATGTCTAGAATCCATACCTCCACTTTTTCCTTAATTTTCATATAGTGAACATTCAAATTAGGTTTTTAGGTCTTCTAGATATTTTTTCTCCTATGTCTCTAGTTTCTATATCATTAAAAATCATCTCATTATAACTTATAAATGGTGAAAAATGTACCAAATATCAGAAGCTATTTCAACATAGGGGCAGTATTAAGTTACCATTTTAAATCTCAAATTTCAATATCATTTATCCCGAATTAGGTCTAGGTTTCTTCTAGATATTTTTATTCATATGTCTTAGGATTTAGCTCCAATTGAAATCACCTCATTTGGAGGTTTGTAGGCCAAGTTATGGTCAAAACATTGGGACTAGTTCAAGTTAACCTAAGACAAAATCTCACTACATATTCCTCTCTTGTCATATTCATCCCTTAAATGCTTCCAAACTTATTATGTATTCCATGGAAAGACAAACATCATCATTTATCTTACATAAATATATCCCACTAAAAAGCCCCAAAACTAGAAATTTAGGTGAGAAAATTTCTATTCTTTTTAATTCTCATTTAATGGATTCCACACTTCACCTTCCTATTGGTTCTCTTCTAATGATTCATCAAACACATGTCATCATCTCATTGGTCATCTCTATAACTCATCAATCCACTAATATTATGTAAAAATATTAAATTGCCTTTAATTAGTACAAAAAGACCAAATTGCCCTTTGATGCATTTAATTGACCAACTAACCGAATTAAATCCCGAAAACATTCCACAACTGTCTTATTTTCAAATTGACCATGAAATACTCTAATTAGGGTCAATACTTATTGATTGGATGCTTTTAACAATTTTGAACGGCTTTAAAATCATCAATATCCATTATTTTCCAAAAAGGGCATTTTAGTCCAATAATTTTAGATTACCCGAATTCTATTCAAACAACTTTCGATTTGACCTGTTTTAGTTCCTATGAATTCCAATCCTAATTTTGGAGCTTTTCATCATATTTTGAGTTATTCAGTAACTTTTTGATTGCTCGGAAGAATTTTCAAATTGAATTCGAAATCACTAAATGTCACTGAAATCATCCATATTTAATTCAAAAGTATCACCTAAATCTCCTAAGCACATTTTGGGGCTTTTAAAACTCGTTCGGACTCTTTCCGTAGCTTTTTAGAGTTTTCAAAAATTTTCCGAGGAATTTTCGATCAAGTCCAGAGTCATCTTTGGCCTATCCATGACCTTTGTTATAACCTCAATAATACATGTAAACGCTTAAAATACTTTAATATACCATAAATAAAGCATACTCTATAAAATGCATGTACAATACATTACATAGTACAATCATCAAACTAGGATATTACATGATAGATATGCATATTTTTTAATTGTATATGTTAAATACTTGAATTGTTTGTTTTTCTTATTGAAGAATTTTGTTAAATAAAATTGGATTGTTTTAGATGAAATTGAATTGTAATGATGTAATTATACAAAATTAGTTATATTATATATGATGGACATATGTATTGTGTAATTGTGTATGTTGAATACTTGAATTGTTGGTTTTTCTTATTGAAGAATTGTGTTGGATAAAATTGAATTATGTTGGATGAAATTGAATTGTGTATGATGTAATCATATAAAATGAGTTATATTACATATGATGGGCATACGTATTGTGTAATTGTGTATGTTGAATACTTGAATTGTTGGTTTTTCTTACTGAAGAATTGTATTGGATAAAATTAGATTGTGTTGGATGAAATTGAATTGTGTATGATGTAATTATACAAAATTAGGTTCATCTCAGTAGGGATGTCAATAATGGCCCAATTGTCAGGCCCAGCCCGACCCGATTTGGCCCAGGTTGATCTGGCCATGGGCAGGCCATAGGCCAAAATTGTTTAGCTCGACTGGGCATAACGTTGTTTTGTATTTTAAAAAAAAGTAAGGATAGGAAGCTGACTTGGCCCGCCTGTAGCTCATCGAGCCACAGGCTGGTCAACCCATGGGCAGACCGAGCCACATGTCGGCCAGCTTCGACCAATCGGGCCACAGACTAACCCGCGAGCCACCCTCTTGGCCCGACCCGAACTAATAACATCCTTACATCCTAAGCCCAATAAGAAATGAATGTTAAACCTGCACCTGATGTTAGGAAAAGAAGAAGGCAGATGATTAATTTCTTTTGCACTACGAACAACTCCTGAAGGCCAACCTTCAATTTTTAGTGTCAATAAGACGTCCAATGTTTGCTTGAAAAACGCAGACCATGTCTGCATTTCACGCAGACATAGGGAGCATTTTGGTTAAAACGCATAGCATGAAGAATGCATCTGCGAGGGTTAATTTGAGTGAATAGGAGTTGCGAACTAAAAAAACCCTCATCTTAACTTGTCAAATCAAGCTACAATGAAGAGGGAATAGTGAAGAGGCTGGCGATAGAGGAAGGAGAGAGTGGCATGAGTGAAACATAAGAGAGCTGCGGGAGAAGAGAGGATAGGTGAATAGTGACAATGGTCCATCTATGTTTACTTGTCCCATCAATGAATAGTGGGAGAGAGTGGTGTGAAATAGAAAAAACAGAGAGAGTTGCGGTGTTAGGAGTGAGCAACTAAGAGAGCTGCGGTGTGGGAGTGAGCAACCAAGATCTTACGGTAAAGAAGTGAAAAAGTGAACAATGACTTGGGCCAAACATATTAATTTGTCACATCATAAAAATAGTGGAGTGAGCAGTGGCTAGAGCAGAGGCAGAAACAAAATAGAAGAGAAGAGAACATTGGCGTGGAACCAAAAGAGAGTCATCTTCAACTGTCCTATTCGCCTCCATTCTCTCTTCAATTTTTTTCACATAAATGGAGGCTACAAAGGTTGATTGTTGGAGCTTGAAGATGGAGATGGAAGGCTAAATCACTTGATGCCAATTCGGAGGTGCAATTGAGGCCAAGGAGCACATTAAGCGTATAGTGTTGTGTATCGTTGTCTACTCTCTTTTTAGATTGTTACGTTATTTTGAATGAATTGATTGGGTATTTGGATAATTATGGTTTTAATACTCTATTGAATCATTTTTATGACTACCCATTGCTAGATCTTGAATGTGATACATATTCGTCATGTGGAAGATCGTTTGTAGCAACTAACGGTACTAAATCGTTAGAAATAATGCAGCTTAAGTTAAATAGTTCATGCTTGCGTGATTATTACTTAAATTGATCTGTTTTTCTTAATTGTAATGTTGCTGTCCGGATAAACTTAGAGAGCTTGTTCTAGGTTACCTGATAGTTAGGGTTAATTAACGAGCAACGAGCATTTCGTAATTAACTAAAACTTAAAGGAAAAATCGGAATTAATAGAACTTATTATTAATTCACAATCAATGGTCTAAAAGGAGGAGTAAAGACGATAACTCAACCACATTTGTGAAATTGTGCTTAGGTTAAGAAGAAACCAATGAATCGGTTCTCAAATTATTTATTGACTTTATCGTGTTGCTACATTTTAATTTGATTTATTTTCATAGATTCAATTTTATTTTGTTTTTAATTTGTTTCAATGAAAATCCCTCTATTTGCTTAAACAGATAATTTAGGAAAGTATTTGATATTAATCCTTGTGGGATCGACCTAGACTTATTGTTATCTATAGTTTAGTCTAAGTTATTTTGGTAGCGTTATGACGCATACCAGTTCGGGATACAAAGCTCCTTCGATTAATGACTTAAGAGGTAAACTTTTGAGTTGCTCAGTTTCTGAAATTAAAAGTTATTTAGGAGAAAGAAGAGCGGATTGAGCTACTTAGGTGTTCAATTATGTGCGATGGCTAAACAAATAGGAGATATGAGCTTATTATTAATTTTTTGGCTAATTTTGCAAATGGCTCAATGTTTTTGAAATCTATCGATGCATCTAGCCTTATTAAGAATACTAACATTTTATTTGAGATATTTGATGAAGTTGTGAATAAAGTAGGGCCAGAAAACAATCTTCAGTTCATTACTGACAATGATTCTACTTATAAAGTGGCAAGAAGAAAATTGCAAAATAAGTATAATTCGTTTTTTAGACTCCATATGCTGCACATTGTATTGATGCTAGAGAATATAAAGTGATCCCAGGTTTTTTTCTATTATTAATGAGACAATGCAGAAAGCTAAAAAGTTGACGAAGTTTATCTATAATTGTGCATGAGTGTTGAATTTAATAAGAAAGGAATTTACCAATAGTAAGAATTTGTGTTATCCTACTGTGACAAGATTTGCAATAAATTTCCTATCACTCCAGTCTTTTGCTATGATGAAGAAAGAGTTAAGATAAATGCTTACAAGTGATAAGTGGGTTGCATTTCAGTATGCTAGGTCTAATGTTGGATTGAAGGTTTTCATAATTATACTAAAAGATAGAGAATTTTGGTCTCAATGTCAATTTATTATCCGAATTTGTGAACCTTTGATGAGGGTGATTCACTTGGCTGATAGTAAAGAAAAGGCAACAATGGGTTTTTTTAATGTCATGGAGAAAGCAAAGGAAGCGATCAAGGCCAATATGAAACATAGGCCTTCTTTGTACATACAGTATCTTGCAGTCATCAACGAGAGATGAGAAAGGCAACTTTTTTCTCCGTTATTTGCAGTTGGTGTTTTTGAATCCTAGTGTCTATTTCATATCGAATTTTACAAAGAAAGCTAAAGTTAATAGGAAATGTTATTCATAATTACAACAGTTGTTGCCTATGAGATGATGTCAGATATCATGAGCTCAGAAATAGAGCTTTATAAGCAATCTTCTAGGGATCTTAGATTGTCAATTGTTATTCGACAAAGAGCAAAACTTTGTCCAGGTATTGGTTGTTTCCTTTTTCTTATTTGTTGAAAATTAATTATCACTTTATTTTGTTTATAACACTACTTTTGTTTTCTTACGACTTATAGTTTCTTGGAGAGATCAATTTGGAAGTGGTGTTCCATAATTGAAATGGTTTACAATTCGAATTTTAAGTCAATGTGTGAGTGCAACAGGCTATGAATAGAATTGGAGCACATTTGAATTCATCCATTACAGGAAAAGGAATAGATTAGAGCATAAGAGATTGAATGACTCGATATTTGTTCGTTACAAACTAAAGTTTCGATAAAGGTATGTTATTATCATTATTAATTTTGATATAATTTCTTATAAATTTTTAATAATTAAATTTTATTATTTACTAAGACTCTAAACAGAAAGAATAATTTAGTAGATCCAATTTGCATTGATGATATCGATCTTTTGGCAGATTGAATTTCTAAGAAACTAGGTTTAATAAATGTGAATCACTTAAGATAATCTTATATGAGAAAATATTGACATGTCATTTAGTGCATTGAATTTGAATGATGATGATGATGAGGCTCCTCTCAATGATGATGATTTTATACCAAATGATAACTGAGGTCAGCATAGTTAGAGATGTCAATGGACGGGCCGGGCAACTCGACCGTCGTATTTTTTTAGAAAAACTTCAAAAACGACATCATTTTTAAAGTAACGGTCGAACCTCGGGCTGACCACCTCAACTAGTGCCCCGGTCGAGTAGACCACGGTCAGCTCATGGCTTGCCTCTGGCTCAGTCAACTTAAGTCAAAATCAGGTCTGGCCAGGCGAGTTTTGACATCTCTAAGTATAATTATAGCGGGTATCCTCCTGTAGACGATTGAATAAAGTTTCAAGTTTTTGTTTTTCTTATTCTGTTAATTTTACTTATATATGATATATATATATATATATATATATATATATATATATATGTTAAATTTTATATATGTAATGTAATTGTAAATAGTTTTGTTTCAGGTTTCACTTCTATTTGGTTATTTCATCATCAGAAACTCTTGTCATAAATTATAATAGTTTGAGAGTTAAGGATATTTATTGTTCTTTTTATTAGATTTTTGATGTAATTATTATTTATTATTATCAAATTGTAATATTTTTGCTACTTTGTATTGTTCTTAATTTTATATTTATATGATGATGATTGTCTTTTTCATATTAATTGTAGTTATTATTTATATGTAAAATATCTGAAAATTATTGTTATTTCATATTAATTGTGGTTATTATTTATTATGATGATTTTGGAGACAAGGTTGATGTAAACTTATAAAGTATACAGTACAACTGTACAATATGACAATGAACTATTTTGCATTTTAAAAAAATTCAAGGACTATTTTATAAATTTAAAAAATTATCCAAAATAATACCCGATATTGTACCAGTACGTATTGACTGGTACTGGTATAATACTATACAAAAGGGCCAGGTCCCCCCGATATGGCCCAGCCTGCCTGACCCGTTTTTGGCCCTAGTTGATCGGGCTACAAGTGGGCCATGATTTGACCAAAAATGACGTTTTGAAAGTAATGACCCGTGGCCCGACCGGGCCGACCTAAAATGACTTCGTTTTGAAAGTTTTTTCTTAAAAAACCAAATAAAGTGTCAGGCCAACCCGACTTGCCCGTGACTCGTCGGACCATAGCCCGTGGCTGGGCCCAGCCACAGGCTGACCCATTCCAGCCCGCTGGACCACAAGCTACCATAGCCCAAGGTCGGGCCGGGCTAGGGGCAACTTGGGCCCAGCTCGACCCATTGACATCTCTACCTGATAGATCCTATAATCAAAAAATTCAAGAAAAAATTTCAATGTCAACAAAATTTTGTGTCACATTAGCAAATAACTGACAATACCTTGTCAGGATTCAATTTAAACGTTTTCTAAACATTTATAATTTATTTTAAATATTTTATAAACATTAGTGTTCAATTAAACACCATCAAACATTAAAATCTATTTTATATACTAGTGTAATCGTTAAGATTCATTTAACGTTTTGACCTAATATTAACTTTACATTATCCTAAATCAATAATTGCATTGCACTTTCATGTTAACCTCCAAGTTTTGAAAAATCCTACATAACGTAGTTAATTATAGAATGTGGAAGCTACAGCGCAGCCAAGACATGTACTTGACACAATTGCCTCGATAAATGAAACAAGAAATCAAGTTGTTCTTTTTTTTTATTAGCCCAGTAGATGTTTTAAGAGAGTCTCAACTATGGGAAGCCTTTAAGCTATCTACATTCAAACTAATCCCCGCTCACATCAAGTCAACCCGTAAAGGGTAAAATACTGGCCAAATAAATTTTTCCATTCTCAAAGCTCGAACTTGAAACCTTTAGTTAAGAGATAAGAGTGCTGAACTACTTACATCAACTATATTTGGTTCAAGTTGCTCTTATTAACTACACCGCGATGACTTCAAATCACCTGTGCCAACAACTACGTGCCTACCCTATTTCCAGAACATTCACCCATTTAATAAATGTTATTGGATAAATAGATGTGGGAACAGAATAGACACAAGATTGTGGATCTGTTCCCCACCACAACGCCTGGTAGAAAGTAAAAATAACTAGAAAGCCGGTAAATAAAAATCAATATTACACTAATTAGCGGATTAGTAGCAGTGCCCTCGTACATGCTTTACATGATTTTGATTGCCTCAGCAAGTGTCAAATTTGCTCCCGCATTCCAGGAGGGACTCCCATTCTGAACTAAACTGGATCCTATTTATATGTCGAAGAACTTATCGGAAAACTAGGATGGAATAACAGTACAAACAACATTTGAACCCGCCAAATTTCATGAGCGGCAGTCCCTCCCTGAAGTGATAATGACTTCATTTGAAGCTATAAATCGTCCACCATGATTGGTTACCAAGGCACCATTTAAACTCCCGTAATGTACAAGCTTGCAGCGAAAACAATGTCCCGCTTTATCGCATTCGAGGCGGTTTCCATTTTCTTGTAAAGAGTAGAATTACCCATAATAGCAGCAGCACTTCTAAATTCACGGCATGTTTCATCCAGTCTAACAATTGTCCGCACTATTAAGCCTTCAGGTACGTCTGTGAGCTCACAGATATCAGCAAAAGGAGTGCCCTGTCAAACAGAGTGGTAAGATACCTTCAAAATATTGGTAAGCTGAAATGTACGAGTTTCTAAGTAGAAGAAACCTTTGCCCACTCATAAACTACTTCGACAAGACCAAACTTTAGATTTTCCCGAGCATACTCCTCAGGGTCTATCTGAAGCTTGAACTGAGCTTGGAGCTCTCCAAGTCTTATTGCTGTCTCGTACAATCTGGAGAAATAATAATCTAAACTTAGATTGAAATATGAAAAATCAAGTAAAAAGGTTCAGATTCAGACTGACTGCGCAAGATAATTTGAAAAATGTTCAAGTTTCCAATCTGATAATTGGGAAGCTGGATTTCTAGTAGGGGTTGTGGTGTAAAAGTCGGTGATTCATTACTGCTACAACAACATATATACAGAAACTCCTGATCAGCCTCCAATAACTGGTTTATAGGATGTTGCAAGGGTCCAGAAGATATTTGCTAAGCATCTTAGGGCAAAAATAAAAAACCCAGTCCACGAGATTTTGACATATGTGGAGAAATCATTGAAAGGAAACAAGATGAAAAGAGAGTTGCCTATTTTTTGCTTGAGAAAGTTTGGAAGTGAGAGAAGGTTCAGAAGTGTTGCGCTGCTGAAACACAAAGGCAGACATTATTGCTACTGCTTCTTCTGGTTCCAAGTCATCAAATTGATTCTCAAATAAGCACTCTGTGCAAATCAATTCCTCCCCTGAATTCATCTCGCAAGCTACACGACCTTTGATTTGGACTACAAGATCCACATCTATGCAACCAATTTCCTTCAGAACATCTATCTAAAAAAGCACAACTCAAAATATTCAGAGGCATTGCATGAACCTCAAAATAATCAACATAGGAACATCTAACAGCTTCAGAGAAGAACGGACAAGAAAATGCAAACTACAGAAATTACCCTGCCCTGAAAGTCAGGCATCTGTTCCAGGGCCTCATCTGACATTTGAAATTTTAAGTCGTTAATTTCCTCTTTATGTTTCTTTATCTCTTTGGCTAAGTTAATATGCTCTCCTAGTTTTATGCACCCATGACACTTATTCACTGCCATCTTTTCCGTCAGGCTTGTCCACATATGGTGTGCTTCCACGAGATTCATATCTTTCAACTTTAGGTCTGAAATATGAACAGGCCACGCCAATCAGTAAGTGAAGAACATCCAAGTGATGCAATTCAAAGATACCAAACTAGCATTTATCATCATAGAACGTCCTTACCTTTAATTGGATGTAGGGCTGGGGGGTACTTATTTCCATCAGATTTCAGTTCTAACAGCTGTTGAACTGCGTTTGAGAAGGCCATACTATTACCATCTTCAAGAAGCCGTCCTGGATCGATCTTTATCTTAGGACTGCATATGCATACAAATTCTTCGTTATCAATTCCTTTAACTTCATAGCATTGACCAGCAGAGTTTCCTTGATATGGCAATTTTATGTTGATGACACCAGATCCTTTGCGAGAAGTGATGGTAGAAAAGTACTCTTCTTCAAGACCACGCTTTGATTTTGGCATCAGAAGGAAACCATGTGGGAAATCACCACTTTTAGCATCTTTCAAACCGCTGCCGCTCGATACAGGTTGCATTGATAATGCCAAATCTGGTTTTAGTACTAATACTATATATTGTTTCATAGTGGGGGATGGAGCTTTCACAACAACTCCAAGCAAGTGGTCTTGAGCCTGCCCAATGATAAGTCCATAAATAAACACCAAAGATGAAGGTAGATTACCATACTAAAAGCATGGCCCATGATGGACAGCAAGAACAATGACATATGCACAAGAATTTCCTCAATGCTGAGCTTGACTTATTCTGATAAAAATCTTATCTGCTGTTGAAGATTAGAAAACATACTGTTTAGAAAAGCACCTATTCTGCAATTTTGCTATTGCACCATTAGTTGAAAACAGTCCCAGTTTACAACTGACTTCAAATTAGTATAGAAGATGTACTGCCCTAACTAGTTATGGGCTTCAACTGAAAGGCTATCTTCTTCATTAGGAAATAGAGAAGGAGAAAATAATGGAGAGACAACTGCTAAAATATCCAAAAATATTGAAGACACAAATATCTGAGACTGATAAAATACTCACTGATTGTGATCTCACAAGTACCACCCTTCCAGGTTTAAGAAACTGTTGGGCAGTAGGGGAGTGCATAACTGCCTTTGTTATCTGGTTGCTATATTTCTCAGCTTCCAAAAACATGTCGTAGTATTCCTCAATTGCTGGTTCACCTTTTATGCATCTATATTGAAAGTTTTATAGACTATGAGTTATTGAAAGTTTTATACACTATAAGTTGTATTGCAAAACTGCAAAGGAATTAATCTGACACAATATAATTGATTAACTGAAAGTATCAAAACAGTATTTTAACTCATGCCACTTGGTGTGGAAGAGCATCATTTTCCCCCACATTTAGTTTCTATCATAGATCTATAACAAGTAGCAAAAATGAAGATGTTTATAACAAGTAGCAAAAATGAAAATGTTCACGGATTATTTCTCTCAAAGGATCATGTTATTTGAAATATCAACCATCTTTTTTACCTGAACCTATTACAAAGATTTGATATGATTTAACTGATGCATCACATATATAAGTATTACTTGGGTTAGGTATCCTATGTCAGGATAGTTTAGGTATCCTGTTTCAGAATATTACTATATAGCCTGCATTATCCTTACTCTTTTAAATAGAAGGTCAAGTAATAAGTCACTTCACTTTATTTTTTGTTTCTAGAGCCAAACAAATTCCAAAAGAAAAATTAAAATTAAGACAGGAGACTGTTGTGCTAGCCCAAATAGCACCATAAAAATTTTAATAAAAAAGAATAGTATCGTTCTAAGTGGAACAATTGATGCAAATGTTACTGTTCATGGTAAAGAATATCACGATGAATGATACTACAATGCCACTGTTGAAATTTACGTTTCGTTCTAAAGTTTCATTTTGTCTTGTAATGAAGATTTCAACGTCATTTCATCTTGAAACTTTTGGCATTTTTCTATGAAGACTTTCATCTTAGTTTTTAAAGATTCTATTAAAATTTTTGCTTTTCTAGTTTATATAGTGAAGGAATCAACTTGGGATTGATGTTATTATGGTTTGAAAACTCAATTGTCTCTCGACAAAAATCTTATCAAGTAAGAGAGTGTGGAAGTTTCAACCTTAGATATGTCAAGTTACTTTTTCCTGCTTTAGGTTATGTTACCATTAAAATTGTTAGCAGTCTTATAAATAAGAAGCTTTAAGCCAATGTACTTAGTATTGCTGAATTCACTGTTATGACCTAATATGTGAGCCCATTACTCCTTATGTTAAGTTATCGTCATCAGTAAGGAGAAGTTATAACTTTCTGTCTTAACTACTCTAGTGGTTATGAAAAACTTGTTATGAAAATTACGTTGCGCTTCTCTCTCTTCTCTGGACTATTATCTCTTTCTTCTTGTGAGTTCTTTGTTTCTTTCCGTGAACCACAATTCCCTCCATTGAATGTGTATCGAATGGTATCAGAGCACTTTCCTGGCATCAGATCAAGCTATGGTTGACAAAATGCAAGGTCAAGAAATGAGACGCGTGAAGAGTCAACATGGAACAAATTCATGATTGGATATAAGACCGCTTTTTTCAAGAAGACTACGAGAGTGAGCTGAAGATGTTGCAACAATTCATACAAATGCAAAGCCAAATCCAACAAGAGTTTTGGACACCCAGCCTAGGACTCATCTCCACAAAATGGGCATGCATATATACCCACCTAATTTAGAAAACTTGAATTCCCAATGAACTGAAGTTCACAATTGGATTTACAAAATTGAACACTTCTTCATGGTTGATAAGACTCACTCTCAATTGAAGGTGAAGGTGGTTGCTGTGCACATGTAGGGAGCTATGTTGGAATGACACTAGTATACACCAGAAATCAAATAACACAAGATGATCTGAGCCGGGTAGAGTATGCCATTGTCTTGATACAAAGGTTCGACGAGGGGGCATTTGAAAATCCTATGGGAGAGTTTAAACAACTTCAACAGATAGGTTCAGTAAGGTAATAGTGTGATGTTTGAAAGGTATTCTAATAAATTGTCCATAGTTGAACCCTACTTGGTGGGTTTCTTTTTAAAGGGATTAAAGTTGAGAAAGAGCTAGCATTCAAAAATCCAATAGGGAAGTTTAAGAAACTTCAACAAATAGGTTCAATAAGGGACTATTGTCTGATGTTTGAAAGGTATTCTAATAAATTGCCATAGTTGAATCCTACTTGGTGGGTTTCTTATTAAAGGGATTAAATTTGTGATAGAGTTAGCATTCGAAAATCCTAAGGGAGAGTTTAAGAAACTTCAACAAATAGGATTAGTAAGGGAATATTATGTAATGTTTGAAAGGTATTCTAATAGATTGTCCACAGCTGAATCCTACTTGGTGGGTTTTTTTTTAAAACTCAAGTAAGCATTTATGATGCCTAAGCATCAAGAAGCCATTCCTGCTATATGCTACCCTTCTAAGACCACTTATACTAGACCTTACCAAGCTATGATCTCTAGAGGACTCCCTATTGAACCAATTGTCACATCTGATCAATAACCAAGCCCTTGCTAAGACTAATGCACACATAGGGTCATTCCCAACTCCTACAACTGTAGCCTCAACATCTAGAGCTCAAGGTGGTAAAGTTGTGAAAAGGAACCAAAGGTAAATGAGCAATAAGGATTTCAAGGATAAAAAAGCAAGATTTATATGTTTTTGGTGTTATGACAAATACACAAGGCACAAATGCAAGGAAAAGCAATGGAAGCTCGTTGGAAAGTACAAACAGATGAGAATGGATGGACTCATTAGGGTAACCACACAAATCTTGATAAACAATGTGGGCACTCGTAATTTTAGATCAATAATTCAAAGGGGCCTAGGTGATATTGAGGAATTGCAAGTGGATGGTGGTTTATTGTTTCCTAGCTCCAAAGTTTGTAAAAATTTTATGAGGACTCTCAACTAGTTCCTTGGTGCTAGCCCTTAGTTGTTGATAGATGGTGCTTGAGGTCTAGTCATTGTCCAAACTTAACGAAGTATTATGCGATTTTGACAAACAAACTACGCAATTCTACTGGCAAGGTCAACTAATGAAGCTAAAGGGAGGTCTAGCTAGTGAGTCTAAGTTGGTTCCTGCTAAGAAATTTCATAAGTTGCTCCATAAGGCCTTAGTGACTAGCCAATGGTGTATGCGCTTAGGTTGGTAGGCCAATCGAGCAACAAATGCATGAATTAACTTTCGAGTCAAATCATAAGGAGGCTGAGAGAGAGAGAGAGGGAGAGAGAGTTGACTTACTAACTGAGCATAACTCTATCTTTGCCTCCACAAAGAACTCATGGTCATAAGATCAACTTGAAGGAGGGGGCAAAAGTTGTGAATGTGAGGCCTTATAGTATTCAGGGATTTAAAAAGATCCAATTTAAAGAATGGTTCAGGAGTTGCTCACCCAAGGGATAATTCAACACAGCAGTAGTCCTTTTTCTTCACTAGTCGTGCCAGTCAAGGATAATACTTGGAGGCTTTAACCACAAAGAGCTTAATAGGCAAACAGTTAAAAATAAATTCCCAATGCCACTAAGTGAGGAGGTTCTAAATGAGTTGCAAAGGACTAGTTGGTTCTCAAAGCTTGATTTGCATTCTGGTTATCACCAAATCTGTATCTGTATGTACCCTCAAGATCTACCTAAGATAGCCTTTAGGCCTCGTGAAGGACAATGTTAGTTCCTGGTTATGCGCTTTGGGTTTAACAGTGTTCCAGCAACTTTTCAAAGTTTAATAAACCCTGTTTTCAAGCCTCAATTGAGGAAATGTGTGCTATGTCAATGACATTTTGGTGTAGTGCTATATTTGAGGAGCATCTCAGTACTGTTGTGAAGACCTTAAGGAAACACCAATTTTATGCAAAGGCTAACAAATGCAATTTTGGAGCATCGAGGATTAGTTTCTGCAGAGGGTGTAACTACTGACCCAAAAAAAAAAGTAGCAAATACAGGCAATTGGCCACAAACAGTTCAATTAAAGAGATAAGGGAGTTCCTGGGACTAATAGATTACTATAGGAGGTTCATCCATCATTATAGCTAGAGAAGTAAACCTCTACCCAGACCCCTTAAGAAGAGCTCTTTTAGATGGAATGATCAAGCTCAACTTGCTTTCCAAGATATGAAGAAAGCTTTGATGTCTGCGCCAGTGCTGGCTTTACCTATTTGAACCTTTCACCATTGAAGATGATGCTGGTGGAAAGGGGTTAGGAGCTGTTCTTATGCCAAATCAGCATCCCATTGCCTTTGTGAATAAATCCTTAGCTCCAAACCACCAAACATTGACAGTCTATGAGAAGGAGTTCCTTCTGTGGTCATGGCAGCATCACTTTCTCAATGGTAGGAGATTTACCATTAAAACTGATTATAAGAGCCTTAAATACCTATTAGAGCAAAGGACTAGCACTCCATTTCCGCAAGCTTGGGTCCCTAATTTCTTGGGATATGACCGAAATTGTCTATAAGACAGAAAAAAGAAAATTCAGCTGCAGATGCTTTGTCCAGAACCTCTAGTGTTGAGCTGTTCGCTCCAGCATTATCTCAAGTGCAAACTGATTTGTTAGAAGAAATTAAAGCAAGCTAAAATAAGTATTTGAGTATTCAGGATGTGATGGTGAAGTTAAGGCAGGATATGCAGTCAGTTTTATCAATTGCAAGATGGCATTTGAAACTGGAAAGGTAGGATTGTGGTGGGAATTGATCCTGACTTGAGAAGCAAAATCACTGTACGCTTGCACAGCAATTCTAGTGGGGGTCACTCTGGGGCTTTACCAACAAGCAAAAGGGTGCAATCTATATTTCATTGGAAGGGGCTACAAAATGATGGACTTTATCAAAGTGTCGATCAACAAATATGGGACCATAGCTTCTCCAGGACTGCGTCAGCCTCTGCGAATCCCTGAACAATGTTGGTAAATTGAAATCAATCTAGTTTTGATAGCGGACCTTCCAAAATCTAAAGGGTATAATGTTATTTTAGTAGTAGTTGACAGACTAAACAAATATGTCTACTTTATTGCATTATCCATCCTTATACAATTTCCTAACTCATGCGATCAAGCTCCACCAGATGCCAAGCTCCACTGTAAGTGACAAAGACCCTACATTCCTCAGCATCTTACCCTACATTCCTCAGCATCTTCTGGCAGAAGTTTTATAGGCTTCAAGGAATTGAATTGCACTTGTCATCACCATCCTTAGTCAGATGGAGAGACAAAGGTATTGAAACGCATGCTAGAGACTTGTCAGTTAGATCATTTTCTATTTTATCACCATGGATAACAGGTAATCATCCTTACAGTTGTCTATGCTGATAACACTGTATGTTATTGAACTCACTGTAGATAATTCAGTTGACATCTCTAAGTTGAAATACCTACAATAGCAATTTCAAATTAAACATCTCGGTACTTTGCAGTATTTTTTGGGTTTTGAAATAGCACTATCCAAACAAGGAATTTAACTCTCAGAGAAAATATGCTTTAGATCTAGTAAAAGAGACCAAATTATTGGGGTCTAAGCTTGTGAGAACCCTTATGGATCCCAAAATTAAAATTGTACACAATCACGGCAAGAAAAATTTTGATCCCGCCACAAGTTGATTTGAATGTTGTTATATCTCACAATCAGCAGACTTGAAATTGCCTATTTGGATACTGTTGTGAGTCAATTTATGTACTCACTCTATGTTGAACATTGGGAAGTAGCACTTTGCATTGTATGGTACATTAAAAAGACCTAAGACAAGGACTGTCGTAATCATGGAGACATTGACATATTGCAATATATAGATGCTGATTATGCAAGCTCACACTTTGATAGACGTCCTGCTTTAGGCTATTGTATATTAGCAAGAGGAAACTTAATTTCACAGAAGAATAAGAAGCAGAACGTGATAGCTCCCTCTAGCATAGAAGTTAAATATAGAACTATTTTAAGTGCACCTTGTGAGCTACTATTGCTACGTCATCTATAACAGGAGACTGGGATTGATCCCCTTAGGCCTACTCCACTAATGCCTATGAGATTGATATATGACAATCAGCCAGTACTGCAATAGCCTCTAATTCAGTCTATCGTGAGAGAATAAAACATACAAAGGTGCATGTCATTTCATCAGAAAAAGAAATTGTGATAGAGAATTGATTATAGAATTTACAGTTTCTATAGCATATCCGTTTACTAAGTCTTCGCGGGAACCAAGAGTTTCATATATTTGAATCAAGTTGGGCATTGAAAACATCTGTGCTCCAAGATTATTGAAAATATTATTATAAGGATATTTATATAATTGATTTCTCATATATTTACATTTATATAGGGTTAACCAAATGCAAGCGGACATTATTTCAGCAAAGAAAAAAATAGCTTCTAGAGAATTGATTATAGAATTTATATTTTCTATAAATCAGTTAGCATATCCTTTAACTAAGTCCTTATAGGAACCAAGAGTTTCATACCTTTTTATCAAATTGGATAATGACAATATCTATGATCCAACTCAAAGGAGGAAAATTGCGTTTAGAGGATTGATTATAGAATTTGTAGTTTTTACAATTCAGTTAGCATAGCCTTTAACTAAGTCCTTATGGGAACCAAGAGTTTCATATATCTTTGTATCAATTCAGGCAATGACAATATCTATGTTCCAACTCAAAGGAGGCTATTAACGGTATTATTATAAGGATATATATATAATATATATATGTATATACACATGTATATAAGGTTAACTTAATACACCTAGTTCTCTCTCAACAGATATCTTATTTAAGAATATTATAATTAACATACATTTTCTATAATTATATGAGAGTTCATCAGAACCCTTTCTATTTTCTGTTTTTTCTCTTCTACCACTTTCAACTTAGAAATCTAGAAATATTGCACCTCTAACAACAAATCAGTAATCAAGTTTTAATGTTTCCACACTTACTCCACAGTTTTGAAACCCTGAGCAAGCTTTCGCATCAGAATTTGCTGCTTTTCAGGAAGTTTCTTTTGAGCATGGAACTCAGAAAAACTTCTTTTCAACATGTCCTCCACCTGCAATTGTGCCACCCAATAGTCCCAACTGTAGTCAATGTGCAAAAGCTTGAACCAGGTAACCACTTCCTTTAGAACTTTAATGAAGCAAAGGATAAGTAACGATTGTATTAGTGTAAGAAAAAGTCATAGCCAATATACAGAAAAAGTCATAGCCAATATACAAATGCTAAAGCTGTTAGAAGTTAGTAATCTTTTCACAAACTAAAAGATAATCTAATCTTCTAATTACCTTCAATTCTTCCACACGGAGGAGGTGCAAGATCATAATATAAGTCAATCGAAACTGAGATTCAAGCCTAGTTGCACTCCCAACTATAGCATTTTTCAAGTCCCTCTCTTCTGGGATTTCATCACGACACATTACAATAACAGTACCAGTTTTGTCAAGTCCTCGTCGGCCAGCACGACCTGCCATTTGAGTATATTCTCCTGGAAGTAACTGCCTAAATTCCTTGCCATCAAACTTCCTTAAAGTATCAAACACAACCTGTAAAAGTATCAGAACAAAACACATTGAGGAATATCATAAATAACCGGTTGCAACCACACCCATCAAAGTATTACATGTAGGTGCTGGATGTGTTTGTCTAGTTGTTGCAACATGCATAAAAATTTGCATGCTTGACGATATACACAATCACTGCCCGACCAACATCTATCTCAGAAAGAAATGAAACATTAAGTTAAAGTTGACCATACTATTATAGTTATCATATTAAGAGAGTAAATCCGTATCAATATGTGTTTCAATTTTTCAAGTCAACCGAAACCAATCACTTTAGTCTGGCAAAGCTCTCTAATTCCTTCTCCGCATCATAAGCCTCACGGTTAGCCACTAAAAGCATCCACAGGAAAAACATGGAGTATAAATAGCAAAATGTTAACATGCACAAATCCAAATGATAGCACTAGACCTTATTTAACCTTTACAATGGTTCATATGAAGAAGAAAAAGAATATGAAGAAAGAGAAATCTCCACTCACAGTTCTAGCTGGGGCATTGACACCCATAGCAAATGTCTCAGTTGAGAAAAGAACCTACAATAGAACCATACATAAACGTCAACAAAATATATCACCTTTAGGCACCATCTTATAAAAATATTCAAGTATACAATGATGGTGAACACCAACTCTTGTGCACTTTATAAAGAAAAGAGAATGAAAATGTGTTTAAAACCATTCTAAACATGAATGTAATTCAATACAAAGGCAATCCGGTGATCACAGATACTACCTTGATCACACCACGACAGAAAAGCATTTCAACAACTTCCTTAACAATTGGAAGTAGACCTGCATGATGCACACCAATCCCTCTACGAAGAAGGTTCTGAACTCTGACTATCTTTCCATCAAATAGTAAGCACAAATCGAAAAGTAGATTATCATTAGTGTTATATGACCATCAAACTTGTCAAACATACTGCTGTTTATAGGCTATCAAACCTGAGGTAAATTCCGGTCTGATCCCTTCAGACGTGAAAATGCTTTATCACAGAAAACACAAATCTCACTCTTCTCAGAACTACTGGTCAAGTCCATACTGAACATGCCATCAGCCGATTTATCACATCGGTTCTTCGAGAAACAAAACATAACTACCTGAGGTAATATTAGCCATGCAGAACATAAGAAAACCAAAACAGAAAAGATAGAATGACATAACTTCATGAGTCAGTTTGCAGCTCCAAGATGTATTCAGAAAACAGAAAACATAAATCTCACTCTTCTCTGAACTACTGGTCAAGTCCATACTGAACATGCCATCAACCGATTTATCACATCAGTTCTTTGCAAAACAAAACATAACTACCTGAGGTTGTAATATTAGCCATGCAGAACATAAGAAAACCAATTGTAATATTAGCCATGCAGAACATAAGAAAACCAAAATATTTCTGTCATATACAGAAAAGATAGAATGACATGACTGCATCAGTCAGTTTGCTGTTCCAAGATGTATCAAGAAAATTTGTTTAAAATAAGAGAAGGAAATTTTGTGGAGTTCAGTTCAGGACTTTCCCATGTGAAAAATTCAAAGTAAATAATATAACATATCATAAACTTCCCTCTCTTGAAAATCCGAACTCTTCTCCAAACCCAAAAAAAGGCAGAATTCTAACATTCTGAAAACTTTCAAAGGATAAACAGAATATCATGTCTTTGTTGCAGGAAAACAAAATTGCCAAAGATTGTATGTAAACAACACATCGTCCACATTTTAAACAGAGATACCGTGTTCAATTTTTCAGAAGCATGTTCTATCAATGCATTATGTGATTACACCCATGCTGAAGACTGTTTACCTACATCTTCTAAGAAGTTCCTTCACAATCTTCAAAAAGTGAATAAAGAACTAAGAAATCAATTCAAATATGATCCAAGACAATTGGAAAGAGAAAAAAAAGGGACCTATTTAACAACAGAATTAGGGAAAGATATCAAACATACAGGTAACAGGGACTTCTTCAAAAGCTTATTAACAAGCTGCAACAATAAAGAAGCCTCAGATCTCCTTAGTCCCAAGTTATTTTGGCCACTTCCATTGTTTTGATTTCCCCAACTAGTCGCAGACAAGCTACCCGTATTCTGGGTAGCAGAATGTTTGTTCTGTTTGGTGCGATTAAGATTTTCTCGTTTCTGACCACGAGCTGCATCATGCAATCCTGAAGACACCTGTGATCCAGTGTTGACACCTGAATGCTTTTTCTTATAGGCCTCCTTAGCAAGTTTAAGCCCCTCACTTATAAAATTCTCATTCTCACAGATTTTGTATAGCTCTCCAGCATAAAATATACAATGCTCCAATGGGACAGGCCTTTTTGTAGTTCTGTAACATATAAGAACATGGTAAACAAAAATTACAAGGCAACCGAGACCATATTTCAAATTGGTACTTGTTCTTTCTTATCAGACTTAAAACACGAAATGACAAAAGTTCATAACTAGTTATCAAACTCAAACTCATAAAAGGTAAAGTTTCAATGTGATCCAGTAACAATTTAAGCACTTGCCCAGTAATACAAATTTTTTTTTGCTTTGTCCGACCAATCCAGTCTGCAAATTCATAAGTATTTGGTACCTGCATACAATGAGGAACACTTTGGATAACAAGTTCCTAAAAGAGCAAAGAGACTGATAAATGAAAGTTCTTATTTGCAAGTGCCTCTGCATGTCACAACTAATCAAAAAAAATTGTGCATGTAAGTAAAACTGCATTTAACTCAACCACTCCACATAAAACAGCACAGCTCATGTTTCCTTCAAGTTTGCTAGGGAGCACATCTTTCAGAACATAAAGATGAGCGGGTAAAAAGAGTTGCACGGCATGCAAAGTGAGCTACTGAGACATATTACCAGTCATATACATTAGCAACCTCGTGCTCACATAACAAAAGTTCATAAGCTAAGCCACTGAATTTTTTTAAAGAGAAATTTAAGTGAATACTAAGCTGCAAAAGTTCTGAAATCATAGGCCTCTGATGTTTTAACAAACAAACCAGGCAGTAGGTAAACTCGAAAACAGTTCATCCATTTGGTATTTCTATCCACTGTTTTTAGATTGTCAAACTCAAATGAAATCAATCACAAGAAAGACAAAGAATTAAGACACAATCATATGAGATGAAGACATAGCATGTCACAAAATAAATAACAACGGAAGATATTTTGGTGCCATGAAGACATAGCATGTCGCAAAAAAAAGAACAATGGAAGATATTTGGTGCCATAAACAAATTGAGATATGTTAGATGCTACAAGATCGATAATGCTCAGGAAGATAACTGCCTCACTCTCTCTGCTTACAAAAGCTACAGCAGACCTAAAGTCAGGGCCCTGATTGTCAGTGATTTGACAAATTATAACAATTATCATATGCAATTTCAACCTATACTATAAGCACCTACCGTGGCTGAAAGGAGGATAATATTTATATGCCTTGGTAACATGATTATAACTTCTTCCCAGACAACACCTCTTTCAACATCATTGACATAGTGCACTTCATCAAATATGACCTGTCCCAAAAGATATAGCAGACAGAAGCAGAAATTCATTTCTTGTTTATAAAAGTGGAATATGCCAAAAGTATATATATGAAAGAACCATATATATCAAACAGAAGGGAGATTACAGTTTAAAACCAGAAAAGGCTACCCTTTTACCCATTCTATATCTCGTATAATGTCAGCTCCACGGTAAAGCATTGACCGTAATATTTCAGTAGTCATGATGAGACAGGAAGCTTCCGGTCTTATGCTAACATCACCAGTGAGAAGGCCAACGTCAAATTTGCCACAAAAATCCCTATACTTTTGATTGCTGATGGTTTTAATGGGAGCAGTATAGACAGCTCTAGTGCAGTGCTGCAACACAGGAAAATCTTGTAAGATGGCATACAGCCGAAAAAGGAAGAAGAGAAAAAACAATGCAAACAGATATCAGAATAATTAGGAACTTCATATATAATATATGAGACACAGAAAACAGGAGAAAGTTAACGTAGTTTCAGAAGATTGTACTTTCGATGCCAACGCAAAGGCATATTCTGCAACAACTGTCTTTCCAGCTGATGTATGAGCTGCAACAAATACAGAATCTCCCTTCTCCAAATGATATATAGCCTAACAAATATAGAATACAAATTAAGAGAGGAAGTAAATGGTTATGCCCGTAGAGTGAGATCTTTCTATAACTTTCAACTTAGCAGCTGTCTTAATTATAAGATGATAGAAAGAAATTCAAGCACTGCTTGGTATGGGTTTGGCCACATCAAGCAATATCCCAAGTTATGAACCGCAGGGTTTAAAAGGACTGCAAAATACAGCATCTAGAACAAGATGAAACTGGTTTTAGAAATAAGAAAAGGTAATTAGCTTGAGTAGAGCCTGTTCAAACATATGTCACAAGATCTCAATTGGTTTAGAAATAAGAAAACGTAATTAGCTTGAGTAGAGCCTGTTCAAACGTATGTCGCAAGATCTCAATTGCTACCAGATAACCAGCACTATAAGCACCCACAGTTCTGACCATGCCAAAATCAAAATAATACATAAAATGAGAGTTTACAACAGGGACCAGCGTAGTTGGTGATATTGGAAATAGGGAAATATTTTCATAGAAAATAATGCAAGCCTCATTTATAAGTTACATCAAAAGCAGAATATACAAAATCCATGTTCCACAGGGATCAAAAAAAGAATAAAGAAGAAAAAGTATAACAGAAGGAACAAAGGGGAAATTCTAGTAAAGAATCCTGAACTAAAAATATCATGCACCATCAGGCACTTACAAATATTCAGCAATGTTAAACAGATATTCTAAATGTCAGCAAGGCAAAAGTAAGTTAAACGATGACCTGCTGAAGCAAAAAGTTCAGAGAAGAAGCATTAATAATGAGAATACAAGTGGTCATGTTATATAGGCCCGAGTTGGACATCCAATTGCTTCCATTTGAATTATCTGGAAAATGTTTACTCTTGAGGAGAAAGATACAAGGACAAAAACCATAACACAGTCACCCCCTAATAATCTCGAGGACAGAAAACCAGATATTCCAAATGCATCAGCACCACCTAACAAACTTACTTACTCATTCTAATAAGAATATTAGCATATATCAGTACCTCCTTTTGAAATGCATCCAGTTCAAATGGAAAACTAATTGCTGTATCAGGAACCATTTCAGAGAAATGTTCTGCAATCCCTTCACCACTGCCACTAAAAGCCCAGACCTGCAAAAGGAGGGAGTTACATAGCTACATAGGCAAGATACATTTGCTCAGAGCATTGACACAGTTAGATTGTAAGCAAAAGAAAATATCGTCCTAATGTCTAAATAACTGAGATAACCGTCTTCCCCTTCAAAACGAGATACCTCTTTCTGCTGGTCTCCATCATCATTACTAGTTGCCTTTGATCCTGAAGGTGGCTCAGCTGAATTAAGTGACAAAAGCTCATCCAATACGGACGATTCACATACAGACTCATTGATTGACACATCAACCTCACTCACTTCAACATCTGACTTCATAGGTTCCTCTTTTGTCAAATGATCTTTCCAATAAACATCAGTATCAGCTAATCAAATAAAAGGAAATAACAAAGAATCACAAAATTCTGGAACCTACAAAGATCAATGTTTCAGAAACCAAGTTATCATGTCAGTATAAATTAAACTAAATCAACTCCACTTCACTCCAAAGAAAAGCTTAGTACTTTATTTTAATGTAGAACTGACTACATAAAACCTAACAAGAACAAAGAAGCATGGACACTGCATTAGTTCAAGTTCCTAAAACTAAGTTACCAAATCTCATAAAAGTAGCAACAAAATCATAGTCCATCGAAGTCCTCAAAGAAATAATGGGCAGTGGCATCCTTCATCGTTTGGCATCAAATGGTCATTTTTAACGACATTCTTGCGCCCTTTTTAATTGTAAGCCAAGGATTAATCACAAGATCAAATTGAACCCTGAATTTCTGAGTGTGATTAAAGTCTATAATGACATAGAGCCATGTTCAAGCCCAATTGTAGTCTCCTTGCTGTGTACATGGAAAGAAATTATAAAAGGGTATTTTATGACCATCAAATGTACCTAACACCATAAGCAACTAGCAGCCACCTTAATACTTTTTGTGATAACATAAGACAAAATATGCTTCTTCATTATCATTCAATATTTGGATCTACAGATTCATACTATGAATGACGTGTCTCAGTGTCGAGCACATGCCAAGAGCTTGTGTTGTTATCAAGCTTTGATCTTACTTTATTAGATCAAAATATTTCTCCATGGTTTGCAAAAGAACTCAACTCCGAAAGATGTGTTTTTGTGTAAACAGATATAAGCAAATCATACATACCATCTACCTCATACTGTACAACATCCTCTTCCCAGGCCTTCTTAAACAAGTCATCAAATTCTAGAGACAAATCATTCTGCAAAAGTATTATCAGCACATAACATTTAATTTCAAGATTTGCAAATAATTGCAGCAATAATAGATGATAGCACAACTGACCAGTTTCTTATCTGATTTGCTACCAAGTGAGCTCTGTTCCTTGTAAGTATTCCACGAAGATGGAAATGCCTTAAAGATTTTAAGGAAATAGAAAATGTTGATACAGAAGCACATCTATTAAATAAACCATGATTTCATGAAATCAAAACCTATGAATTTCTCATTGAGCTTTCTAATTTTATTGATATCAAGTTGGTCACCTTAAGATCACCAAGGTCTAATCCTTGCTTAAAACCTGGGGGAATTGTCTGGACTGGACCAGCATTAAGCACTTCATGTAACCATTCGCCATTAAAAGCACCTTCCGGGAGGATTCTGTCCAGAGACTGAGATTCTTCTAACCCCCCAGGACGAAAAGGACGACTGTTTATGCTTCCTCTCACAAAATCTTTAGCAGACCCTGCTATGCGAGGCAAAGCACCAGACTCTTGTGCTCCTACCATTATATCTGACACATCCACCTAAATTCGCAACATCTTCCAGGAGTTAAAAGGACAGAGAGAACAATCTTCTGTGGCAGCCAGTATTCAACTCAAAGTGAATAGTACCTAACTTAAACTTGAGGTGCTAAGTTGATTAAAATGCAACCTCCATAGAAGGTACAAATTTTAATCATACCTCTACTGATTCAGGATCCCATATTCCTTGGGCATTCAGTTTTCGCGTGTATGGTAGCTCCCATTTTGGAACAACAACAATTCGTGGCAACGATGGCTCTAGGGGCACTTTTGCCCTGCCAAACCAGTCAAAATCCCACTGCCTTCCCGCCTTTTCCACGGCAAATTCATCAGGATCTAACGTTGGCCTGAGAAATTCCTCCTCAATATGTTCCTTTAACGATTCACGAGTTTCCCTAGGAAATGCAGGGGGCTGGAATGAATGTAGATAAAAAAAAAACCAATTGTAAAACATGTAATGGTTCAAATGAGTGAGTGAGAAAAAAAACACTGAAAGCAGACTTCAATGAAACAAAATGAGTGCGTTCTACAAGACACATCCTGTAGGTTAAATAAGTAACATGTGATCTTACTGTGTGGTAGTACTTTTTTCTGTATCAATAGGGTATATTTTTCCCTGATAAAATCTACGTTAAAATCTCAATACCTACTTGACACAATGTCTACCAATACACAGAAGAGCCATCAACGCACAACTTAAACCCTCCACAACCTCAAATTCCTAGTTCCACTTTCCCAAGAACATGCCTAAGCATCAACTAGCAAACAACGATCAAAAAGCAAGTAAATGTTTACTTCAACATTCACAGTAAACACATAAAGAAAAGAAAACATCTTTGTACAACCCTAGCTCATTCAGAACAATGAAAAACCAGAGTCACTATTCTACATCCGATGACCTAAAGTCGCAAAATGCAATTAACAAGCTCAAAAGAACCTAAACTGAATATAAGTGACTTACGAGGATGAAATCAGGAAGTGACTTCACCGGATTGGAGCGCTCCACGGTGGATAGAGGCTCCACCCTAAGGTGACCACTGTGGCCGGAGAACCCGACCCGGAAAGAGAGCTCGTCTGTGGCTTTGATCCGGTTCATTTACAAATTACAATCCACTGGGGTGTTGAGTTGAGAAATCGTTCTCTGTCGGAGCTGATATTCAAAGACGATGGGTTTTTTTTTTGCGGGTTTTTAAATGCGAGACTTAAGGTTGATGGGGAAGAATTAGAAACCTCGAACGTGCACCGTTGTTCCTCCGAGACGATCTTTCTTAGGTGCCTGTTTGGCTTCTCGGTTTTAAATTATCCTGCCATTGGTTTATCGTTATTCTACCGCAGCGTTTAGTTACTGTCTTATAGGCGCGTTTAGTTACGCTACGTTTAGTTACTGTCCCCAGTATCTGGAGACGGAACAGAACAGAACGAAACGAAACAAAAGCTGAAGACAGTGAGGTGTTTAGTTGTGGTGGACAGAACAAAAATTTCTGTCTCCGTCTGGAGGACAGAATGTGTTTGGTTGCAGTGGACAGAACGAAA
>JANZXP010000008.1:27403344-27420954 GCA_027576715.1 Erythroxylum flavicans | reverse complement strand
ATTTGTTTTGTTTAAGTTTGACCTGGTGGGGAATTCCTCCCTCGTGGGGCACACGTCCAGATGTCACGTAGGACGTCGGGCCCGTGACTCGCCCGGGTGGGCAGCAAGCCAGTTTGAAAGAGCTATAAGCTCAGTATTCTGCACGTAGAGCTCTGCTCTGTAATTTTTGTTCTGACTGAGCCCAATGGGCCAGTATCTATTTTTATATTTGAAAGGCACTCGGTCACAATAAATAATAACAAATCTGGAGTCTCATATGCATCTACATTTGAGCATTTATGATTATGAAATATATGCTTGTGAAATCTTTCTGAAATTGTGATGTGAAAGTGATATGTCATGATAATGTGTCTGATTGGGATGTATAAGTTTTGAAAGAATGTATGTGATGTGTATGACATTCTTTATGTCTTATTGTGATTGTTGGTTATATGATATTTGTGTTTTGTGCTTGGAGCGAGATCATTAATGATGGTTCGTTCATTGAATTCGCAAAACTCATCCAAAATTGCAACATGATTTTTCAGGTATGAGATAGGAGACTTAGATTTCTAAGATCTTTTAGAAGAACTTTTTAGACTAGACAAGGCTCAAAGGTTTGTCAGCTGGCAATGAAAGGGTTATAGTTATTTTTAAGTAGTTAAGTGTATATCGGTTGTAAATATTGGTTTTTGATGACTCAGTGTAAACTTTTAAGAATGAATGAAATGCGAAGTTGAGTTTTTTTTTAAATATTGTGTTTTGTGACTTTTACATACATAGTTGATGTCATGATTAAGTTGTATATGTTGCCATGTTATAAAGTGAAGGTGAGATAGTTAACATGCCATTATTATAGATTATATACTAGAATGTCCTCAGGGTATTTTGGTATGAAATCTATAGCAGTGGGGTGTTGCTACAATTCTTCTAGCTAAGATGATATAAAGAATCTTAATGGATAAGGAGACACTTTGGGTATAATGAGTTCATTCTCATTAGTTAAAGAATCAAAACTTTTAGGAAATAAAACCAAAGTCTGACTCTTCTTGAAACATGCTATAATTGCTTAAGTTAAGGAGGAAGTTGTGGAGCGAATTAAGGTATAAAATAGGAAATGGAGAAAGTACATGGCTTTAGTTTGACAATTAGAAAGATATTGGACCTCTATACCTGATTCTTGAGCATATCAATTAAAGCACATGCTAAATCCCAAAGCTAAAGTTAGTTTTTTATCTTATGACAATGGGCATATTAAAAATAAAGGTTTCTCTATTATTTAATACAATTGGTCAAAGCATAACCCTAATCAGCAAATAAAGTATAATATAAGATGGTCAATACATGCTCTTAGACTCTTCACTAATCAATGTTGCTTTTAAGTGTTTAGGAACTCAACAACCATAATTCCTTGGAGGAAGTTGATATAGGGTAAGCAAATTCCTCCTAAACCATCCTTTATTATATGGCTCACCATTAGAAATAAGTTATCTACCTTTGATAGAAACAAAAGTTTTCTAAGCTTGAATTCAGTGTGCAAACTTTGCAACACGGATCTTGAATTAAGAAACCATCTATTCTTAAAATATAACTACTCCAAAAGGTTATTAACTAGAATTTAAAAGAATGATTATAATTGAGAGCATATAGTTCTCTAGACCAATGTTTTAAAAACCAGACCGGAAGTGAAATCTATAAGACAAGAAGTTTAAGGTTTAAAAGGTTCAATCGGTATTAGACCGTCATAAAACTAGCTAAAGATTAAATAAACTTAAAATTTTGAAAAATAATTGAAGGAGATTTTCCCTACCTATTGAAAAATTTAAAGTTTAGTTGAAAAAAGAGATTGTTTAATAAAGATTGATTGAAGTATTTTAGTTTATAACAAATTATTAATTTACTAATTAAAATTGATTGATTAATTAATAAATTGATTAATTTTTAATAAAATGAGTTATTAAAATAAATCAATCCAGAAAGTTGAAAATTTAACTGGAAAGTCAGATAGTTCAAAGTTTTTATTGTTGAACTGGCTGAACCGCTTGAGTTTTTTAATCATTGCTATAGATTTCTAAAAGACATCATCTAGAGAACGAAGACTATAAACTATTCAAGTTAGTAATATGCTCTAAAATATATGTTATTTAAAAAATGAAAAAATTTTCAATAACAAATGTATAGATATGCTATGTTTTTATCAAAGCAAATTCAAATAGGCAAGAGTAATCATCTTAAAAAACATAAATATTAGCCTAGTACTAGTAAGCATATCAAGTAGATAGAGAATAGGTTGATGCTAGCAAGATTCTACACCAATTCCATACTTTTGCTGCAAAAAATAAAGATTTCTTGAGATGATAATATATTGAATGAAAAGAGTTGCCACTATTCCAAAAAATATAGATATTTAAGGTCAAAATAAAGTAAATATTTTGTTTCTATATGAATAATTATGCCCACAAACCAATAGTATAAACTCCCCAATCTCGGTATAAGAGGAAGAGAACTGCAAATGCTCAACTCCAGACTAAGATGAAGCTGGTTATGCAAAGTTTTTCACTGTTTTACAAGTTGTAATTTAATTTAAAGATGCTTAATGTAACTCCTCTAAGAGCTTTTCTCACTAATATAATTCTTTTAATTCCAAAAAATTATTATAAGATTTTCTTTAAAATCTTTTTTATTTAATTCCTCTTCAACTTTAAATAGTAACATCTTTTGTGAAGTTTAAATAATAACCCTTTGTTAAAAATTTTATAGTTTACCTTGTTTCGTATAGTTGATACTAAATTAGTGAATCAAATAAATTAGGCATAGTTAATATTGAGAAGAGTTCTTAAAGTCAGATAGAAAAATTGTAGGTCCATTATACAATATTGCTATTAATACATGTTGAGGATTTAGTGATAAAGTTTTAAAGATACTTCAAAATCATATTTATCATGTTAACAAAAAGGTTAGAGGGAGTATTTTTCAGGGGAGTACGTAGAAACATATTGCTAATAGAGAGAACGATAATTCATATTTCAATTATTGAAAATATAATTGTCTAAGAACAACTTATACTATATGTGAAAATTGCAACAACCTAATTCTAAAAATTAGATTTATAGAAATAGATACAAAAATTATTTACCTATTCTAGTCCAAGTACAAAGATAATGTACTAAATGTGATTAGTATTTGAGATATTTCATACTTATGAAATATTAAAGATATCCATTGATTTAGGTATGAGTTAATAGTTGAGTTCAATGTTATATAAATATTAACTTTAGAAGTAAATCCTAATTAAGGTATGTTTTACTTGAAACAATATTGTTTTGAGATTGAAAAGGTTATAATGCAGCATTAATTGATAGTAAAGTCATAATTTAGTAAAGTCATAATATAATTGATAGTGGAAATGATTAAATAGATCAAGAAGTTATTTAATGAAGTTCCTATCATTATTCAAACAGCAATGTGTTGTAGAACATTAGAGTCACTAGGCACGTAAAAGGAACTAAGGTATCATCAAAGATCCAAGTATGTATTAGGCAACTTCTTTTAGTTATGATGAAAATAAACATGAAAGTTGTAAGATTTAAGCAAGTGCACACCATAGAGTATCTTCTATAATTCTCTCACTAAACCACTGCTTCAGCGCTAGCATGATTATCCTCTGGTGATATGATATAAGATACTTAAACGATTGGTTTAGTGTAAGTGGGTGATTGTTAGTTTATGCCCTACAGCTAATTGGTTGGTTATAATTTAGTGATATAATTATTTATAGGCATTATTTCTCTTATACATTAGATATATATGATAAAGTATATATGATAAATATACATTGCTAATGAAATTATGATGAAATTTATATTATATTTATGTAATATCCCTAAAATGTTCTTATTCATTGCCCTATTGAGACTAGATATTAATAGAGGTCAAAAAGACTAATACACATTATCTTTCTTCCTTATAAAGTAAGTAATCTATCTTATAGACTAAAATATAAAAATAAATAAATAACTGTGTGAGTACTTATTAGAGAACAAGTTCATTAAACTAACCTTATATAAGAAATCCGTTTGGAAAATTACTGGTATATCTATAGAAATTATCATTATGTTAATTGTATAAGTGATTTTTTGACATAAGATCTCTAAAGTTATCTCATATAACGATTGTTATATTTTAATACTACTTATGACCTATTCTAGTCAAGAGTAGCTCACTCGGTAGTCATTGGCTATAACATAAACTATATGGAGGTAGTTGAGTGATTAATATAGGATTCATCACCTTAAAGTAATTAGGGAGAATGTTCCATTATTCTCGATTAGTATTGATTAATGTTTTATTGTTCTCGATTAGTATTGATTCAGGAAATCTTTTGCCATAGTGGAATGACATTTTGAAAATAATTTTCAAATGTCATTAATTGAATCAAATACTAGTGGCAATGAAATAACATGATTGGACTGAAATATTGTAGATATTGATTTCATGTTTTATTTCTAATCGAAACATTGTATAATGAAAAGATTAAATTATACAAAACAACAATGCAAGGAAAGGTTAGTCAAAACTACTTTAATATTCTTGAACATTTGAATGGTCATTATTCGTTGCTAGATATTAATCTGGATCTATGTATATAATTATTTAATTGGAGAATTAAAGATAAATCAAAGAAATTTAATTTATCTAATCCTAGATATGTTTGAGAGTTATAATTTACATCTATTACTAACATATTTGAGAACCTAACGGGTCACACATAAAGAACAAGTTGAAGAGAAAAAAGATGTTTTAATCAAGTTATAATTGATTGTAAAGTTTGAGAAACTTTATAATTAAATTTAAGGTATTTAATAAATAAGGATCAATATAAGATATTAAATCTTATGTGACATAAATGGTATTTAATTATAATTAATTATATTTATAATTAAAATTAGAATTAAAATTAAAATTTAATTAAGTTAAATTATTAAAATATCGAAAACATATTATAAATAAACTTAGGCTCCAAATGAGCTAACACTTTTTGCGTAACCCTCTCTGCAATAATTGTAAAGTACTCTCAATATTTTATATGGATATTATTAGAGGTCAGACATTTGTGTGATTATGATAGTTGAGATAAGTCAGTTTCAAAAATTGCTCATAGGAAACAACAAGACAATGATCAAGCTTTGAATAATGTACGAATTATGATTTTTGCTTTATTATAATATATGTGTTGTTTTATAAAATTTAAGTGATCTTAGCTTCGAGAAATCTAATATGAAATATGTTTTGTAATTATTTCGTTGCGAGCGATATCAATTCGTACCTTAATTTTCTAACAAATAAATATAGATTTGGTGGGAAAAAAGATTGAAATATTGGTAGGTTTTACCACAGTTAAAGTAAAATGAAACAAAATTTTTTGACAATCATGGAATACTTTTATTGCCTGGTTCAATGGTTAAGCACCTTAAACTAAACCTTGCTTCAATGTTTATCCCAAGTTTTTAAACCTACTAAAGTAATTCAACATAAAATTTATAGTGGGAGTATTGATCATTTTGGGTTATAATTTGCAGAATTTGTGTGCAATTTGAAATAACATCTCGTGTAATTTCTTGGCTAAAGAGTAGAAAATTGCTAATTACTAGCACCATTTATATTTGCCTTAGAGAAGAGAATGCCTCGGTGACACATAAGTTGGACCAATAATAGTTCAACTTTAAGCAACACTTGACGATTTTGAGTAATAGTTTGTAACGAAGTACGATGATACATTCTATTTTTCTCAGGTGGAACGGTGTTTTTACTATTTTTTTTCAAGAGATGGAATTTATATATTTAAGATGACGTAATTCAAGTTGCTTATAAGTTAATTCCCCTTTGTTAAACCATGAAACTAAGTTCTTTGATTTTCTAACGAGACTTGTTTAAATTCGTTAAAAAATTATGCTAACGATAAATTATTGCAGAGAAAGTGCTTCTTATGATTTAAATATACAAGCTTTTATGCTGTTAACCAATTTAGCTAAAGCATTTTATCATTCTTTAAGTCGTATTTGGTTGAGAGAATGAAAATAGAATGAGATGGAACGTAACATACTTCTATTGTTTGGTTAAAAATTTCATAATGGAATGGAACGGAATGAGATAGAAGCGGAAAGTTTTATGTTACATTCCATTCCATTCCAAACAGTAAAAATAAGAAACCTCCGATTCGAAGGGTTTGATATGAAACATAAATTAATAAATACATATTACTTAATATGCCCATGATAAATTCTATTTTTTTCAGGTGGGACGGTGTTTTTACTATTTTGTTTTCAAGAGATGGAATTTATATATTTAAGATGACGTAATTCAAGTTGCTTAATTCCTCCTAACCTCAAAATTATATTATTAATTAGAAAATTCCTAATCTTTTTTTTAATTTCACTTATGTTTGTTGGGTTGTTAAAGTCTATACATGAATATAAATATAATTATAAATATTTTAATTTTAAGTTTTACTTTTAATTGATTATTTTCTCAGCCTTACATGATCTTTTGTTATAAATTGTCTCATTTTTTAACTATAAATATTTTAATTTCAATTTTTACTTTTAATTGATTATTTTGTCAATTTTGGTACAATCTTTTATCGTAAATTGTATCATTCTTTTTCTTTAATGTTTTAATCTAATATTATTTATTAGATGGTAAAGTTATACTTAATTTTATATTTGTATAATTTTTCATATTAGTTATTGTTATTAGTTACGTAAAGAGCACAGCGGACCCGAAACGAACAATTTAAATTCAGTTAGGGTAGTATACGGCGTCCGGCTGTCTCCAGAAGCTTCTTTCTTACTATAAATTTCTGCACCTGTTATCGATGCCTGCTGGTTGCTTCGAGACAAGGTCGACAGGGTATGCGAGATTTTTTGGACACCAAAATTTGTAGCTTGCTAAGGTACGATCTTGATTATGATTATTATTTCTTCTTCTTTTCTCCGATAGTTGGCGCGATGATTAGAAACTATTCGATTCTTGTTGGTTGCTTAGGTTTGTATTATGATATCTTGAGATAATAAGATTTGTTTAAGGATATGCAAATTTTTTTCTTTGTCGAGGGATAAGAAGGATGTGGATATGGAATTTCCTTGATTTGTGAGGAGACGAATTCGGCCCATGTTATTTTGTTTAACTGTGCTATTTGTGTGACCTATTGTGTTGTTCACTGTCCATTGTGTATGAAATTTCTTTTTTGTCAGTATTTGTTTCTCATTATCCCCAATTATAGCTGCTAGTATATGCGGACATCAATTGTTATTTCAGAGTTTTTTTCTCGGTAATATAATCTCAATTTTCTGCATTTATGCTGTCCCAGATGTCCTACTCCAGAAGATCAACTTACTCCCCTTCTCCTTCTCCATATAAGAGATACGGCAGGTCCATGTCCAGGTCTTTGTCGAGGTCAAGGTCTAGGTCTGGAAGCCGGTCAAGGTAGAGCTGGTGGCTTTTGAAGAATTTTTTTTTTTGGATTCCTTAACAGTTTTTGCATGAGGTTTTCGTGATGTCGTCTGATGGTTTCATGGTTGACAGGAGTGAATTAAGTGATGTGGAGAACCCTGGTAACAATTTGTATGTGACGGGATTGTCACCAAGGATCACTAAAAGAGAGCTCGAGAGGCATTTTGCTACTGAAGGAAAGGTTTGCACCGTATTGTTTGTATCTTGCCTTTTTTTGGTATTCATTCTCAGTTGACATGTATCTCTTACTATTTGAGGGTTGTTTGTTATAGGTTATCGATGTTCATCTCGTTGTTGATCCGTGGACAAGAGAATCTCGGGGTTTTGGATTTGTTACAATGTCTACGGTTGGTGAAGCTGATCGTTGTATCAAGTACTTGAATCGCTCTGTTTTGGAAGGACGAGTCATTACTGTGGAGAAGGTAAAATCTTGGGTTATTTAATGGTATGCAGAAGAAAACAGCTTAAATTTAATTACATCTTGACGCTTATTTCGTACGTAATTTCTGGATGGCTTGTTTTTATTAGTGCTTATGAGTTTGAAAGTTGTTTGCTTCTTTCCCCTTGAAACTTCTGTGGCAGCAGGTTAGCTGTGTGTAGCAGCTCTTCATCAAATTCAAAGTTCTTACCACAACTAAACAAACAAATCAACAAGTATCAGACTGTTGGGGTTGTATGCCCTGCATTTCTCTTCTTTTTTGCCAATTATAATTCATTATGCTTGGCTTATCACCTACATGTTTATATACTGCTTAATTAAGCTTATCAAAATCAAAGGAAAAAATTTAATACAATGCATTATGTTTCTTGTTATGGAGTTTGATTATTTAATGAACTAATAATGTTAACTTAAATGCAGGCGAAGAGGCGGAGAGGACGGACTCCTACTCCTGGAAGGTACTTGGGGCTAAGAACAATCCGTGGTATGTCTTTTAGAACCTGAAGGATATTGCATTTGTATGGTTTTTTTGTGTTGATCCATGCTTTATTTACTTGTTTCAATTTTTTGTAGTGCGTCGCTGGACGCCGAGTTACTCTCCTCGTCGATCTCCTAGCTACTCTCATTATAGGAGCTGCAGCCGGTCTCCTGGTTACTCATCTGAATGCAGCAGAAGTAGGTCCTACTCCCCTTATCCAAACAGGAGATCCTACTCCACTTATCCTAGTAGAAGAAGATCCAACTCTCCCTACAGTTACCGGTGCAGATCCAATTCTTCTCGCTATTATAGCCGGCGATCATATTCACGGTCTCGTTCCCCTTATAGTGGGTCTCGCTATTATGGTCGGCGATCATATTCACGGTCTCGTTCCCCTTATAGTAGGTCTCGCTATTATAGCCGACGATCATATTCACGGTCTCGATCCCCTTACAGTAGGTCTCCTGTTAGCCGGTGTGATCGGTCATACTCACCATATGAGTCCAGGTATTACATGCCAGATGATCGATACTATAGAAGATCTCGGTATCATTATGTTAGTCCTACACCTCGAAGGACAAGGAGGAGCTACTCGCGCAGCATTTCCCCCAACTTGAGGAGGAGCTTTAGGAGGAGCTACTCACGCAGCATTTCCCCGTACCTGAGAAGGGGCTCAAGGAGGAGCTACTCAAGGAGGAGCTACTCGCCCAGCGTTTCCCCTAACTATTCAAGCAGTGTTTCTCCTCCTAGGAGGGGTTCAAGGAAAAGTGGTTCACGTTACAGAAGGGGATATTCAGGTGATAGTTATGATAGAAGCCGAAGTGTGAGTGCCAGTTCCAGATCCGTTTCTAGGACAGGTACCCCAAGGTCGGCATCACCGGAACCTGAGTCATCAACCTGAGCGTGAGGCAAATTTGTGACTTAAGAGTGGCTGCTTGTGGAGTTTCTGATTTGGGTTCAGAATCATGGCACAGCACTGCAGTTGATGTATATTGGAGTGTTTATGTTATTCAACGTTCATACTGCTCTTTATATTGTCTTTCTAGCTATCAGCTATGGTTTTATTAATTAATAAGTGACGGTGGTTGTGTAGAAACAGTGTGTCTGAAGCTTGCTATTAGCTATAAAATGCAGCAAAATATAACTTCGGAGAGCATGATATGCATTGATACGAGCACAAAGGTGCGTTTATTTGGTTTATTTGGTAAGTGGCACTGCAAACTGTTGCCATTCTAAGTAACAAAGAGGTTATGGCACTCGGCACTCTTCTATGTTCCAGATTTCTTTGGCGTATTGAGCAATAGTCCGATCACTGCTGAATTTGCCGCTGCCAGCAGTGCTTAATATTGACATTTTCAGCCACCTCTTCCGATCCCTGCAACATAAAATGTTAAATAATAAATTTAAAGTGTTTCTAATTTATATGTAAATTTTGTATAACAAATTTAAATCAGTTTTTATATAAAAATCTGGTCAAATTTTAAGATAGGCAATAGCTTACTTGTATGCCTCGTCGACTCTTTCCTGCGCGTCGAGGTAGCTTGGGAAATCATAACCAACCAGGAAATAATCTCCACGGCCGTACCCAGTGTTTCCCTCCAGAGAATCAAGAAGTGGGCCATAATCATATTTTCCAAATGCTCCGCTTCTCACAAACTGCTTGGCCTCCTCAAACCGAGGATCTGGTTTGAACTGTGTTTTAACATAATGTTAAGGCAAGGGAAGACAACTTTTAGCAATACTTTTTGAGGATATTGAGAATCTTACCAAGCCCTCCTCTCTTTCTTTGCGCAGTTGAGAGATCTGATCTGCTGTCGCACCAAAGAGAAAGAAATTTTCCTCTCCGATTTCCTCCCTGATCTCCACGTTGGCTCCATCAAGTGTTCCTATAATTAGGCAGCCATTGAGTGCGAATTTCATGTTGCTTGTCCCGCTTGCCTCCATACCTGCAGTACTGATATGTTGCGACAGTTCACTCCCTGGAATCAGCATCTCAGCTACTGACACATTGTAGTTGGGAACGAAAACTACCTGAAATTTCAATTCAAATATATGTTTAAATGTCATCATATATGTTCTATCAACAAGTGATATTTAACATAGCATGCTTTATTAGCTTTTCGTGTCAACAAGTGCTTTCAGGACTTTCTGCAGAATTTGCCCTACCTCTACTTCCCTATGACTTTGCATTGACCAATCTCTGTAATTGTTAACATTGTTAAACGTCACAGCTTTGATTAAGGAATACATCCATGTATACAAGGTCGACAACTCACAAGGTTTTTTTCGTTAAAACACAACTGTCCACAATAGAACTAAATGGTTTGCCGACCTTCAAGAGTACTCACAACCTAGCCATTGAGCATCTACACTAAATATACCAATGATAGCCACTTCACTTGAATGAAAGTGAGTGATGTGGTTCAATGGTTACCCTAACTGAAAGAATTACTGTCTACAGTTTAAACGATGGCTGGAAACAGCCAATGCGGCCTTGAGAAACTCTTAGTCCTACAGCGTGGTGGTAGGTCCCTTTTCACATTTCAAGGATGTATTTTGAAGTGGGGCAGTTTTACTTCAACTGGGTATCAATCAAAAGCTTGGCTCTACTCCAAATGAAATTATTATTTTGTCCTACACAACTAGCCTAAAAATTCAAGCAGTGGATGAAAGACGAGTTTTACAATGCATACCTTTACGTAATTGTTGACTTCAGGATCAGTGTTGACAACCTCACCAACATCATTTACCAGCTTCACTATTCTTTTAGCATTTGTGTACGTGGCAAATGCTTTTCCTCCAACCATAACGGTACGTGGAGTTGTTTTCTTCCTCTCTTCAGGGCTCATCTCCTGTAGCCGGCAGTTCATAGAAAATTGAGAATTTTGCCAATAAGATAAGCTTCATTAATTTATATCAAGCTCACCAGATAGTAAGTTTCCATAACTAAGACGTTGAGATATAGTAAGTTTCCATAACTAAGACGTTGAGAAACTCCATTTGAATTCACAAAGAATCAACAAGAAACAAAAGGGCCCTACTTATCAATCAGTACATAGATGAAATTTACACGTGAAAAATATGGGCTAGCTTTAAGGAGACAAAACTGCACTTATTTCATTAGGGTAGCAATCTCTAAACATCTCCCATCTTTCTGTACTCTGGAACTATTGTTATGTAGACAGGTGCATGGAGAAAAAAAATGCCAAATCATTTTCTGTATGGTCAATTTAGTCATGGTTTAGCCTGTAACCTATCTTAATTGGCACTTCAACCGTTTAAAGTTCTTTTCTACTCAACTCTAAAAGAATAGGTAATAAAAAACGAAGCAACAGCCTATGCTGCTGGATTGTGATGACGACATGGTGCGTACATATTGAGTTTTGATTGTCAGTTGCTTTTGAATGAAACAAAGCAATAGAACAGGTACACTACAAGGATATTTCCTTACCTTTAATTTCTTGTATCGATAAATGGTACCCAAAATGTTCAGCAGCTGTCTCTTATATTCATGAATGCGCTTTACTTGTATGTCAAAGAGACTGTTTGGATCAATGCTTACACCTGTCACCCGGAGTATGTAATTGGCCAAACGTTGCTTATTAGCCATCTTGGCAGATGCCCATTCAGCTTGAAAGTCTGAGTTGTCAGCAAACTATTTGATAAAAACATCCGTCAAGAATTTAAACACCATTACAGGAAGGCTTGCGTGCAGAAGAGTTTGTTGCAAAAGCCATACATGTTACAGCATACCTGTCGAAGACCTGTAAGCAGGTTCAGGTTGGTAATCCACTGGTTGGTTTTTAACCATTTTGTGATTAAACTACTGAGCTCAGGACTACAAAAGCGGAGCCACCGTCGAGGAGTGATGCCATTAGTCTTATTTTGAAACTTTCTTGGCCATATTGAGACATAGTCTGCAAATAATTCATTCTTCAAAATATCACTGTGCAACTGTGCAACACCATTTACCTACAAAGTGATTGGCAATAACATGTTACTGAAACTCATGTCTGTACCCTCATTTCACACAGCAATGAGAGCTTCAACAAAGTAGAGAGTGAGAAGAGACCTTTATAACATAAAATATTTTGCATTAGTAGACACTTGGATATGTTTGAAATAGTCAGAAATTAACTCTTTTAACTAATGTGTAACGTTCAGATGTAAGGGTGTCCCTATCCTCAGTAAGGAAATACTAAATATGCATGGTCAGAACCTAATGATGGCTTACATTTTCACTCTACTGTGATATTGTCTTATTAGGTCCCATTCAAGATTTTGGAGATCTTAAACCTGAAATAGTTTTGTAATGCATAATTAAAATTTTTTAAAAATATGGTCTACTTACCGTATGCGAAGATACTACACATAAATTTGCCATCCGTACGACAGGCTTTTGAGGATTATTATCCAAGATGCACAGGCTGGGAAGCTTACTCTCGAGTTCAGTTCCACTGTTACGTATCATTGCAACGAACTGCAAGATTTAAACTTTTTATGCATAGACTGCAAATTTGTGCAGATATGGAGGATTATAAATTTGTTGCATACCTGCTTGTCTATTTCTTCAATGATTTCCATATGACGGGGAAGAAGCTTCCACATCAAAGATTGTGACCACTTCTCCAGTGCTTCAGGAAGTACAGTGTGGTTGGTATATGCAATGGTCCTGGTTCATCATTAGCATTTGATATTTGTTAGGCCTCAGTTTAAATACACTCCACAAGAATTGAGGAGATCCCACAAAAGGTAAAAGTACTCCCCAATATCAGAAGAGAGGCACCTTGTAGTTACATCCCAGGCTTCATCCCATCCAAGTCCTTCTTCATCCATCAATAACCTCATCAACTCTGGAATTGCAAGAGTAGGATGAGTGTCATTCAGTTGTACCGCAACCTTGCTGGGAAATTCAGACCATTGCCATGAGCCCTTTCCATTCTTTCTCTCCTTAAACCTGAGAATGATGTCCTGCAATAGATCCATTGAAAGGTCCTTAATGCACATTTGGTTCTAAAAACCAGCAGAAATTATTTTCGTGATCTTTTTAGCATATTGAAGGATGTCATAGATCAGGACGGCACCAGGATAAGGAAAAAGAAAATGCAGAAAACCAAATTAACTCATGCATGCCACAGCTTCAAGCTAACTATAATTCTGAAAAATGCAAGACTCTCATACTTTGGTATTCTTGAAAGTGGGTTCAACTGTATGAGATTTCATTGGAGCATTACGTCTTTAATGTCCATAGGCAATAATTTCAAAGCAATGATGACTGGAGAAATGCTGACTTTTTCCAACAACATCCATGACAGGAGTGATAGAAAACTAAGCTTGCAAACCTGAAGTGAGGCACTGCAGAGAAAGAATTGTTGCTTCAGTCTCAAGAGCTTTCCATCTTCTGTTGCATCCCCAGGATAAAGAACAGCACAAATCTGCAAGTGCAGAATGTTCGTAAGCACTTCCAGTGGAAAATTAATAGTGTACACAGTTTTATCAAGTGTGAAAGGAAATCTTTAACTAACAAACTGGAACTTGCATATGGGTTAGGAAAAGGATAGTTGAATTAATGTAATTATGCAAATACTTAAAACACAATATGAAACTGAGGGGTGGAAGAATACAATAGGTGACATTAACCTGCTGAGCATGAGAATGAAGTTGTGAAGCAGATTCATATTGTCCATCATTGAACTGAAACAGATTAAAATCCTCAGAAGAAGCTTTTGCGTCCCAGAGGCGAAGACTAATTGTGTTCTTAGTTTTGTACCCAGGAATTGGCACATCATAAGCTAGAGCCTGCACAAGTTCTCCGCCAGCCCATTCTCGACTGTATAGCAGACGGGAAACTTTCAACGATTCATCAGAAGAAAACAAGAACTTTAAGTAAGAAGAAAAAGTAAAGCTGAAACTGTCTTCCTGTTTACATTAAAAAAAATACTCAAAACCATATTAAACAACGATATGGCAAGCCTAAAAGACACCCTTTAAGAATCACTTACGATCCATCAGGATTAATCTCAACTTGACCAAAGAATCTGATAGGGAATACAATATCATGCCGGACAACTTCCCAAGGACTGAATTTCTGCAGAAGTTGACTCAAGATAATGTCAATGAGTTTCTCAGATTAAGTGCCACTTTGACAAAGTTTTCATGTGGATCAAACCTCAAGCCAGTCCTCAGCTATCTCTTGTTGGCCCTCCTTGGTTATCCGCTGTTTGAACAGTCCATACTTGTACCTCAAACCATATCCCCATGCAGGCAAATTCAATGTTGCCATGGAGTCCAGAAAGCAAGAAGCAAGTCTCCCCAGACCGCCATTTCCAAGTGCTGCATCCTTCTCCTACAAGATTTACATCAGATAATCATTAGATAGTTATTTGGTTTGGTTCAACTTTTCCACAAAGGATGATAGAAAATCTATGGTAGTGTTTGCCAAATTTCATAGGCAAGCAGTGATTAAATATAATGCCTTTTCTGCCCGAAAGAGATTGGGATTGGACGCAGACAAATGAAAATATGGTTTATGCATGGTGAAAGAAAGAAATTTTCAATGCAGTATAGTTTTTTAAAATGACTACACGAATGGTTGTTCTTCTGACCAAGGCATAATAAAAGAATGATGTAAACTCTAACCTGCTCAACTATTTCTTCAAGCTCATGTCCCAACTTACTTAAAGCATCAGCATATGCATCTTGAATGTCCAAGTTTCCAACTGCATTGGTCAAAGCTCGTCCTTGCAGATATTCCATTGACAGATAGTAAGTTTGTTTTGGATCAACTTTGTGAAAATGATGGTGAGTTTCATTCCATTGCTGCAGAGATCAAAAGGAACAAGATTAATCAATTTCACTTTTCTATTGCAAAAAAAATTGCAAATCCAAGCAAATCTTTGATGAACACTCTTTTGATCAATTTTTTTTGTTGGACTCATTTTTTGGTCAATTTAAATTGTATCTTACATTATTAGACACAACAACGAGACAAATTCATAAAAGCATGCAACAAAACATGCAGCCAGTAACACATTCAGTTCTTAGCTTTCTTAGTTATTACCAAACCAATCACCCACTATTCTCATTTTGATCCGGAAATTTCTTTCTTCTTGCGGAAGAGCTCTCCTACTGTAAAAATGAGATCACGACTGATTCCAAACCTATGCAAAATATTAAAAAGAAGAGGGACAAAGGCTTAAATGCTGTTCTCTCAACAGGACATGATAAGGTTAACATGTCTAACAAATTATAACCACCATATTAGGAATCTGACTCTGATCTGATTCCGCCATTGCTATAGTTAAGAACTATTACCTTTAAGAGTTAATAACAGAATTGGATTAGAAAAACAGAGTACAGCCATCTAACGGATTAACAGTAAAGCTAAAAGGGGCGAGTACCTGCACAAGGCGATCTCGAACGCTTTCTGCTGTAGCATAGAAGGCTTGCTCAGTTTCAAACTTGAAAGGAGAGAAATGAGGGCTGTATTGTGCATGATAGTTGATGTTGGAAGCAATCTCCGCCGCTCCAGTGGCTAATGGGTGCGCAGCTGCCGGGACCTTGGAAGAAACAGCAGAAACGTTGGTGGTAGCACCACCATGATCTTTCACCATCGCTAAATCTTCTAACAACTCCTGAAGAACAAGTATAAAAATCCAACTTTTATCTTCAGTGGTATATATAGGTTCATATAGATAGATATACAGACAGAATGGAATCCCAGAACGGAAAGGGAAGATCCCCTTAAACACAATCTCCCAGCAATAAAAAATTTGAAAATAGACCAATTTCGGTTGGTGTACCTAAGAAACTCATTCATCAAAGAAGTCCAGAGATCATTATAATTACCATGATTAATCACATCAAAATAGTAATAACATATTAGTGTATTTAAAGGAATCCGTCAAACAAATTAAACAGATAGATAAAGTTGGAACCTTGGGTCACTCTCCTTTTCGTTGAACCAGAAAGGAAAAAGAGTCGATTGAAAAAAAAAATTAGTGGAAACAGAGAAAAGAGTGCAACAGCTATTGAGTATTGATGCTTACAATGGGAGGGTGAGTAGGCTAGAGAAAAGACAAGGAAAGCTATAAGTAGAAGCAACTTGGAAGGCTAACGAATCACAAAAAGGTGAAATGATATCATATGATAGCCAAGCTACAGAACATGGAGATATTTATAGAAACGTCCAATAAGATGAGAAATTTGGGAAAAAAAGATGAGATTTTAAAGGGAAAACTGACAAAGAATACGGCGTAACGAAAGGGACGAGGAAATAGAAAAAATACCAGAGACTGGAGAAGAAGTGAAATGGGAGTTAGTTCTTTCTTTTCCTGATAATCAATATTATTTTTGGGATTGGAAATGAATTGAAGAATGTGATAAATCACATGAATGAAGTCAGTGATTGAGTGAAGGGTGGGGATGACATGTTCCCTGTTCAGCTGTTCTGCTTTTTTAAGTTTGGCGAGAGATCCGTGGACCATCATCAAATTGTTTCGGTGAACCTGAAAAGTCTGAAAAGTATTATTTAATTTGCGCTAGAGAAGACCGTGTTATCCTGCTTAACAAGGATTGATTGAACCACAATATCAAACAGATTTTTTACTGAACTAGCTTAGTAAAAGATTTGGCATAGTACCCGAATATGCATCTTTGATACCGCACTACATGTCCGTAAATGATTGTTTATTAAAGCTTTTCTTAAAGACATTTTGTCTTTTTTAACAGAAATGAAAGTATTTTGAGTGGTGGGTTTAAGAAACAAGATATTATCGTTATTGAACCCACCTTATTGTAATACTTTATTCCAAAATTTTATTCAATACATCTTTGCGATTCATCCTTTTATTAAAAAAAATCAACATATTCAGTACATCAGTTTTCCTATTTTGAGAAGGTCCGGAAAAAATTATGATGTTCGCAATCTTACCTTTTATAAATAGTATAAAGATAAGGACATCGTACATCTTAAAAAAAAAGGATGTTTTTTTAGACGATTTATTAAATATGTTAAGTTCATGAATATGTTATTTAAAATATTTGTTAATTTGAATCAATATATATATATATATATATATTTTTTTTTTTTTTACTTTTATAGAAAACTATAGCTTGTAGTGATTAATCTTCTTTTAACAATAATGACAAGAAGTTAGTAACGACATTTTTATGTATAACTAATGCATGAGAATTTATATGA
>JANZXP010000008.1:27358611-27396618 GCA_027576715.1 Erythroxylum flavicans | reverse complement strand
TTATCATGAATAAAATGTCTTTTGGGTTTGATGATAATCACTGTTAAAAATTCACGTTTCATGTGATGATTAAATGGTGTATCTTCCATATCATCTTGAAAGCTTCATTTCCTTAAATTTTCTTGTCCCATCTTCACCCCAGTCTATCTCCTTCTTGTTCCACAAGGACAATTGAGTGTGAACATCAAGAGGATAACTCAAAGAATGTTCTTTTAACTCATTTTAGCTCTTATACTTCGAAATTGTACCTAAAACCAAATATGAACCAAAATGAGTTTCTTAAACATTTCATAGTATTAATCACTAAGTGTTATTGAATAAATGTACAATTAATTAAGAATATATCAAATTCCCCTATACTTAGCTTTTGATCGTCCTCAGGCAAAATAACAAAATCAAAGTCACAAACTAAACACTTTCACAATTCTTTATTTCCTAAGAATAGATAGTCATAAATAAAGAGAAATAACTTTCAAAATCATAGCAAAATCTCAACATTCAATGCCTCTCTACTCATAATCAATCAACAATCATCACTTTTAGAAACTAAGCAATCTAGTGGTAAACTTGGGAATGTGTTTAAATAGTATTGATCCATAGGTATACTCAAACATCAATCATGATCAAAACATTCCATAATTTTACATATCATTTCATTTTTACACCGCTAAGATTCACATGCATAATCATGAAACAAAGGATTTTTTTAAGGTTGTAATGTGGGCAAGGGTTAAGGCGAGATATATTTGGGTAATGTAACACAAAAGTCATCAAAGCTAGTGAAGCAAGAAAAACACTCAATGTAACATCAAGCCTTAAAACTAACATTCACTCAAAACTATGTACATCAGTAATGATGAATGCAAAAACTATACGTCACAGCTTAAATTAAAGCTCTCACACCACAAATCTCACGAAGCATAAGGAATTAGAAGGAATCACTCTTACAATTGATGGCAAATAATAGCTTATAACTATAAGTGTTGATCCTTCAAAACAACATCTACCGTATATGCATTATACTCAAATCATCCATTCCATACAACTTTATAAGGAAAAATTACTCATGAATAACTCTACAAATTTCCTCCTTAATTCTTTTATTTAAACATATTTTTCTTTCCTTTTCTTTTCTTTTTCTTTTTCTTTTCTCTTTCTCTTTCTCTTTCTTTTTTCTTTTTTAATAAAAATTGAAAGAAGCTACATCAACATTTGGAATTCATTGATAAGAGATAAAATAATATTCCAACAATTATAACCAACCCACGTATATGCACATCCCCATACTTATAACATCCATAATCATCAATAATCAATAAATGCTCCACTAACTTTAAGGCTTGAGTAGGACATTTAGTTAAGTTAAACGCATGTAATGTGGTTAGTACAAAAAAGAAAAGGCAATTAAAGTTCAGTGGGGCTTATTAAAAAAGAAAAGTTATATCAATAGGTGGACTATTCGACTAATATAGATTATGAAACAAATAATGCCTATATCATTTCCACGTTAATGTGTGTAATAAAAATAGGGTCTTGAATAGAAAATCATAGTAAAGTTAGGATGTAAATGTCATGAAGGTCACATATAAGAAAAAGACAATGAGACTAATATGGATTTGTCAATCTATAAAGGCTCAAAATCTCACTGGTTGTGTCTACAACTAGTCACTACTCTTCTAAAGATAATGTATATTGAACAATCACAAGAGTAAAAGTACATGCTCAAGTTGCCATGAATTTTCCTAGTCAATTCACTCTTTAATCATGGCTATATAGTCCTAACAGTAATAGAGAAAGAGAAAATGGTTGTTTTTTATATTGATTCTCTCTCTTTTTGTTTGAAAACGTAAAAACACGTAAGAAAGAAACAAACTTAAAAACACACATGCATATCCTAATAAATGCGAAAATGTAAAGGAAAAGAAATAAACTTTCCTTGTGTTGCGTCCCAAAAAGTGCCTTTGTTTATTGTAGCTAATTCGATTCCTTGTTTTCCTCATCACGTGACAAAGTTATGATCTTTAAATGTCACAACTTTCACTTTCCTCAATTGAGGTTCTTAAGGATAGTGCCTAAGATGATGATCATTCATATTTAGTGTCTTCCCTATCCTTATACTCTTAATCTCTACTGAGTCCCTGCACTATTGAAAAATCTCTGATATCTCTTATTTTCCTCCTCATTTAATTTCTCCAATATGCTAGCTAAAGGTGAAGGATTAGTCTTAACAAGAATTTGGGACTCAGTACATACCTTTTAGTTAAATGATATATCCTTGTCTCCTTCAATCTCCTTCTCCACTTCTTCTATACTAGCAATCCTTTGAGAAGCCTTCTCAAGATTCTCAAGCTCCTCTCCATTTCTTAAGGTTACTGTGTTAATGTTCCCTGGATTCACCTCAGGTTGAGATGGTTGCGTCTCTACACTTTGTGATTCTAGGTAGTTGATAATTACCGTCAGCTGACCCATCTAGCTCACCAAATTCTGGATTCTAGATGTTGTATCTTGTTGAAATTGGATCACCTCCTATTGAAATTGCATAGTATTAGTAGTAGGAGACATAACTAAGTCTTCCAAAGGTGTACTTAAGTTGGAATAGGAGGCTTTTGATCTATTTCGGAATTGTTTTGCATCCTACAACCCATCAAACGAAGTAGTTTGGCTAGCTATCCTCTCCATAACTAAAATTCGTATGATCGCTCCAAGCTTCGTTATAAGATTGGGAAAATGGGTTATGGGGAAAATTTCCACCAATAACATTGATAATATCCAACAGTGATATACTTCCTTCACTGTGTCCTTTTTATATACAAATAAAAAGAACAAGAAATAAGTGCAAAAACTAATTAGAAACAAATATAGACAAAATATCAATTGAAATCAATAACAAAAATTAAAGCACCACACTCCTCGACAATGGCGTCAAAATTAGTAGTGCATTGTAACACTACGCAAAATAACTGAACTTAAAACTATAGCTAGTGATAAGTCTAGGTCGATCCCACAAAGAGTGTGTGTAAAGCTTTTGTAATGAAAAGAATCAGTGGTTAGGATATCAGGGGTGGGGGGTTTCGATTGAAAATGGTAAAGAAAATAAAGTGAAATTAAACTAACGAAAACAAATTAAAGCAAGAAGTGAAGAATGATAAAATTGATGAATAGGTTTTGGAATCCAGTTCTTGGTTCAATCTTGGCCTACACGCGAATAAGCAGACTTCAATGTCTTGTTATTCTCATACCTCTCTTAGTAACTATTAATTGTAAGTTAACAATAAGCTCTATTAATCCCAGTTTTTCCTTAAGTCATGTTTAATTAATACAAGCTCTTTAATCGAACCTAGATATCGAACAACCTAGAATAAGCTCTCTAGATTTAATAGGACAAATGTATTACAAACTAGGTAAAAAGATTAATCTAGGCACCAACCGCACAAGCTCGGGTCATTTGACCTAAGTTATGTTATCCATAATGATTCAAAATCATTAGTTTCCACAAATGAATCCAAACATAATTATTACATATTATATTTAAGATCTAGCAATGGATTTACATAAAAACAATCTAATAGGGCATTAAGATCATTCTTACAAAATACCTAATTCAATAACATAGGATAACATAAACAATCCCAAGAGAGAAAGAACACAATACATAATGAAGAGAAGCCCAAAACGTGTCTTTCACTTCAATATCCCCTATGAACTAGAAAAGGGAGGCTTAGCTCTCTATATATGCTAAAGAATCAAGGGTTTTGCCCCCCTTTGTGTCCCAAAATCGTCATGTTTTTTTTAGCAATTCAAATGTCATTTTATATTAAAAGTTAGGGTTTTGGCCACCTTCGTGTCACAAAATCGTCATGTTATATATCTCCCCAAATCGTGACTATATATGGTTGGGTAAACAGTCATGTATCTAACCATGTAAGTTCAAAAAATATCTTCTGAATGTATATATGATCGTGGGAATACATACACAGTCGTGTATCTTCCAGATCATCTTGAAAGCTTCATTTTCTTACATTTTCTTATCCCATCTTCACCCCAATCCATCTCCTTCTTGTTTCATAAGGAAAATTGAGTTTGAACATCAAGAGGATGACTCAAAGAATGTTCTTTAAAGTTACTTTAACTCTTATACTTCCAAATTGTACCTAAAATCAAATATGAACCAAAATGAGTTTCTTAAACATTTCATAGCATTAATCACTAAGTGTTATGGAATAAATGTACAATCAATTAAGCACATATCAGATGTCTAGCAATATGTCATGACCACTCAAATATCAGGAATGTCGAAGTGGTTTGACTTATCCTATCCATGCATGATTATAATGTATAAATTAATCCTTTCATCTTCCAATGCTCTGGACAATATATTGGACAGAGTATCAATATAATGTCTACTATTTTGTATCCAATCATGTTCGTTCTTGCTAATTAGTAATTGATTTATAATTGATATTTGAAAAAACCTTTTTCAATGTCAATTCACTTTAGTTAGATAATTCCTTAAATCACTAATAATCAAGAATAGTAGAACATTCTCTCTAATTACTTCAAAGTAATAAATCCTTTATTGACTTACTCAACTATTGCTATATGGTTTAAATTGCATCCAAGAATTATCGACTGAATTATCCTAAATATGACAGTTCATAAGTAGCATCAAAATATAGTAATTCCCATATGAGGTACCTTGGTAATATCAAGTCTAAAGATTAATTATACAAAAATCATTATGAGAAAATTCGCAAACACATAAATAATATTCTATTTAGGATCATCATAGCTGGGTCATTTCAGTAAACTTATTCTCTAATAATAAGCATCCACACATTAGTTTAAATATCGTCATACTTTAATTTATAAGACCAATTAATTTCTTCATAAGAAAGAAACACAATGATTGCTAGTTTTACCATTTTATCAATATTTCATCTTGATGAAACTATAATTAGAAACATTTGGGAATAATACATAAATGCAAATTGACTCTCATAATTATGATATCATTATAATTTTAATTACACAGTAATTATTCCAGGAATTTTATCATTAGTATTAAAATATCAAATGTAATTAACATAATAAATAAAGATAAAAATGCCTTTATTAATTAAATTATAATATCATACATTAAATTACAACCAATGGATTGGACGCAAGGGCATAAACTAACAATCTCCCACTTACACTAAAGTCAATCATCTATGTATCTGATATCGTATCCATCCATATGTCGATCATGTCTCTTTTGAGATAATAACTTAGTGAGAAGATCTGTAAGATTCTTTTAAGTGGGAACTCGCTCAAATGCTATGTCTTTCCGCTCCACTTTCTCCTTGATCAAGTGAAATTTCCTAAATACATGTTTGGACCATTGAGGAGATCTTGATTCCTTTTCCTACGTAATAGCGTTGTTTTTTGTCACAATACAATACTATAGGCTTAACAATGTTTGGAGCCACTCCAAGTTTAGTGATGAATTTCTTGATCCAAACTGCTTCTTTTTCTGTCTTTGACACTGAAGTTTATTCTTCCTCAGTCATTGAATCTGTAATGGTTGGTTATTTAGAACTCTTCCAACTTACCGCACCACTATTAAGAGTAAAGATGTACCCTGACTTTGATTGACTATTATCTGTATTTGATTAAAAACTAGCATCTATATACCTCTATAGATTAAGAAAATATCTTTAGTCCTTCTTAAATACTTTTAAATGTTTTTTTTATAATCATCAACTGACACTCACCTGGATTGGCTTGAAACCTACTTGTATGCTCAAAGAATAAGAGACATCTGGTCTAGCACATACATCGCATATATGATTGATCTAATTACTAAAGCTTATGGAACACAATCCATTTTATCTCTCTCTTCTTGTGTCTTAAGACACATACTCTATGGGTGAGAAATCCCATACAATATGGGTTAGAATGCCCTATTGAAATTCTTCATGCTAAACCTCTTTAGCACTTTGTCTATGTACGTGGATTGGAATAATCTAAGCAACCTCTTTGATCTATCTCTATAAATCCTTATTCCTAGAATATAGGCTGCTTCTCCCATATCCTTCATGGAGAAGTTCTTGAATAGCCAAATCTTTATAGATTAGAGCATTGGTATGTCATTTCCAATTAGCAATATGTCATCTATATATAACATTAGGAAAATGACTACACTCCCATTAACCTTCTTATAAACACATGGTTCACCCAAATTTTTGATATAATCAGATTGTCTCATCAAAACGAATATTTCAACTCTGTGACACTTGCTTAAGTCCATAAATAGATTTTTGCAACTTACATACTTGATTAGGAAATCTTTTAGATTCAAAACCCTCAGTTGGTGTCATATACACATCTTGAAGCAAGTTCTCATTAAGAAATGTTGTTTTGGCATCCATCCGCCACTACTTTTTTAAAAAATAATTTTTTAAAGAAAATGTAACATGTCTTGAGAGAAACACCTTTTGCTCAAAAGGATGGAAAAATTAATATTCAATACTTTCTCTTGAATACCCAAAAATTTTCAATTATTTGATTTAGATTGAAGCTTGTTAGATATTGCACGCTTCACATAAGCATAACATCCCCAAATCTTTAGGTGTGACAACCTTGTTCTTCTACCAGTCCATATTTAATATAGTGTCTTCTCAACTAATTTGGATGGAACTCTATTTAAAAGATAAGCAGCAGTTTCAATGATATATCCTTAAAAGCTGACAAGAAGGACTGTATGTACTATATCTAATAAAATATGATTTCTCCTCTCAGATACTCCATTATGTTGCAGAGTTCAAGGAAGAGTCTATTGTGAAAGAATCTCATTCTCTTTTAAGTAATCTAGAAATTCGTGGTCTAAATATTCAGAACTTTGATATGATCTAAGTGTTTTAATTCTTTTACCAGTTTATTTCTCAACCTCGTTTAAATTCTTTAAACTTTTCAAATGATTCAGACTTTTGTTTCATTAAGTACACATAACTATATCTAAAATGATCATCTGTGAATGTAATGAAATATGAGAATCTACCTCTAGCATAAGTAGACATAGGGCCATATACATCTGAATGTATGGGCTCTAATAGCTCTTTGGCACATTCTCCCTTTCTACTAAAGTATAGTTTTGTCATGTTTCCCAATAAATAAGATTTATAAGATTCATATCAGTCATAATCAAAGGATCTAATGATCCTTCTTTATGTAACTTTATAATTCTAGTTCTGTTGATATGAATTAACCTACAATGTTGTAAATAAGATGGATTTTGGTCACTTAATTTTCTTTTCTTTCTATTTATGTTAAGAATTGGCTTTTAAAGATCTAACTCATACAAAAAATTTGCAAGTAACCCAGATCCATTATAAACATCATCTACAAAAAGAACAACTCTTATTCTTAACAATAAAGACAAATACATTCAAATCTAAATAAGAAATAGAAATGATATTTCTAGTAACAATTGGAGCATAATAACAATTATTTAGTTCTAGTACAAGGCTATAAGGGAAAGTTATACTACAAGTTCCTACAGTTAATGCAATAACTTTTGCTTTATTGCCTACTCATAGGTCCACTTCACCTTTCCTCAATGATCTACTCCATGATAACATATGCATGTTATTGTAAATATGAGAACCAAATCCGGTATCTAATACCTAAGATATGGAATAGAAGATAAAAGATTGATCTTAATTATAAACATACCTGAAAGAACAGCTTCCTTAACCTTCTTACCTTTTAGGATAGCAAGATATGCTGGGCAGTTCCTTTTACAGTGTCCATTGACTTCAAAGTGAAAACATTTGCCCTTGTCATTACTTTTCTTCTTGACACCACATTTTGTCTTGACTAATCTAGCAGAAGCCTTCTGCTTGTTGTTATCATTCTTCTTAGAGCCCTTTTTCTTGCTTTTGGAAGAATCCAGAACAAGAATAAAACTAGGTTCCTTTTTAAGGCAACCCTCTACAGTTTTAAGCATATTCAACAGTTTGGGCAATAACATATCCTTTTAATTCATGTGTAAGTTCATAACAAACTTTGAAAAACTTGTATTGAGAGATTGTAGCACTAAATCAACGCTCAATTCATAATCTATGAAAAAACCTAACTAAGCTAATTTTTCAATATACCTAATCATCTTCATTATGTGAAGGTTTACTGAAGATCCTTCTACGATTTTGCATTGAAATAATGCTTCGGGGAATTGATACTTCTCCACCTTGCTTTATGCACCAAATAACTCTTTGAAATACAAAATTAAACTAGGAGTATCTTTTTTCTCTTGCTGACTTTGACGCTCTTGAAACATTCTAGCCAACAAACCCATGTAGCTTGTTCAACGTCATCAATATAATGTTGATACCTCTCCTAAGCCTCATTAGTTGCATCTAAACTAAGCTCTGGTGGAATAACATTATTAAGAACATGTAACTTCTTTTCTTGCTTGAGAATAATTTTCAAGTTGTAGAACCAGTTTGAGAAGTTGGGTTCAGTTAGCTTATTAGCATCTATGATGCTCCTCAACGTCAGATTGGTACTCATCTTCTAATTCAATAACCAAAAGACATAAAAAAGAGAAAGTATAATTAGTTTATACCATAAAGTCAAATAAAACAAGGACCTTAATTAATATTTAATTACTGTCACTATTTTATTCAAAATAATAGTCCTCATTATTAAATCAATAAATTATCCAATAATGTTCTAGTGGGCTAGGATCCTATCCAAAATAGTTGATCTTAAGTTTGCTCAACAAACTAACTAAATTTAAATCAGGTTGATGACAACTTTATCAACCACATTTTATGTGACTCTTAGATCCGTTAGGTTACAACTCTTTACAAAAACATATCATATATATTATTCCTAACCGTGCCTCTAAATTCATATGATCATGGGTTTACTCATCCAATTCATACAAATTTATTTAAGTAGGAAGAACATATGATCATCACATATATGATCTTGTAGAAGTTGAGGTAAAAAATTTCAAGCCCATTGGGTCTTTTAAATATGATAAGAAACTAAGTCCACAACTTGGCTCCAAGGCTTTCATTACTTCTACTTGAGAAGGATTTGAGAATACAGACAAGTTGAACCATCTGAAGGAGGTTTTGCTTGATCTCTTATATGGAGAGGTGCGTCTCTATAGCCATTTCAACTTTCTTGTTTGAATTTAGCATGATTACAAAAAAATCATTTATATATTATGTGTAGGTTATTGAAAATTTGAATCTTGCTAAGATAGATTGTGCTTATATATGTACAACTGTATCTACCATTCAGATCCTCTTCACTCACTATGTTTTACGCCTGAAAAAATCTAGTACAATAGTACCTAAAATGGAACTTGTGGAAGTGGGTCCTTCCATGGATAGAGTGATGCATCTTCATTGACTTCCTAATGAGAGTTTAAGGAAAGAAGCCATGAAAATTGTTAAAGATAAACCTAAGAAAAAGGTAGGCTAGACTAGCGAAGTTGTTTATTTTTATTAGTGTATGAAATGGCATGTAAAATATGTTGTCTTCTTTTTGCAGATTGAAAATGTTAGAGATGATTCCATAGAAGAGAGAGAAGGGGCGTAGGGTTTTGTAGGGGGAAATGAAACATAAAAGGGGAAGGGGGTTCGAACCTTGGACTTAAAGGATGGGGGAGTTGGTCCAAAACCAGTGGGCTAAGTTTGTGTCTTTGAAGTAGAAAAAGGGAAGTAAAATATAAGAAAAAGTCAAATTTATACATAATTATAGAATACCATATCAACAATATGTGGGTTCCACTAATATGCAATTTAAAAAAAAAAGTCACGTCGTATATGATGTGACATTTAACTGATAGAGGGTAACTTCAGTCAGATTTTTTGTCCTCATATAGTTTACTTTGAACGTTTTGTAAATGTTGGGGTTCAACTTGAGCGCCTCGAAACATTAGGGTTCAACTTAAATTCTATTATAAATTTTATGGTTTAAAATACACTTTTGGCCTAAGAAGGAAATATAACAGGTACTGGTTTTACCATTTCATCAATATCTCATCTTGATGAAACTACAATTAGGAATGTTTAAGAATAATATATAAATGCATTGAATTTCATAATTATGATCTTATCATAATTTCAAGTACACAGTAATTATTTTAGGGATTTTACCTTTAGTATTAAAACATCAAATGTAATTAACATAATACATAAATATAAAGAATGTCTTTATTAATTAAATAATAACGTAATACATTATAATTGCAACCAATCAATTGATTGAAAGGGCATAAGCTAACATTAGCTACTAAACTCGCGAGATAGTTGAGTCTTAAAGTAGTTTAAGAAGGTTTTATTTAGTAACTAATAATGAAGGAATCCGAATAAAAAAAATAGGAATGAGAATGAAAAGTAAGAATCAAATAAAAATGGAATTACTAATTATACGTGATTGGTATACAAACACTATAAATGAGATTATAAAAGTTAATAGTTATATCAGTGTTTGGTATCAAATATTAAGAATGATAATCATTAAAATATTATGTATTTTTATTAGTTAATAAAAGTTTTCATATTTAGTAAATAAATAATTAAAATTATTTTTAATGATTCAATAAATTATTTATTTTTAAATAATTGTGTATGATTTTTCTTATAAGAATAAAATTAAAAAATCATAATGAACTTATTTTATGATATAAAATTATTGAAATAAAATAAAATAATTATTAAAGAAATTAAATAAAGTAATGAGTAATGTTGATAATAATATATCAAAATGATATATTATCTAAATACATAAACTAATCTTAAATTTTCAAATAGAAAATTTCAGTTGAGACAAAACACAAAAAAGAAGGGAAAAAATTGCTTATTTGTTATTTCTGATATTTAATTCTAAATTCCTTGCACTTATTTTAGAAATAAAAATTTATAATTATTTAAAATTAACTCCAAATTTGCGAATCTTATCATTCCATACTCAGTTACACATCTTCATTCTTATTTACCAAACGAGAATGTTTTGGAAGCACGTACAGAGAGGGATTTTCCTAATGCTAGTTTCGTCAAGACAAAATCTAGGGGTTCATTTCCTTATAAACATTTGGTTACCTCTCCATTGCCACGGTCCCAAATCCAGAACCTGGGATGGGCATCTCTAAACTTGAAAAGAAAGAAATCTTCCTAATAAGGACCTGCTCGAGGCATGTTTACTCCAGTGACCATGTGCCCAGGCATTGATGGAGGGAAAGAGTGGTCCTTTGTCAAGAAAGAAACCAACAAGGGTATAGCTCCATTTGGCTGCACCAACTTGGAGGATTTCTAGAGGAGGAGAAATTAAATGATGAGGGCCTTCATCAGGTAAGTGAAATGTCTAAGAGTGACAGAAGGTTAGCAATCATTAACTACCTGGTTCCATGCTTTTGGAGGAGCTATTGGGTGAGAGGGAGGAGTCGAAGTAGAATATGTAGGAGAAGGAGAGTGGGGGGAGTTGGGAGTAATGGATGTGAAAGTGGGAATACTGGGATTGAGGGAGTTTTGATAGGAAGAAAGGCATCAGGAGATGAGAGGATGGGAACTGCATCCTTCACAGGTGAAGGAGGACAGCAGGGATTGGAATCGGAATGGTTGAGAGAGCCATGTGAGGGATGTATTGGATGATGGTAATGGTAGGATTCCTGGAGAACCGGCGGAAGAAGGAAGGTGGGGCGTTGGTGAAGGAGGTCGGGGATTCAGCTAGGATGGAGAAGGTGGTCCTTGGAGTGCTAACGTCAAAACGACCTCCGGTAGTATTTTGCAAAACCTCAACAACAAATCAGATGTACCTAAATACGAGACGATCTGAATAATAAATTTGTTCGACATCACGTATATATCTAATAAATGCTTCACATTCCGACCTAATCCAGGAAATTTTATAGGAGCAAGATATTCCATCAATAAGTTAACAAATTAATACTACTTCATACAGATATGAACTTGCGGTTATCATCAACTTGAATCCCAAATGCCGTGTCTCGGATTTTCCTAGTATCTCTGTGGGGGTAATTTGCAGACTGTTGAGAAGTAGAAGCAGAAGAGGCAGATCTGGCTGCTTCCCTGAAATCCTTCCGGATGGCCCAGAGTATTTCAGCACATTCCTTCATGGAAGGCCTTGATTGTCTCGAAGGTGAAAGACATCTGAGGGCCAATTTGAGAACTTCCTCTAGTGCTGCCGTTGATGCAGGAGTCCTCTTGAGGAATGGATCCATGACAAATATGGCTTCTCCCTCTTGTAACCGTTGCATTGCCTGCGTGCATAAAAGTGTTTATGTATCTTTTGCTAATGTTTCAGTCAACTACTTAATAAGCAGGGACTTGAAGAGACAATCATTCATCATTTCCTTGCCCCAGGCTTGCAACAACCTTGTCCAAGTTTAATCTTTGGTGACTGCCACTTCAAAAATAAAAAATCTCTCCCTGGCAGTCACTTCGACTAGTGCAAATTAACCGGGCGATTCTCCGAATTTAGGTATGAGTTGCATTGACATGATTGATATCTAAGCTGGATGTTTACAGGTGTTTGATTAGGAACACCACTGCGACGTCAGATGCTTTTCTAGAAAACATGAAGATAAGACAGATACCTAATACCAGTGGGCTGGATGTGATGTGTCTTTCAAGAAATAACCGACGCAAAACTGGTTTTGAAAAACTGAACCGATTGTTAAGTTGCCAAACTTTAAACGCTAATGTTTGGAATTAGACAAAGGGTATCATGCTAAAAGATGCCCTAGATTGCTGCTGTTTAGTAAATTATATCTGTCTTAGTCTAAAACCAACTCGTTTGTTGTATGTTTTATCTGTAATAAAAAAAGTTATAGATCATTCCCAACAGAAGACAAAAGTGATGATTTTACCCTATAGGAATGGAGTTGCTAAGGCTTTGTTTTTTGTGGAGATTTAGTCACAAAGACTCGGTAATAATGACAATAGATCCTGCAATTTTTCCGAGGAGGGAATTCTTCTGAACTATATTTTTGTTGAAATGTTTTTTCTTGAGCTTTAGCTCAAATCAGCCATCTACCCTTCTTCTCCTCATGGCTGTTCAAAATCAACTAGGCTCTCACACGATCTCCTTTTCATATAATAAATTCTTGCTATAAAATGCCAGTGCCATCAACTCTATAAGACCATATGCGACTGGTTTATGAATGCCATATGTTTGACGAGGGAATACAACAGTGGATTCTCGTCCTAACACATCCCCCATTTTGTTGACTAGGCTTTGATTCAAGAATTAGACCCGATATAAGAATATTTACCTGTTATATGTTAGATAGAGAACTTTTAAATGCAAACTAATGTAAGCAAATTTCAAAGAAATCACAGATTGCTGATGGAACACTTACCCATCTTATCGTTATTCTTTCCTTTAATGGCCTGTTTTCTTCAATTGGATGCCTTCCTGTCATCATTTCAACAAGTAGTACCCCAAAAGAGTAGACATCGCTCTTTTCGGTGAGCTGATATGTCTTCAGGTATTCAGGATCCAAGTAGCCTGTCGTTCCTTTTACTTGAGTTGAAATGTGGGTGGCTTCAGAATCTCCTGGGGTCAACCGTGCAAAACCAAAATCTGCCACTTTCGCTCGGAGTTTATCTGTGATTAGTATGTTTGGTGATTTAATGTCTCTGTGGATTATCGGAGGATCTGTCAATGTGAATCAGTAAAATTAAGGCTTTTGAAAAACCACTTAAAACAAGGGATGGATCAGCAAGTTGTACCCAACCCAACTTAACAGAGGGCATATGCAAAGGGAATTCTATTTGAAGCTAGCAGTTTATTATTCAAATGTTTTATCCATAAAAGCGCAAGCCAAACACCCTTTACTCATCCAGAAACAATCCATCACCATTGCAGCTTAAGGCAAACGCCAGAACCAAAGTTAATAGTGCCACTTTGGATCCCAAATGATGTCATACCTGTGTACATGTGAAGGTAGGTGACTGCATGAGCGACATCAGTTGCAATGTCCAGCCGTTCAGCGATTTCAAGTCGAGTCCCCCATCTACCTGGATCACCATTCCAAACATGTTACTCCCACATTGTGTTGTTCGTGCTTAAGTTTAGGTCGGTGCATTGGCATGGGGGACCTATATGTTCTCCTATAGACCAAAAGAGCAGGGAGTAGACTCCCCGGCAGAAAGACAATAACACTTCTCCAGCAACAAGGTTGATGGTTTTCACTAGCAACAGCATACTAACCTGTTACCTACTTGCAAAGGTATGCAAGGGCTCCAATTTTTTTACCGTTTTCCTGAATCCAACTCAATAAATCTAGTACTTGTGAGTTTAATAAACATCTATGATGAGACTTACCGTCCAGATGTTCTCGAAGATTCCCATTGCTGACATATTCGATCACAATTATTCGTTCTTCTTTATCCTCCACAACTCCGTATAATCTGACTAGATTCCTATGTTCAATCTTTGACAGGGTAAGTACTTCGTTCTTGAATTCAGAGGACAAGTGTTTGTCATATGTTTTCTGCCAGAGTCTCAAGTCATTACGGTTACTGAGAGTAATAGATAGATCAATTCTAGGATTCTAAAAGAAGCTTTCTGTCATGTTTGTATTGTGTACCTTCTTTGCACGCTTTATAGCAACCAAAGATCCATCCTTGAGCTTGCCTTTGTATACCGTTCCAAAACAACCTGTTCCAATCTTATTTGGCTGGGAGAAATTTTGAGTGGCTTTGAGAATGTCATCAATAGAGAAAATGGTCGTTCCAACCAGTGCACTTGTGTTACTGGAAGAGCCATAGGAATTAAATGACTTGAATCTTGATGAATTCTTGTTGTAGCTTTCTGTTGAAAGATCAGTCGAAACTGCAGGTGAAAGTTAGTTTCTGACTGTTATGCACTTATACATGAAAATCATCGTTGCTTGTAGGTTAATTTTTCATGGCCATAAAGCTTCCTCAGATGAAGATCATAACTGTAGCACATAACTATGACCACGGCAGGATTACTTAGACCAAACTAACTAGACAAGACAACTCACAGGAAAATCTTCTCTGATGACTGTTACTTTTGCTGGCATAAGTGACCTTGCTACACCGAGGAACGAAGATTGTAAACATTCCAGGTACCCGGTTGGCTACATATTTGATGTACCTCAAGACTGGATTAGGCTCAGGGGAGATGTTTGTGCTACCCCTGTTGAGCCCATGACCAGAACTGGAGTTTTGTCTGCTTCGGTTTGAATTCAGGCTACGGGAATTGTATATGCTCTTCATTTGCAGAGAAATACGTCCCTTCAATTTTACGGCATAAACCTAGGAAGTAAACTCCAAAGTTCTATCGTTTAACTTTGCCCCGACTGTTTCGAAGACCAAGTCATACAATACTGTTGTTACATAAAAGATGACAACCCACCGGAAATATTTTATTGGGACTACAAAGTCAATTAGACTCGTAGAGAAAAGAGTGTGATGACCTGTTCTCGGGAGAAAATGATCGTTGGAAAGACTTGGGTAGAGGATTCAAATGAACATTTTGATTAGCCTGTGACATGGCATGACTCGATCAAACTCTATCGGATTAGGCCCTCTCTATCAACCATATTGTTTTCCACTTGCAATGATTAGTACTTGAAGCTGTCCCAACCATTGACATTACCGCTTTTAATAAATTACGCAAGCATAAGCCTGCAACGACTGATTCAAACGCGTCTGTTCTTCGACAGATGTTTCAAGAATGCTTCGGTATGGCCTAGAGCGAACCTCAATTGCAATCAAACCTATAAGTGACCACAAGCAAAGTCGCAGATGGTTAGCTAGATATTACTTCCACTTTCAACGTTTCTGTTTCAAGCAGACCTTCAGATCTATTTTCTAGACCGTCAGATCTATTTTCTAACTAAAAAGATCGAAATTTATTCCTCCTAGATGTTGAAACAATAGAGAAAGTAATGAGAAAAAAATTAAGTGAACGACGAAGAATCATGGTTCGGTCGGGACTAGTATGGCCGAAGTTGTCTGTCACCGTCAACAACTAAGCAAGTTAGAGGTTACATGTTACATTAATGACTCACACGTGTTGATATAATCTCAATCATGTTGATCAACTTTTTTCATTAATTGTGATTTATTTAAATTCTTCATTATGTGCATATCACAAATTCATGTATACCTAATTCCTAGTATACAAGAATTTGTCTATGAATAGGAGTCATCTTTCTTATATAGAACACACACAAAACTATGAGAAAGTTGTGAGATGTGTCTCGAGACTGTTGCATATAAATTTCACATCTTTCTTTTTCACTCCCTTAATTTTTTTTATCATTATTTCATTTATATTTCAACAGTAGTTGTTTCTAATTAAATGGCCAAATACCATGACAATGCAAAAACTTCTTTTTATTTTTTTCGATATTTCTATTTTAATTGAACCAATTAAAAAGTAAAAAGAGAAAGAGATGGAACAAAGCTACGTACCATTTTTTCAAAAAAAAGAAAAGTAAAAAGATGGATTCCACAAATTTTAAGAATATGACTAAGAAAAAAAAGATATATATGTCGTGATAAAAAGGTAGGTAGCTTTATAGATGAACGTGTCATCGTAAGGCAGATGTAGATGCAATGCAATAAAGGACCACGACATTTGAGCAGGAACCATGACACGATTCACCAACTAAAAGGTTTCTTAACTTGCACTGCCGACTCCACCACCGCTAGCCCACCGCAAATCCCCTCACCAGCTCCCTCATCAAACCACCAACCACTCTTTCACTTATAGGAACCATGTTGATAACCCAACCTAACCATAGATTTACTTCAGTTTCAGCTTCCAGCTTCATCTTTTCCGCCATTTTGAGTTCCTTCGTCTTCACCCATCCTTTCCTATTTCTTCCCAACATTGTCTTTGATGATAGTGTTTTCCTTGCAAAACATAACATTAATAGACTTCATTATAAACTATAATGGAGACAGATTTCTCATCTCTACCCTTATCTAATCCTTCTCCCTCTTCTCTCCTTTCATCCCCTTCTCAAATGGCATCACCCCTTGCATCCCACTCTTCGTTCCCAACTCACTCTACAAATCAAACTATATCACCCATACCCCTAATCATTGCTTTTCCACTTCCTAAAGCTTCTGTTCCATTTGACAGTGTGCATCCACAGAACAAAAGGGCTAGAAAGACTTGGAAACAGGTGGTGGGTGATAATTTAGATTCTTCTTCGATCTACTTTCCACTAGTTGAGATTGAAGGAAAGCTAATGGTGGCTTCAAGTTTAGACATTCTGCAAGAGGGTGCTAGGTCATAGGAAGCGACACTTATTGGTTTTTTTTAATGGATAAAAGGCCAGCTTTTCCAGTGATACAAGCTTGGACCTAGAGAAATTGGAAAGGTAGAGGGCTAATGGAACTTATGGTAACTGAGGAAGATAACCTAATCTTTACCTTCTCCTTAAATCGGAAGCTCAAAAGATAATTAATGAAGGTCCTTGGCATATCTCTCAACTTCCTTTATTTCTTCAAAATTGGCAACTGAGTATGGAATCAGAGAAAATTAGATTGAAAAACATTCCTCTTTGGGTGAATATCCATAATATTCCTTTGGAATATTGGACAACTAAAGGCTTGAGTATACTAGCTAGTTATTTGGGAAAACCAGTTTGTATGGATGAAAACATTACTTTGAGAAAACAGATTAGATTTGCACAATTATGTGTGAGTATGGATATTTCTAAGGAAATGAAAGACAACATTCCTATCCTAAGATTGGTCGATGGGCAATCTCTCAGAGAAGACGAGGTATTGGTTAAATACCAATGGAAGCTTTCCCTAAAAGCACAAGGCAATGAATGGAAACCAACAAGGGGAGTTTTCATTAGAGGAGCTTATTAGGAGGTGTCAAGTTTGGAAAAGCAAAATTTTATAGATAAAAAAAAGTTGGAGGAAGCTTAACAATTTTCAGATAATCTTGAAAGACAATGTAGATTGATTCAGGCTGAAAGTGAACTAACTACAAAAGATGAAAGTACCCAAGTGGAAAACCTTCCAGATTCAGATCAACAAGTGAAAATTCAAAAGCAACATTTGAGTGCCTCCAATAAGCTATCAGGGAACCAGCGGGAAAGTGAAAAGGAAATTATTGGGACAATTCCTTGTCATAGAGACAATGAAATTCAACTAAATGAACATACCCAACAGTTGGAAGAACAATAGAAAGGAGCTACTCAAGAGGAACATTTTGAACAAGTAACCTCACGGAAAAGTAATAGGAGTAGTAGGAAAGACTCTAAAGGGAAAAGCAATCTCATATGACCCTAATAGTTTGGAATGTAAGAGAAATAAACAACCCTTCTAAGCTTAATACGGTAAGGGATTTTGTTCTAAAGGAAAAGCCTTTTTTTATTTTGTTTACTGGAAACCAAAATGAGGGAAGCTAATCTGAATAAATTAGGTTGTTTAGGAAGCAAATGGCAATGTCTAACAAATCGCTACTGTCATGCCTATGGAAGGATTATTATTGTTTACGATAGAGACTTTTGGGAGTGGAAGTACTGGAAACCAATTAGCAATTCATTCAAACAAGGCTTAACTTCAAAATGGAAAACACTTATGTTTTTGCTACATTTATCTACGACTTCAATACAAGGTTTTAGAGACTGAATTACAGAATTCCCTTCGAAGACTCAAAGTTTCAGTTAGGGTTCTATGGTTAGTTAGTGGGGATTTTAATGCAACTCTATATAGATCAGAGGTGGAAGGGAATTGCAACCTACTTAATTACACTTCGGATATGTTTGATTGCATGCAGGATATAGAATTAACATATTTAAAATCTAAAGGTCATAAATTTACTTGGTCCAATAAGCAATGCTCAAACTGGTTCATTCAGAAAACGTTAGACAAAGCAATGGTGAATGTGGACTGGTTAACTACCTTTTCAGAGAGTTTAGCCAACTTCTTAGACCCAGGAATTTCTGATCATACCCCTATCAAGGTGTATAATTTGTTCAAAATGATTAGAATCCATCAGCACATAAGATTCAACAATTTTCTGGTTAATGTGGAGGGTTTTCAAGAAGCAATTACTAAGGGATTGGAGCATGAGATCTATGGTACTAACTAGTTTATTTGTTTACAAAAGCTTAAGTCTATCAAATAGGAATTAAAGTTGTTAAATTTAAGGAGAGTTCAGAATTCCACAAAGGAGATTGAGGAAGCAAGACGTAAGCTATCAATAATCCAAAAATCCTTAGCAACTAGCCCAACTAATTTCAATCTAGTTATAACCAAAAAGGAAGCTCTTAAGTCTTACTTGCAAATAGTGGATAATCAATGTTCTCTATTGAAGTAAAGGGCCATAATTAATTAGATTAAAGATGGGGACAGATGTACTAAAATTTTCTTCAACTCAATGATGGCTAGGAGAAATGTCAACAGAATAACTTCGATAACATCCAAAGCTGAGGAAACTTTATTTGGACAAACTAAAATTACTAAGGAAGCAAGGATTTACTATCAAAATCTAGTAAGCACGGAAGGTTGTTTTGCTAGTAATGGAGTGAATCTTAGGCAATATGTTACAGCCAAGATTCCTAAACAGGAAGTCTCTTTGCTAATTAGCCCTGTCACAAATCAGGAAATATAGAAGGTGGTTTTTAACATGAATAGATCTAAGGCTCTGGGTCCTGATGGATTAAATGGATTTTTCTTCCAAAAAACTTGGGGAAACATTGGGAGTCTTGTAAAGGAATCTGTAAAGGAGTTTTTCCAAAGTGGAGTCTTTCTTAAGGAGATCAATAAGACCTTTCTATGTTTGATCCCTAAGAGCTTTAACTTGGTCACTTGAAATGATTTCAGACCTATATCATGCACTAATTACCACTATAAGATTATCGCTAAGATATTGGCAAATAGGTTGAAGGATGTTCTTCACTTACTTACTAGTGAGAATCAAGGAGTTTTTATGAGAAGTAGACATATTAGGGATAATATTATTCTATTATAGGAGCTTTTGAAAGGGTACACTCAAAATAGAAGCCCTCAAAATTGTAATATTAAAGTAGACCTACAAAAACCTTTTGATAGTGTTAATCGGAGTTTCTTGCTACAGACTATGGATGTTATGAATTTTCCCTATAAGTTTATCAAAAGGATTCAGGAATGCATTACAAATGCTTATATGGAATTCTGATTAATGGAAGCCCTACAGAGACTTTTAAAGGCAAAAAAGGTCTTAAGCAAGCGGCCTCTTTCCCCTTATCTGTTCCGTATCTGGATAGAGGTCCTCACCCTTATGCTGAAACACAACACCTCATCTAATTCCAACTCTAGATATCATTCTAAATGTAAGAAGCTTTCCCTAACTAGCTTATGTTAGATGATCTTATTCTTCTATGTAAGGCAAATGCTCCTTCGGTTTCTCTACTGATGAGTACTCTTCATAGTTTTAAGGAGCTGTGTGGATTGAATAACAATTCCCACAAAAGCTTCTTCTTACTTTCTAAAAGTGGTGCTCACCTAACACATTCCTTGTCACAAGTAATTGGTACGACAAAGCAAGATCCTCCTCTTCTGTATTTGGGCATTCCTATTTCTTCCAAGAGACTAAGATTTAGTGAATGTCTTCCTTTAATGGAAAAAATTAAAAAAAGATTAGGGTTTTGGAGTGATAAAATTTTGTCCTATAGAGGTAAACTTCAGCTTTTGAAGTCAGTAATAATATCTATGCAAGTTTACTGGTGCTCTTACATCTTCATCTCCAAAAGACTTGTTAAAACTGTGGAAAAACTAACGAAGTAGTTTCTATAGGGTAAAGGAAAAGTTGAGAAAGGAATAACTAAAGTTAATTGGAAGCATATTTGTCAACCGAAGGAGGTAGGTGGGTTAGGATTGAAGTCAATCAACAAGAACAACTAATTTCTAATGACCAAGAGAATTTGGAGAATTCTAAGTGAAAAACATTCACTATGGATCAAATGGATTCATATTTATGTACTAAAGGGTGAGAGTTTTTGGGCTCTAAGAACTAAATATAGTTACTCTTGGTTCTTAAACCAAATTCTCAGGTTGAGGGAAGATGTTCAACAATATGTTACGTATCAAATTGGGGCAGGAGATAGAATATCTCTCTGATATGAAAACTAGACCAGTCAAAGGGCTTTTATTCATAATCAGTTAGCTAGATCATTGCTGAGAAGATTCTTTAAGAAGGCTAAGCTTCAAGAGATAATTAGAAATAACAGTTGGTTGCTTTCCTCAGAAGAATTAAGGGTGTGCTTGTTTAGTGGGTGTAAAAAAAGATGAATGAGTATGGAATGAAAGATTGAGTTTGGTAAGGGAGTATGATTATAAAGTTATTATTTTGATTACCCATTTTTGGGTAATACCCCATTCCTCTCATAATATAGAGGAATGAGTATCATTGCTTTGTAAAGTGCTCCATTATGAATAACTTAGTAGTTATTTTTAAAAAAATATTTTTAATACTAATTAATTAAATACAATCAATTAATTAAAATATAATTAATTACAAAATAATTAATTAAAATAATATTATTTATTAATTAATTACATTATAATTAATTAAAATATAATTAATTAATTACAATATAATTAATCAAAATATAATAAATTAATTAATCACAATATAATTAATCAAAATATAATAATTAATTAATTTAATTTAATTATAATTAATTAAAATATAATTAATTAATTAAAAATTAATTAATTAAATAATTAAAATATTATTAATTAATTAGTTACAATATAATTAATTAAAATATTATTACTTAATTAGTTACAATATAATAAGTTTTTATTTCTCAATATTTTTTTACAAACCAACCGCTATAAATGGTTATGGTAATCATTCCTTCCTTTTAACAAACCACCATAATTATAATGATAATATTCATTCTTATTCCTCACTATATTCATTCCCATTCCTATTACCATTCCCTTGTACGAACCAACCGCGCCCTAAGACTTTTACCTATTCCACAATACAGAAGTCTCGGGGAGAATGATATATATATTTATAGGATGGAGTTACTATATCAGAAATCACTAACAAGCAAGTTAAAAGGCTAATGAAGGGGGTAGTAGCAAGAATAGGCTGGTGCTCCCTAACTTAGAGCAAGGCTCTCAAACCCAATGCTGCTAGTTATGTTGAATAGGCTCAGTACTATGGATAAACTGAAATTCCTATCCTCTCCTAAGCAATGTATTCTGTGCAATCTAGTGGAGGAGACCAGAGATCATTTGTTCTTTAAGTGTGGTTTTGCTAAAGAAGTGTGGATTAGAATCTCTAGTCTATGTGGCCTTGGAACTAGTCAATGTAGCCTCACAGATATCTTATTAGAGATATCCCAACTATATATCTCTATATATGATAAGGAAATACTAATGGTAGCAGTTGCAACTTATCTCCAGGATATTTAGAAAGAGAGAAACATTAGAAGATTTAAAGGGTGCTCTAACAGCCTGATCTCTCTCATAGAACTCTCTACAACAAATATTGGGGAATAGTTGATTATAAATTAGTTGTTCCCTAATATTTGTCGTAGAGATAAATTAGTTGGGACAACATAGTGGCAGTGGACTGGCTCTCGCTTGGAGAATATAGTCCTCAGGGGGTCTTTCTATTTAGGTTTCAATAAAGTAAATAGTACTTCCTAAGCGTAGATGTTCCCTAAGCAAGTCAAGCAATTCAAGCAGTTCTTATAATAACCATCTCAAGGTAATAGGGGAAAGAAAATTATAAGGAATATGGCGCACCTTCGAGAGATTCTAGGAGTACCTCTCCAGATCCACTGCTTACCAAACGAGTTAATGAAGGAAGATTCCTAATATTCAACATGAAACCTGTTATGCTTAAAGAATGAGGAAACAAAACAAATAATATCGAACATCCTACCTAAGATGTAAATCCTTTCGAGCTAGAGATGGATCAGAGAGAAGCCGCATTGCCATCATTGCATCGTAGTATCTGAAACTCCTTACCCTAATTGGGTAATCGTTTCGAAGAATTGAGAAAGAAGAGAAGATATTTAACCTAATTATCGATACGCAGTCACTCAATATCCTCCCGTTTTATTTGCTATGCTGTCGTTTAATTTTGATTATGAAGTGTTAAACAATGTCGTGTGATATTACGAGGGAGAGTTTGCTCTCTTTAGTTGTACACTACACTTCATCTACTTAAGAAATTTTCAAATTCTCAAAAAAAAAATCTATATACTACCAAGCAACATCTCAAGTACTAAACCCTTGGGTTTAATAGATGCAAGGGATCAAATGGACTCACCAACTCTATATTTGTGTAATCAAATGAACTAACCAACTTTGTATTTGTCTAATCTTATACATAGAAGAATAAAATGTAAAATTAGAATTATTAATTCCATTATCAATTGATCTTTCATATCTTGTTAAATCTACCCCCACATTTTGTCACAATTGTAATAATCATTGTTGTTAGCTAAGAGTATATTGATTATAGGTATAAATTATTGTGAAGGAATGTGCACTAAAAATTATGCATGCTATTAGAAAAATCAAAAGTCAACGTATGCATTGCACAAGACTCCTCACTTTGTAGGGGTTTGGGGAGGATCATAATGTACGTAGCCTTCTTTTTGTATTTTTACAAAGAGTCTGCCTCTATAACTTAAACCTTTGACCTTATGGTCACGAAGGTGCAACTTTACCAGTTGCTTCAAAGCTCACCCTCTATTAGAAAAGTAAAGAAGTAATATAAACGTTTAAGATGTTTGCATAAAAAATAAGTGAATAAATCTTAGTTGTGTAGTTAGTAAAGGTATAATCAATGATTTTAAAACTAGATTGGATTGACCAGTTCGATCTGATTAAGCTCGAACTAGCTTGATTTTCGATGCAATTTTTATTTTTAATTGTTATGAATGAAAATTGGTCAATTAAACCCTAAGCTGACTAGTTTTTTCTGAATTGTCAAGAACTGTAAATAAGCTTCTTCTTTTTCTTTGCGATGGGTCCACAAACGGTCTTCCTCCTTAGCAAGATTCATCTAATCTATTTCATGAAGTGTGCAATTTGTTTTATGAAGTGGGTGAAGAACCAGTGATTCCTCTACCAGTCCAATAAACAAACATCAATGGAGAACTAGAAAATCAAAAAACCAAATAAGGAAACAAAGCATTGGAATAACTGAGTAGTATCTTAGAATAATTATAAAGAAATTACATACCTATTATAGTTCAATCATTAAAGCAAGTTGGAATCTTCAGAATCGTAGCTAGAGATCAAGGATATAACAAGTAACCTTGACAACATATAAAGAGAAATTGCAAAACCTAGAGAGTATAGAGACAAAGAACAAACAAAATACCAAAGGGGAGAAGAGAAATCCAGAAGAAGCAAGAGAATTAATTTTCTTAAAAAAAACTAAAGGTTGCAGTAGATTGTAGAAAGGTCTGAGTTGGAGTGTGAATAGATTAGGGAAATACTAAAAAAAAGATAACTGAAATGCAAAAAGAAGGACAAAAGTGGGGTTTCTGTGTGGTGGCAAAGTAACCCTATGTGATAAAGAGTGATGTGAGAAGGCACATGCCTCAATCAGTCTGGTACCTTTTGGTGTCTAAAGATCTCTATCTAAACACTTACCTAGTACATAACATCAAGACTCATTAAGGATTTTTAATTTAGAATTGTTGATTAATTTAATATTTTTGTTATGAAATAATAAGAATACTTTATTCTCTTCTTTTATACATTTAAAGATCATAAAATTACATCACAAATTTAAACATATTGTTTAGGATAATTTAAGAATGTGTTAAGGGATCATATTTAAACTTTACAGAAGTATATTTAAAGAAGGATACTAAAAAAGTTATTAATAGTAATTTGGTATGGATAAGTAATTTTGTTTAGGATAATTTAAGAACGTGTTAAAGAGTGAAATTTAAACTTTAAAAAAGCATATTTAAAGAAGGACAATAAAAAAGTTATTAATTAGTAATTTAGTAAAGATAAGTAATTTTGTTTAGGATAATTTAAGAATGTGTTAAAGAGTGATATTTAAACTTTAAAGAATTATATTTAAAGAAGGACATTAAAAAAGTTATTAATTAGTAATTTAGAATAGATAAGTAATTTTGTTTAGGATAATTTGAGAATGTGTTAAAGAGACTTTTAAATTTTAAAGAACTATATCTAAATAAAGACACTGAAAAAGTTATTAATTAGTAATTTAGTATAGATAAATTAGTTTACAAGTATGTTCAGAGAAGGACACTCAAATTTAAACATACTTCAATTTTTTGAGTGACTTTTTTGATTTATTCAATCTTCAAAAAGATTTCAATTGCTATTTCATATTTGAATTGATTTTCTTTAAAACTTTCAATTCTTTTTCAAACTCTTTTATATTTCCTCTATATATAATTCGATTCCTTATGTCAATATCATAAGTTAATTCTCCTTTTTATTTTTATTTCTATTTTTGGTTGTGTTGATTGAAGTTAAATATCATATTAGACATAAATGACGTAGGAATCAAACTTTACTAGCCGGTTTCCAAAGCATTACTGAGGGTTAGAGTCTTAGGCTATTTAGTCACATGAGTTTCATCATTTGAGAATTTACAAGGGGCATTTCATTCAAATACATAACATTAGCATACACAATTGAATTATGATTTCATACACATTGTAAAGATAATATATGCACTCAATTGATATATTCCGGGGTATGAAAGGTTTAAAATGATTATGATTTGATTGTATATTGCTTATGTTTTGAATTTGGTTTGATGGATTAAAATTGGTATTTTGGAATTAATTATTACAATTGGGTGATTGATGAATTAATATGTATATTTGGACTAAGAAAAATGTCAAATGGAAAGATAAATTGACACATGGTAGTAGAAATAAGTGACACGTGGCAATAGGATTGAGTGACAAATGGCTTAGATAATTGGGTGACAAATGGCTTAGGGAACTAAGTGATAAGTGGACTAAAAATTTAAGTGACATTTGGTGGTTTAAGAAGAGGACATATAACATAGTCCTTTACTTGACAAGTGTCTTAACACTCACCATACACCTATACCCCACGACACCCACATAAATGGAAGACCCTTTCCTCTTTCATTTTTGCTACATGCTATCTTTTTCTTCCTTCTCTCATTATCGACACACACATAACCCTCACAACTTTGAGTTTTGCCCAAAATTCTGCACCTTGCCACTCCAATATTCTGTTGTCTTCATCTTGTTGCTAAAACCTGTCCAATTTCCACCTTAAATTTGGGATGATTTTGCATGCATTAATGGCTAGGTAGACTTGATGAATTGAGCTAGAATTGGAAGCTAAATAAGTAAATAAAGTGTTGTTCTTTATGGCATGTTTTAATAGAAAGATTATAATGATTGAATTGGGATGGATTGTATATGATGTTGATGATGAAGTGTGCTGGAATATGATACATGAACTTAGATACTTTTATGCTTTCTTCTTAATGCATAAAAAAATCGTAGGTTATAAGTTGTTATATGGATGAAATAGATTGGGATTTGAAGTATAATGAAGGTGAATTTATGCTAAAGAAAGGTGCTAGTGTAGTGTTTTTGAAATGGGAAAGAACTAAGACTACATGTAAGATAGTGAATGATAATTTCTATTTTGTTTTGATGCATGAAAGACAATAGTTTATGAGCTACCAGTTGACTAATTTTAAGTTGGAATTGGAGATGAAATTGAAGAGGAATTGAATTATAATTAAGGTATAATTGAGGTATAATTAATGAACTATTATAAATACATTACCCACTAATTTGTTTGTAAAATCCAACTCAATTGTGACTTCCCTCTTGCTCTTGAATAGGGTTTTTTTGGTTTCCTAAAACAAACCAATTTCTCATTCAACTCACATTCAAATGTAACTTCATAAAGCTTCAATAATCTATAAACTTAACTTACCCATAATATATCTAGGATAGAAAACTAAAACCTAGTTTAAAAATTCGTGAAATATCATATGGGTTTCTATTCTCCTCTTCTTTCTTCCAACATTAGCCCATTTCTCTCTCTAATCTCTTTTATGTTTCTACCAAACCAAGAAGAAGAGATGAAACTTACCTTAACAAGCTTGATTTCTCTTCTTCCCTCTTCTTTCTCCTTCTCCACGAATTTTCTTCTTCTTTCTTTCTTCTCCACATTTTCTTCTTCTTTCTTTCTTTTCTCTTCTCTTCAACGACTCTCTCTTCTCTTCTTCTAGTTCAAGACTACATTTTGTCTTTGTTTTTCCCATTTTACCCTTCACTTGTCTTGTTCTTCCAATTTTACCCCTCTTTTGTCTCTTTATCCATTAACTCCTTAAGCTAACCTAATTCTAACATTCTCTAATTAATAACCCTAATTCCTATTCATGCTTACTAAATTTAATGACCTAATTCTAAGATAATAACTAAACAAACAAATAATAATTAAAATAAATAAATAAAATAAAATTTTAAACAAATAAATCGATAATAATTAAAAAATTTTGGGGTCCAACATGAAATGCCCGACAAACATCTTGTTTTTATCGGTAATCACTCTCTCCATTGTATCCCAACCTTTACTAACTTAAATGTAACGCTCGCAAGTGTAAAGTTTTGATTTTTTCAGTGTACAAGGTAGCAAAACCCACTCTTCAGCTGTGTATATGAAGAAAGAGGGGGTATTTTTGTTTTAGAACTAGAGTTTCTATATTGATTTTTAATCCATATTTAATTGTCAAAGATCATCTTTCCACTAAAATAGGTAGGGAGTCTCTCTCAGCTCTGGCGAGGAAGAAGAAATGCTCGATCTGTGAGTACTATTCATTGTTATTTCTCAATACTCTGCTTTCTCTGTGAGTAAGGTTTCTCCTTTATTGTTCACCTACTTTTCCATCTCACCTACTCGATAAAGATCGAAGAAGCTAGCTGATCCACTTCCTGCATTATCCTTTTTTTCTTCACAATGGTAATGAAAATGGGATTATATCCTTTAAATTTTCAACCTTTAATTTATATGTGGTTTCTTAGAGAAATATTGGCCACAGGTTATATTGTTCTCAAAGTTTGGATCTTTCTTTCTTTGTTATTTCATGAATGCATAAGTGATTTCATAGGCCTTTTGATTTCAGTGATTATTATCTCAGTTGCTTGGTCTTAACTCCAATTCTTGGGTTTTTGGGTCAAGTGTTTTGGTTTAGATATTCAACCTCTATTGTCATCTTCGATTTAAGGGCTTTCGATTGGGGTTTTCGTGTGACTGAAAAAAAAGGCTTTACTTTCTTCCATATTATGTCTTCTCTTAGGTTTTGTGATTTTCCATGTTTTTTCCTCCATCTTCTTCCATCTTGTATCCTGTTTGCATATTGTGTTAAAGTGAATTTGATTTTGATTCTTGGGTTTTATTGTTGTTGCAATTGTGTTTCTTCTCACCTTTTTTTGATCTGTGTTTTTGTTTCTTTTTCTCTCTTTGGAATTTCTTTTTGTTTAGAATAATAAAAAACTTGTGTCTTTAGTTGCAAATGAAAAAAGTCAAAGACATTGGCTTTGTCTCTAAGTCTGTGTGTCCGTTTTTGTTGGTGAACAAAAGGGTGAAGGTGGAGGGGATATTTTTGCCATATCAGAGTGGTGGGACAAGTTGAAGTTGAACATGATCTGATTTATTTATTTCACCTTCCAACTGTGAATCCATCACTTGGGTGGGTATGAGTAGCTTCGTTTTTGTCCTTATTGACCTTTTGTTTCTTTATTTTGATCCTTTCTTGGCATTTTGTAGTTAAGAACCTTGTTTGAGTAATATTGGCAAATCAAACTGTTTTCTTTCTCTTATTATATGTAGGGCTAGCATTTACGCTTGAAGTTTATAATCTTGGTTTCATTATACGGTTGATGGTTATCAGTAGCATAGTTTTAGCTTCTTATAAGGATAGGGTACTGAATTCTTTTTCACTTGTCATTAGACTACTGTTTTCCTTCACATATTTTCTTACAGGTGGTGAAGTGGAGTGTTCCAAAATCTAGAAGCAAGCTCGTCTCTGATTCTAGTTTTACTGCCAGTAACAGGTAATGTGTTTGTAAAGGCTTTGGCAATGGTATTTCTATCGCCGTCTAGTTATTTTTTATGTATTTGTTTAGTTTAGTATTACTAGTATTATTTGTTTATTTTATTTATTTATTTAAGTTTTCTTTTTGTCTGTAAATGTTGATGATGATATAAAGCTCCAACATTACAAGTGTAAGAGATTTGGACATTTGCAAAAGAATTGCAACTTTGAAAATGAAGAATAAACAAAGATGGCGCAAATGACAAAAGACTCTTTTTGAGTAGAAAGTGAGATGTGCACTACGAAGAGATGTGCTTCAAAAAATTTAAAAGTTGGTGATAAAGTGCAACAACAAATTTAGTTATGATGATGATAAATGCATCATATTAAACAGAAGTGCTTCATACGTCATGGAGATAAGTGCTCATTAAAATCTTAAGCAAGAGGGAATATTGATTAAAATACTTCAAACAACTATTTAATTGTTTCCTATTTTTTAAGAGTAATGGGTAGTAGTGTTTTATTACTTAAGCGTTTTTCTATTTAAGTTGTATTGAGTTAATGGCTATTCATTTAATGTGGGTTTGGTTAGTTGCTTGTTTTCAGAAATTTTTAGTTCAAATATTTGCCTATTTATTTAAGTTTACTTTCTAATTTGTTTAGTTAAGCTAACAGTAAAATCTTTTATTTTATCTAGTAAAATTTTGTCCTTTATTAATTATTATATTTTGCAACAAAAGTTAGGCAAATTGTTTATACTACTGCTTTACTGTGGACTTGTTAGGTTGAACTAACAATGAAGTGACCTTTTCCATTTCTAATATATTTATTACTACACAACTATCACCAACATGATTCATGCAAATTATCGAAACTTAAAACAGGTTAGACTTTTCAGATAATTGATTAACCATTGGTTAACTTATGAATAAAAATGGGTCAAACGTTTACAAGTTCCTCCTTGGAAATCAACATGCAAATGAGGGGGAGCTTAATCAATTACATTTACACGAGTATCTTTTACTACAAAGTGTTTCTCACAAACTCATTGATGAACACATAGTTCATCAGATCAAATCAAGTTAGCTTAAATGGAGAAGTGCATCAGAAGTTTAATGTGACAAGAAGATATTACTTAATCTTAAAGGTAAATTCTATCGATTAAGTCGGTTATGCTCTATGGGGTGAAGTATTATCCCATCAAACAAGTGTATAGTCATAAGCTGATAGTGATAGAAATGAGGATGCTCTGTTGAGTGTGAAACCTTATTAGATCGAAGATAAGGTGTAATAATAAGGGACAGATTAAAGTGGCTAATACTACTGACAAATTAAGAGAGACAAGGTTTAAGTGATTTGGTTATATTAAGAGAACAATTCAGATGCTTTAATGAGAATATGCGAAAAGATTGTATTCAATGACTGTAAAAGAAAAAAATGGAAGCTTGAAAAGAATTGAAGAAAGTGATTAACAATAATATGACATTGTTAGAACTAACCGAGAACATGACCCGCAAGAAAAAATTTTAGCGTACTAGGATATAGATAAAGTATCTCTCATAAAGAGTTTTTGTAATTCTCATAGGTCTTTTAGCAGCATTTTCCTCTTGTTGTTATCGTAAACTTTTAAATATGTAGTACTTTTTTCTTAGGATTTTAACCTAAACTTTTTTTGCTTTTAATTATGATTATAATTACGATTAAGATTATGATTACTAACAAACGGTTATTATTATTTTATATGAGTCATTTAAAAACAATGAATTTCTTGTGGTGTTGTATTTCTCACAAACTCAAAAGTCCATACACCAAAGAAAATAACGCTGGTGAACGTCCCGAGGAGACAACAATCGTATGGTCCACCAAGTTACGGTTCACGGTGTCAAGGTAATCATTTGGTTACGGGCACAATATACATCAAAAGCAATTATAGACTGGACCACATACAAAAGTGCAAGACTACTTAAATGATTGCCTACCTCTTAAAATTTTGGACTTATCTAAAGCGGTCGATTCAATTTTGCATGGTGGACTGTACACACATCATCAGTAAGATTGTGAAGACATGAATTTCACAAAAACATAAAAAGGACTAGTTGAAGAATCATAAATGTCTAGCTACTTTATTTTTTTGCTAGAATTAACATCATGACACTACCACACACTAGAATTCTTTAAATCTATGATTTGTTGAACGGAAAATTTTTAATAAAATGAAAAATAAGATTGAATAATTTAAAATAGAATGGAATATAAACAAATGTAATATTAAAAAATTATTATTTAAGAAAGACAGAAAAATTCATAATGTAATATAGTGAAATATTGTTTAGATAAAAAATTTATAATATAATATAGTATAAAGTTATTTATCATTTTACATTCTATCTTAAACTTCCCAAATAGAAAGTTTTTTATTTTTATTGTTTGAAATGATATAAAATGTAATATGAAACTTTTTTTTCCATCTCATTTTATTATATTTCATTATAAACCCTCCTCACAAATAATAGAATAATATCTCATTTCATTCCATTCTATTAATAAATCTCAAATCAAACATAGCCTAACTCAACTTGTACATATCCATAGTCTTTGTCGATCGCAAAGACGTCGTGCTCAAGACAAATTGATTCGACAGATTAACATATGTTCCTCATTCCACTTGCAGCCCCTAAGATGATAATTACCGCAAAAATATATTTCCAGCCACTTGTGTAACATAAAATGATCAGTGACCAGAGTGAAACTCGACTCCAGATTACCAAAGTAGTATTTATAACCCTGACAGCCCAAACAACCAACCACTTGAGTTTTGAAAAAGGAATCCAGTTCCTCCAGCAAAATGGTGCTTTTTTCATTCCAATATTAAACAGTCTATTTATTTCTCGTCCTCACAAACTTGGCCCGTGAAGCTTTTTTTTCAAGCTTTTCCCTCTTCTTGCGAGTCTTTTCATCCTCTTCAACTCCCTGATTAAGACAAAATAAAAGACCGAATTATGTAATACTGGTAGTGCTTTTTAATGGGGTTCATAAGTTTTGAGCCAAAGTTTACCTCTGAGCCTTGCGGCAAGAATCCTCTTATGAGTCCAAAACCTTTGTATGCTGCAAATCCCGGTATCTAAAACAACCAGAAATAATAAAGTTATCATTTCTTCTACTATCACCCAGTATGAACTCTTGTTACAAGCAAAAAGTTCAGTTATATTCTGCCTCGGAATCTGGCACTGTACATGCAAGTATCCCCTCATCACTTGTAGATTATTCTAATAATCCTAGTTGATGATGAAATTTCTCCACTTTTGGTGTCCCGGGCCTTGCAGGCACATATACATGCAGAGAAAAAGTACACATCCGTCTGCTCTTTCACATCATTGTATTTCATCATTCTTATTGAAAATAATTAAGCATTCACGTATACATCAGCTCTGACTCTGCAAACTTTTGTTAGATATTGTACCAGTATTACCATACATTTAATCTCAAATTGAGTTGGAACAATCTAATGACATTAGATTCACTTATGGTACAGCAATGAGTCATAAGTAAGACACTCTTCGTACATCAGATACTCAAGAGAGAGAATGAAAACTTTTTCGCCAAACAATAGCAATAAGATACACCAACTTCTACGGAAAAAGGGAATTATAAACTGGCTTTTAACAAGTTCACCACTCCAAAAGCATGTACATTTAAAAAGCAAGTCCAAAAGGTGAAAAGTTAAGTAAATAAGATCTTACCACCAAGTACACAAACCAAAATTTGTCCGAGATAATAGACGTGACTTGCACAAAGCATGTAATATAGATCACATCATGCAGATAGCTGAAATAAATAACCAATAGTAAGGGGTTAAAATCTTGACATATATCCTGAAAAATATAAAATGAACCTTCTGAATGAGTGGAATCAAATCAAAGTAATGATTTTATCAATTCTCAATATCTTCAGGCAAACAAATCTTACCATTCTTCCTACCTTGATTATTCATCTATAGAAGTTCCCCAAACCAAATAACATATTGTGAAAAACCAATTCACCTCAACAATAATAAAAAGTGGATCAGACTTACTTTCAAACCAATATTGTCTACATCATAAACCTCAACATGTTCAAATACACAAATACTCGTGTGGTACTAAGCTCTGATCATGTTGAAGGTCAGTAGCAAACTCTAAGTAGAACAATCTAGTGGCTTAAGAAATACTTCAAACTTTTCAAAGTAAATTTGATATAACATATATAAAGTTTTCCGTTTAGGTTAAATAAATAAATACGATTTAATGAATATGATTTACTCCTTTACTTTTTCTTGATTGAAAATAAATATCTTGATACTGTATCCTCAACATTATGCATGATTTGAAAGGCATAAAAGAGAAAACAAAAAATAGAAAAAGCTACAAGGATGACGCACCCACAAATTCCTCCGGTACTCATATCAAATCCACCATCGAGAAGCTCTCCTCCATCTGAATAAGTGGGTTTTGCCATATCCACCAGTTGTTTATAGGGAATCCAATGGGCCAGGGATGTCAAAACTAGACCCATCCAATGTTTCCAGGTGAAAGAAGAATGGAACAACACCATCCTTACCAGAACATATATAACCTAGATAAACACAAATTAGATCACCAACATGATAGATTTACCAGCGTTGGGGATGAAACTTTACGGATCCAGCCATATATCATTAAGTAATAATTGGATTCAACGATGTCATAGTCACAACGATAAGTTAGCAAAGTTTAAGCTTATGAAAATCTGCAAAACTGTGACTGAGTTTTTTAATTTCACTTCAGAGAAAATAAGTGATTAGGTTTGAAGACAGCTTTACATAAAAAGAATCATAAATTTCTATTAAGATTTCAGAATGATAACATGCATAAAAACTAATAAATGGTCCACTACTTAAAATCATAACAAGAGAGGTTCAAAAGGATTGAATTTTTGTCAGTTGTCAGCCTAGTAGTTTGTGCTCGGAAAGTATCATGGTGAAAATGCACTTGCTAATCTCAAGATAAATTCTGACTCATCAAAAGCACAGCTTCTCAAACTGTTTTACCAATATGAGAAATAAATCATTGGGAAATAAGAAAGAAGATCGACCCTGAATTTGAAGTGCCAAATTCGTTTCCGTAGAAAGGCAAAACCTTCACCTCCGAAGACCCATTATTGATTATGCCAAGTTCAACTCGAGTTGACTCCGTTAATTACTAGTCCAGAATTAGACCGGAAGTCTCCAGAAACCCTTTTCCGTATTTGGTCTCTCTAATCTAAAGCAAAGAACTTGACCTTCTCATAAGCGAAAAACACCGAACAAATAATGGAAATAGGACCAAAAACCAGCAAATACATCAACGAAAAAAGAAAACGAAATAAGAAGAATTGAGGAGGTTAGGAGGGGCGTACATTACAGGCGATGATAAGCTGAAGAAGCTTTGCCATGTGACGGGTGTTCTCTTCCTTGCGCTTCTTCGCGCCTTGATTTGCCATCTCTTGTACTTACAAAGCAGATGGAATCGAAATAAAAAGAGAAAGAAGAAGATGCAGGGACTGAAAGATTTGTATTTTCCCTTACTGATTCTGTTGTCTGGAGACTTCAATCCCACCCATCCAAGGCAGGAAATGGTGAAAAAACAGATGGTGTCGTGGTGTAAGTGATAAAGGACTTACTGAAAACCAAGCCCAGCCCATCATATTCATAAGTTACTCACTCGTACGAATTACAGGGTGTTCATGAGCTAAAAAGAAAGAGGCTTCGGCTTTAGTTAACGAGACTAGGGAGGGCAATTTGGATTCGGAGTTTGGAGATCATTGTGGAAATTTTTCATTCGGGGCGGAGATTGGGAAAACAGTTACCCTGTAAAATCAGAGATGGGATAAATATTATTCCTGAGACAGAGTCGGGGTCGGGGACGGATTGAATAATCCCCACCCGTGAGGATCCCCGTCTCTAATAATTTTAAAAATATATTATATATTTTTAATTTATACTCTTTATTATTAACTCTTTACTCTTTAGGGTTTCCATTTATCAAAAACTCCTCTCATCATCCAGCCATCTCTCTTATTCCCTGAAACTTTCGAATCATTCACAGTGCTCACGCAGTCATGCACTCACGCTATAGCGTGCATGGTTTTGATTCAGGTTAGTTCTTTTTATATTGTTTTCTTATAAAAAAATCATGTTTGCGTTTGTTATGGTGGGTAACGTGGGTTTATGACTTTTTTTAAAGTCATATGTGCGGATAGCTTTTGATGGTCCTACCTCACTTTATTCTAATCACTGAGTCACTTGTGAGCTTTTAAAGTTCAATTTCAAGTTTATTCCATTCACTGAGTCACTGTTAGCTTTTAAAGTTCATTGGGTGAAGTATCCTTCACTGTGTGCTTTAGTAAATCTTTGTGACCTACGCAGCACATCAGGATGCGTCCTTCACTGTGCACTGCAGACCATGCAAATCTTTTTATTGTTAATTGAGGGCAAATGGCCTTGTGGTATGCTACGTTGTCTCTTCCTTTGAAAAAGTATGATATATATTCAATGTTCATTTGTATGGCAAATGTGTGACTAACTATACGTTGCTAACTATATCTATAATTATTTAAGATAAAATTATAGATTATTTTTCTTTTAATCATATTTGGCTATCAACAAATGTTAAGAAGTATAATATACTACTAACCTTGTTTCGGATTTATTCCTTGAAAAAGGGACATGCCCTTTTCAAGAACCGAAATGCTTGGAAGAGGCTAGGATGTGAACGAGGTTTCAGGTAACAAAATTGCCAGAAAGTAAAATTATGGAAATGTAAAAATGTCAAGTAGAAAAGTGCAGCTAGCAACGTATGGGCAAGCAGCTTAGAGTAGAAGTAGTACTACTCTTATCAGTGTGACTAACTATATTAAATAACTCTTAACACTTTTCTTTTCAACGAAAAAAACAAGTTTGTAGAACTTTTTATGAACTTTTTGTTTCTCTTTATTACTATCCTGATTTCTTTTTACTGATTTATATCCTGCTATTATGTAAAAATGGCAAGTGACAACAAATCAGTGCATACTCCTGTGGGAAGTAATCGAGTTCCACTTATGTCGTCTTCAAATATGGTAGAGGAGACGCAAGAAACTCAACCTCCACATATTGAAATACGTAAAGAAATTTTGGAGACACAGAATATCAATGAACGAGGAAGCCCAAATAGAAAAGGACTGACTTCAAAAGCATGGGAGCATTTTCATAGAAGAAAAATAGATGGTAAGTGGAAGGGAATATGCAAATATTGTGGGAAAAATCTTGTCGGTGAAACTAAACAGGGTACTAAGCACTTGCATGACCACATAAGTAGTTGTTTGCTTCGTAACAAAAGTGGTACAAAGCAAAGCATACTGAAAACTTTGTCACAATCATCAAGCACTATGGGAGATAAAGGTGAGACATTTGTTATCGGGAACTATTCTTTTTGTCAAGATGTTGCAAGAACAGAGCTTGCAAAAATGATTGTACTTCATGAGTATCCTCTTTCCATTGTTGATCATATTGGATTTAGAAGGTTTTGCGGTGCTATGCAGCCATTATTCAAGGTAAAAAAAAAGATGTTTCAAAATCCCTATTAAGGAATTGTTATTTTCTTACTTGTTTTAGTTGTTCATTTTCAAGTGAATGAACTTATATTGTTTATGCTCTTAAAATTTTATAGGCTCTTTCACGCAATACCATAAAAAGTGATATCATGAAACATTATGAGCTAGAGAAGTATAACACAATGAAACTTCTTGAGAAGAACTCAAGTCGTGTTGCCGTAACTACGGATATGTAGACATCAAGCAATCAAAATAAAGGATTTATGGCTATTACGGCACATTATATTGATCATAATTGGACATTACAACATCGACTTATGCGGTAAACAATTAATTTATTTGTTTTTATATTTTTAATGTAATTTCAAATTATTTATGAATTTTTTTCTTGATTTAGGTTCATTTATGTGCCTGCACCACATAATGCTGAGGTTTTGTCCCATAATTTGGTTGCAAGCTTATATGATTGGAATCTAGATAGGAAGTTGTCAACACTAACGGTTGACAATTGTACCAGTAATGATGTCATGATTGATCTTATCTTTGAGAAGATTCTGAATACTTCTTTCATAATGGGAGGATCTTTATTTCATATTTCACATACTGAATTTGATTGTTAAAGATGGACTGTTAGTAATTTATGATGCTATAGAAAAAATTAGAAATAGTGTCAATTATTGGGTTGCAACATCAAAAAGGGAAGAAAAATTTGCTGATGCTTGTAGATGTTAAGTCAAGAGGACTTTATGATGATTAATTTTAATGACAATCAAATAATAATAATGTTATAAACAAATGAACATTTTTAACAAGTATGTTAAGTGTGCAGACAAAGAACAGAACACAGACGCAAAGTTAACATAGACGCAGACACAAAGTTAATATAGACGCAGACGCAGACGCAGATGCAAAGTTAACATAGACGCAGACGCAGACGCAGACGCAGACGCAAATGCAAAGTTAATATAGACGCAGACGCAGACACAAAGTTAACATAAACGCAGACGCAGACACAAATGCAAAGTTAATATAGACACAGACGCAAAGATAGACACAGACACAGATACATTAGCACATCAGAACAGTTATTTAGTCAGAGTTAGTTACAGAACTCAACTAAATGGCGGTTACCTAGAAGCGGTTATCAAGAATAAAGAAGCGGTTATCAAGAATCAAGAAGCAGTTAGAGACGAAGGCTATAAATATTAGTCGCAGTCGAAGATGCTACAATCTTAGAGAAACGGAGACAAGTTAGAAAGCTAGACAATCTGAGAAAAATATTCTTACAGTGCTTACTTAGAATAGAGCTAACATTACTGTAACAAAAGCTCACAATCTTTTTCTAGTGAGAGAAAG
>JANZXP010000008.1:27347264-27358511 GCA_027576715.1 Erythroxylum flavicans | reverse complement strand
TTTTGGTATCCATTGGAGTCGATTCCAAAAAGATTGAAGGAGAGAAAGTGGGAAATGACTAAAAGAGAACGACTTGATTGTTTTACTGAGCATACTTCGGTATTTTAATCATATCTTGATTGGTAGAGCTCAGAATGAGACGATTATTATTTCAAAATAAACTAGAGACATGGAGCTAACAGGAAGATGTCATCATCTTATCCATTCCCAATAATATGCATATATATTATAGGTCTCATTTGGCCTTAACTATCAATCATATCAAGGCTACTAAAAAGTTACTCAAAAACTTCTTATAGAGTGGGCTAGCTATTAAAGGTTTTACTAAAGTCAAGTGAAAAGACATTTGTTTACTTAATGATCAAGGATAATTAGGGGATAAATGTATTTGGACCATAAACAAAATCCTACTGGAAAAAAGAAAATGGAGATTATTCAATGATCATGAAAACTTATGGATTAAATGGATGATTGTTGAATATTTAAAGGATAGGAGCTTTTAGAGCGTGAAAGTCAAGGATGAAACCTTTTGGACAATTGTTCAATTGTTGAAGTTTAGAGGGAGTATAGTAATGAAATTGAAGACTTTAATTGGTAATGGAGAAAGTTCTAGTTTCTAGTTTGACAATTCGTCTAAACTAGGCCCTCTTCACTTGCTTTTAGTTTCCCATTATATGCAGATTTTAATCCCCTCCGTTGCTAATGTGAAAGAAATAATTAAAAATGACATATGGCATTGTGAGCATAAGAGGGATGTCCATCATCCGAGCTGCTCTCCTTAATTACATGTCAAATTCTCAGGGGTTCATAACATTTTATAAGCCTAGGGAAAAGTAAAAAGAAGGGCACAAATGAATCAACAATATGAAAATATGTATTATCTAAAGAAAAAACAAGAATCAATTACCTTATAAACCTTTTTTTCAATTAAAATGTTCCTTATTTTGTTGTCAAGATTATCTGAATTTTTAGGTTCATAAATATTCAACAGAGTGATTGGTTGCTCACTACCTTAAATTTTCTAAATTGGCTGCATTTGATAGATGTTTATACTTACTTAAATTGCTAACATTCTCATGAATATGAATCTCATCACTTAAATTTTCATTAGATTGTTCAAAATTATCTCCATATAATTTCTCATAATTCTCACTAGAAGAGTTACTCTTTTAACAAATTTATCGATAACTCCTTTTTAGGATACTAACTATTCTCTAATTTTCTTTTTTTTTTCTTTTTCACTTATAGAAAAATTCTTTTTAGGCAATATCATATAAAATAATTGTAACACAATTTAACTTAAAAAGGGGAAAAAACACATTTATGAAATCAAAAGAAATATGTAGGCATAACAGAATAACAATAACTCGACCATTGATCATAAAGATATATGAATGATATTATATATTTGTGACAATGAGGAAAAAAAAGCCAAATTTAATATTCTATATTAAAAATGAAAAGAAGAATAAACTTTTATGATAAAAGTTATCATAGTTAAGACTTCATTTTTCATTTTTAGATATTTCTAAAATATCAAAAACTAATAGTGATCCACTTTTTACCAAAGAGAATAAAGATTAACATCAATATTCACACTAAAAAAAATATTAAAACCATAGTTCATCAATAATTTACAAAACTAAATTTATTCATACAAAATCAATCGAGCTTATAAATTAGAAAATGCTAATTATGACTTAATAAATGAAAGCGAGATAAATTGTAATTGAAGAAGGAAATAAGGGATAAAAAATATAAAGTGATATATAGAATTGTAATTGACAAATATCATATATAATCAAATTGACAAATTTCAATATATTCGGGAAACTACAATTGAAATAGAAGATGAAAGAAAGATAAATTATGCCCAAAATATAATCTTATTTTTAATTTGAAAATAGAAAATTCAACTCAAACAAAAAAAAGTTGTTATACTTGTAATCAAATTTTAAGATTTTACCCAATCTTCAGATCAAAAGAACTACTAAAAAAATCTAAAGTAAGAAAATAAAAAAATGAGAATTCAAAGAATAAATGAGATATGTTTCTTACCCAAACGGGAAAGATGTTGACAAGGTAAGGCTAAGGCCAAATTCTTGAATTTAAGACTTTTTACCAAATTCTAATTAGAAAAGCATTAATCTTGACATTTAGCAGGAGCAATTTCATTTTGAAATGCTCGCTTCCATCATTATTTTACCTCCCAAAAGTAAGTTTTTGTATGTATGATAATGGACCAAGCTATTCTTTTTACCAAATTGAGATAGATGTTTTTTTCTCTAAATCAATTCTTTTAAATCTTTAAAAAAAGAATAATTCTTTTCAGTCATGTTTCGTTCAAGCAGAAAACTCCTATGATGTAAAGTAACTTGTAATTAGTAGGCTCCTAATGAGAGTAAGCCCGATTGGATCACATAACTTGGTTAAAGCATGATATGGGAAGTTTACTAGTTCATCCTGTGCTGACCAATTTAAACCACATGCTTCTTTGATTCCTCAAACTAAACTAGTGTGGTTCAAAGGTAAAGTTCATAAGGCTTCTTTTTATCTTTTGGATGGATGGTAAGAAACGTTTCCTAACCTTGGATAGCATCAAATGGAATACTAGCTTAAATGGCTCGTGTCCTTTTTTGCAAGCAAGTCCTTGAAACCAGGGTTCAATTGTTTTCTTTATGCCCCTGTAGCTTTCACATGTGGAGGCAATTGCTGATACGGTGCAATTTGCAGCCTCAGTCTACTTCATGGGATCAAATGACCAGCTGGTCTATGGATGTTGTTTTTCAGAATAAACAGAATATGATCATCTTCAAATTGTGCTTGACCTGTTGTGTATATTGGATGTGGAGGAAAGAGAATCTTGGATTATTCCAAAACAAAGTTATAAAAACTTCTATTCTCCTTATAAACATGTATAACTAGATGAGGGAGCTAAGCATTAGAAGGCTCATCTCTTACTAAAATCTCCCCACCATTGGAACCTTATCCTATTAATTGTACTTGGGGCTACATAAGTATAATGCATACTTTTGCTCTCATTCGTGTAGTCTCTTTGATCTAGTCCAAGAAAGGCTTATGCCTGTTTTTTGGTTGCCTCAGTTTCTTAGTGGGTTGGTTTGCATTAGCAGGGCTGCTTGCATCTTGTTCTCTGGCCAGTATGGCCTTGCACCTATGTAAATTTTAGAACTTCCTGTCTTATTAATTTATTTTCTATTATAAGAAAAACAAAATATCTTAGAACAACTACACCAACACCATGATTTTGTGGCAGGGGCTTTTCGCACAGACAATACGCCTAACTTAACTAGAAGATATGTAGTGGCAGACTGGCTTCAACCTGGAGGATCAATTTGGATCTGGGGTGGGGAATTTCGATGCTCAGTACTCATTATATGGGCAGCCAATGGGGTTCCTTGAGCAGCAGGGGCTCAGTGGCAAGCATTTACTAATTCAGCACTACAACCCACCAATGAAGCACTGTTGGATTAATTTAAAAGGCTTTGGAAGGGATTCCTGGTTTTTTATCAGCAGTTGTATTGCTTATTCTCTGATTAGCAGTTGTTTTATGGCTACAAGTCGAGCTATTTCCATTGTATGATATTAAGCTTTCTTTGTTAAGTTAATTCATTATTTAACTTTTCAAAAGAAAAAGCCTCAAGTAGAAGAAATGGATAGCTAGAAACTGGGGTTTCGGTCCCATATTGTGAAATCAAGAATTCCCCTAGTTTTCTTTCTAACATTGTATTCCATCCTACGCCTCACTGGATCAAAGAAAACCAACTCGCAAGATAGATGAAATGTCAATCAGATATCTAGAAGAGGGTCGTCATACTGCCAATTGTCAGACACAACTACCTACGTTCGGGTCGCTTATGTAATTACAGAAAAACACAACTTTGCAGTGTCATCTTACAACGCAGAAAATGTAGCACCAATCCTAAAATTCCATCTGATGTGGACAATCACATCTTGCTAGCATGTTTACCAAACAATGAATGCCTACCTTCAGCAATCAATTCTCCTGTTGCTTTGTTTCTAACGAGAACAATGGTTCCTTTATAGCCTCCCTTTTGTCCTAAAATCTTGGCAATAATCTCCAACTCATCCTGCCATTGACAAAATATATGATCATAAAGGTGAAGACCTAAACCTTTAGTTGTCAAGCAACCAGCAAGTAAAGAAAATAAGGATCATCACACACTGGCAAAATGTCGACACTTTTCTTGTTTTACATATTCGTAGGAGATCTAAATAAAAATGCAATATACAATGCCATATTAGCGGGAACAATTCCATTTCAATCCGGTAAAAGAAGCAAATGTACATTATGTTGGTTCTTTTACTTTGTGGAAGCTTTCGGTTCAAGTGATGGAACCTTTCTTTTACACTCCATTTTCTATTTGAGCATTGCCCAAAAGAATAAAATCTTGGAATAAATGCACAAATTCTCATCAAGAAAAACAGACATCTAATACGGACTAGAGTCAAGTGCCGATATAAGGAAACAAAGAACATGCCAATCACAAGATAAAAGCTCGATTACAGAATTAATACATTAACCTTAGCGGTGGAAAGAAAGCAGATACTCATATCCACCGAGACGTTCATGGGGAGACCCTCAACATAGACCACAGTGGAACCCACTTCATCAACCAAGTTGGCGATAGCACCGTTTGCCAAATTCCCATTTCTATCCTGCAAGAAAACAATAAATACCACCAGTTGACGCAAGCAATCAAAACCTCTGAATGACCAAATGATTAATTAATTAAAAAATAACTAAAAACCTATAAACAGGAAGTTAATAAGCCAACAATTCGTGTCTTACGGTAAGGCGAGGAGGGACTTTCATAGAGCAAGTGACGAGTCCAGGTTCGACCCGGTCGATCCGGATACCCCTAGCCGAAAATTCTTCATAGAAGCTGGATTCATGGCCGATCCGGTGAGGGTGGAAACTGAGGCCCGAGACGCTTTCAGACTCCTCTTTGCTGAGTTTCAGAAACTCCCTCGCTTTCTCCATTTTCTGGGTCTTAGGCTTGCTTCTCCCAGACGCCGTCGTTTTTCCAAACTCTCAAGCGTAAAGCAAAACGGGAAATGATAGAACGTGACCGGCAAAGTGATGAATCGAAAGGTGTACGTCTGATAGGTGGCCCTGTGTTAAGGTGTGTTGGACTTCCAACTTACCAGCCAGGATATCTCCACCGATGAAAATTTTGGCCCAACCGGCTCAGCTCAGCTTGGTCCAATCTAATTATAGCCCGAATTGATCAGGTTATAAGCGAATTATGGGTCAATTATGGTCAGCTCAATTGAGTCACGGGTTGATCATAGTCAGGCCGAGCATGAGTCAGCTTGGCCTAGCCGATGACCTAATCATTTTGTTAAAAATGATGTCATTTTTTATGTTTTTCTTAAATATATAGTGGGTCAGGTTGACCCAGCCTGCTCGTACCCATCAGGCTACAACCCGACCACCATAGCCAGCGGTTGACCTAGCCTCAGCTCAACCCATTAACATTCCTAGATATCTGAGTTTGGTCTGTTCTCTCAATTAATCTAAGGGAAGGGTCAAAATTACACCATAATATATTTTTTAAATTTCAATTTTTAGTCTAAATATTTTAGATTATTTAAAAATTAATATTTTATGGACTTTATTTGTCTGAACTCAAATCATAAATGAAAAAAACAGAAGATTGTTGGTCCATCATGACTTAGGGGCGCTTGGTTCATATAGAGCAACAGTAATAAAAATGAGAAAGAATATGATAAGAAATAAGAAATGATATAATCATTATAACTATGATGGTTGGATACAATAAAAAAGTGATTACCATTACCGTTGGTAGTGGTTGGTTTGTTGAAAATCCTGATAAACAAAAAATTGATTGCAACAAATTTTAATATATTCTAATTAATTATATTTAATTAATTACATTATTTTCTAAAAAAGGATAAAAAATTTGTTAAAATTTGTTTTATATCAAATTTTAATTTACTATATTTAATTTTATTATATTCTAATTGCTGATATTTAATTAATTATATTTTTATGTTAAAAAATAAAAATTTGTTAAATTCTTTTATCAAATTTTAATATATTCTAATTAATTATATTGTTTTGCTAAAAAAGACAAAAATAAAAATTTGTAAATTTTATATATTTAATTTTAATATATTCTAATTAATTATATTATTTTACTAAAAAGAAAAAAGAAAAGAAAGCAAAAATAATTGTCACGGCGTAACACTCTTGTCATAGGAATGACAAAGTATGTCAAGCCTGTTAAACTCCTCTTACGAGCGTGACTGATCATTGTCACGCTCGTGACACCTGTATGTTACCCATTCCCTAGCTTTTATTTCTTTTATATTTGTGGGGTATCGAGTATTCCCCAAAACTCAGATATCAAAATTCTGTTTATATAATCATAATATATAACCAAACGATTGTTTTTTATTCTTTATCTATTGATATCTTCCCAAACCTGTTAACCAAACACCTCCTTAATTATTTGGCTTTCTATTAAATAATTGTTATCATCATAAAAAATTTTGGATGATTATTATTCATATCATGAACGTTATCAAAGCTTCTGTAATACACCACTACCATAGAGTATATGCCCGAATATCCAGAGAACATTCAAGAATATACCCTATAAAAATGGCATGTTAAAGCAACCACTTTCACTTATGATGACATCATATAGAATATAAGTAGTCAAAAGATTAACTGTTCCCATTTCATTCACAAGCATAACTCTCACTGTAGCATTATACTTTATAATACAAATATTTACAGTATCAAAAACATACGAGAGTTTACTTCTCTTTTATAAAATGTTCTACATGAAATGGGAAAGATAAATAAACACAATCTACTAGATTCCTCATATATCAGCTGACCAAACCTTTGAATCATTCTTGTTTCCAATATTGACAGTACTCGACTTCTACTAGTTTTCCTTAGAAGCTAAGTCTTCCTCGTACCTGAAAATCAACGTTGTAATTTTGATGAGTTTGTGAACTCAGTGAGTGAACCATCATCGATGTGTTTACTCAGTCAAAACACCAAACATCACTGATATGAAACCAAATTCACAAATATATCACAGTTCAGCAAATGTATCACATCATATCTATAATACAACATGAATTACAAACATTTCATACATTCGTTTCAGAATAATTTAATCATTTATCTCAATCATTCATATCATCAACATGCACACAAATATTTCATATCATTATATCAACGTAATGCAATAATTCTTCGCAATCTTTCACATGATACATTTGAAGATATATATTTGCAAATGCATATGCACATGTGACTCCACTTTCATTTTTATTTTGTTGTGACCAAGCACCTTTTTACTGTCCTGTATTTGTTGTGGATACCGGACTCATTTCAAATTATGTCCCGTACCTATTATGGATACCGGGCTCATTAATAACTGATCCTGTGGCTCTTTATGCATATTTCTAAGCTTTAAGCTCTTTTTCATACTAGTCACTACGGTCACAACTCCTTTATCTGATCATGAATAATAATGCGATGAAATGTATCATTTCACAAAATGTACTATCAATAATTTTCATTTATAGTGAACAGTCATTTTCACATATTCATCGGATTTGAGTTCGACATTCAACATTGCATTAAGTATACATTTTCTATATTCACATTTAATTAGGATGTACTCTCAATACAATCCCGAATATCAAACTCCTCGAACCATCAATGTCCAGAATTATCAGAATCATATCAATAACAGTTGAATAATTGAAATTTAAACAAAAACAAATCAATCATGGTGAGAAAACATCTAGGTTAACTCACAGTACGCTCCATATTAGCTATTGCCTTGATGATCCGATAATGTCTAGATACTGATGTTCAACTTTTACTTCTTTAATCATGCAATAGACACATAGTTTACTCATTACTAAGTTGATCGTTCATAGAAATATTCAATCATACACCTCTATATGTGTCATGGTCAACGCATGCTTAATTGACTTTTTCCTAGGTATATATATCCTTAATCACGACTCTTGATTATTCACACATCATAGCTTGAATATAACTAGGCTGCAATTAGGTTTATACCTTAAGTAAACTTGATTATTCTAAATTCATCAACCATATATTTACCAACTTTTTTTAGCATTATATATAGTCAAACAATTCCCAATCCCCAATCATTCATTCCTAATGCATTATTCATACCCTTCGGATCACATTAGTATTCATAAGAACACCTTCGTTCCTTTAACACTCATAAATTCCAAATTTAGATACATTGATATCAAATAATCTTTTCCTCAAGCTATAACATCAATTAACAGCCTAAACTTATCAAACACTTAACCAACTAATCCAACATCAAACTAGGTTCATTTTAAGCCTCAATCAGGTCCAAATGCATCAAGGTAAGGTAACTTATCCTTAATTGGTTCAAGAATCACAAAAAATAGCATTTTCTTTACTTCAAGGCATTTCCCATGATCGTGTATTCAGCTCCCACGATCGTGGGATGAGTGAATTGAAAGTTCACTATCCTATTCTTTCAATTTTTTTTCCAAATTTTTACATCTTTATACCAAACTCAAAACATCTTCTTAATATTCCATCAATTATACCTCAATTAGACCTTACTTATACTCCAATTCCTCATCAATTTCATCTTCAATAACAACTTAAATTTATTCAATTGGAATCTCATAAATTATTATCTTTCATGCATTAAAAACTAAAATAGAAACCATCATTAACTATTAGCATATAGTCTTAGTTCTTCCCAGTTCAAGAACACTACACTAATACCTTTCTTTAGCATAAATTCACCTTCATTATACTTCAAATCCTAATCCAATTCTTCCATAACCCACAACTTTTATACATCAAGAGCAAAGCATAAAAACATCCAAGTTCATCCAACATATTCCAACACACTTCATCATTAACATCATATGCATTTCATCCTAATTCAATCATCATCAAGTTTTATTAAAACATGCCATAAAGATCAGATTTCTACTTGTTAAGCTCAAATTCTACCTTAATACATCAGGTTAACCTAGCCCTCCAAGCAAGCAAGATCATCACAAATTCAAGGTGAAAATGAGTTGGTTTTCGGTAATAAGATGAATAATATATCTTTAATTGTTGATATATTTAATCATTATACTTAGCGATTAATGATACGAAAATGCTTAAGATACTTACATTAATTCATATATGATTTTAGGTATAATTTGGAAGTAAACAAATTATAGTGAGTCAAAAGCACAACATTTGGGCCGTTTTCTAGAGATTAATTTTCACTTGTCTTCATGGAGCAAGAAGGAGAAAATTAAAAGACAAGAAGAAAAAAATCAAAATTCAAAGAAGAAGAATTAAAAATGCTTGTTGGAAAAATGTAGAAATAAAAACAGGGCAATATGGCAGCATGTGGGCAGATGGCAGAGACCAAAAATAACACAGTAATAGGTGGAGTAAAGTGACGTAGTAGCAGACTAGGACGCCAAAGCAGAAACAGCAGCGCAGTAGACTACAATGTCTGCGTTTAATGCAGATGTTTGCGTTGTTTGTGTTCAACGCAAGCTTTGCAAATGCAGATGTTATGCGTTTAACGCATGCGTTTTACTTCAAACGTATAATTTCATTCTTAGGTTTAAAGAAAAAGGTGAACAGGAGCAGTGGTCCAACTTGTTAATTCGTCACATCAAAGCTATAGTGAATAGGAAAAGAACATAGAGGGCTTACAGCAAAAACAAAGAAAAGAAAGAAAGGAGATGTGAATAGTGACAGTGGACTAAAAAGTTTATTCATCAAATCAGTGAATAGTGAGAAGAGAAGAGAAGAAAGCAGTAGCATGGAACCAAGAAGGGAGGCACAATGAAGAGCAGAAAGGGGTTTCGGCTGGGGTTAGTTGAGTGGACTGAGTCATTTTTTTGACAGACCCATGGAAGGCTAAGTTCTCGACATCAGTTTGAAGGTAATATCGACACCGATAACCTGGGTTAAGCATTTTTTATTGTTTTGTTGTTTCTTTCTCTCATTAGAAATTGATTATGTTATCTTGTATGGATTGATTGGGTATTTGAATGATGATGATTGTAATGCTCTATTGAATCATTTTTTACGAAAACCTATTGCTAGAATTGAATGCAATACGCAGACATTGTATTCTCGATTCATGTGTAGCAACTAATGGTTTCGAATCATTAGAGATAAACATAACATAGGTTAAATAATACGAGCTTGTGTGATTATTACCTAGATTGTCTATTTTCTAACTCGTAAGGTGATTTTCTAGATAAACTTAAAGACCTTATTCTAGGTTTCCCGATAGCTAGGGTTAATTAATAAGTGTTTCGTAATTAACTAGGATTTATGGAAAAATTGGGATTAATAGAGCTTGTTGTTAATCTACGACCGATAATTGCTAAGAGAGATAAAAGAATAACAAACCAATGAATTATGCTTAATTAGGGTGTAGGCCGAAATTGAACTAAAGAATCGAATTCCTATCGAATTCCCTAATTTTGCCATTTTTTGCATGTTTTCTTTAATTTATTTTCATTAGGTTTATTTTATTTTATTTTCTTATTAAATCCAAAACTCCCATTACCTAAACATCAATTAATTTTATTTCATAAGCTAACCGAACACTCCTTGTGGGATCGACCTAGACTCACCATTGCTACAATAGTTGTCTAGTTATTTTATTTTAACCAGCCTTATGACGCGTCTGTCCCATGTTTTGATTTTGATTGATATATTGTGATTCGATTATGTGTTTAATATATGTTCTAATAGATCCAGAATGTTAGATCATAATCTGATTTCATAACATAGAGATTGAGAAATCCTGTGTGTGAATGGATATACCGTAATTGGAAGGAGTTGATTGCACTAGAGATAGGATGACATAAATCTTCTGTATTAGGGTCGAACCTAATAGCATGATTCATATCTCAGTAAAGCAATCCTATAAACTTTAACTTTAGTAATTCGATTAATGACTTTAGGATTAGTTGTTATTAGACTCAAGAGTGAGCTATTAGCATATTATAGGAATCTCCACAGTCCAATAAATCAATAAAACAATTTCATAATAAAAAGGTAAATTTCAAGGAGATTTTAGGGGGATTTTGTTAGGCCCCAAATCTTTTAGTAAGCATGAATTAAATGATTTTGGTGATTTGGTTGGATAAATTATATTCTCCTAT
>JANZXP010000008.1:27330079-27346837 GCA_027576715.1 Erythroxylum flavicans | reverse complement strand
ACTTGTGTATATCGGTTGTAAATATTGGTTTTTGATGACTCAATGTAAACTTTTATGAATGAATGAAATGCGAAGTTGAGGTTTTTAAATATTGTGTTTTGTGACTTTTAAATACATAGTTGATGCCATGATTAAGTTGGATATGTTGCCATGTTATAAAGTGAAGGTGAGATAGCTAACATGCCATATTATAGATTATATACTGAAATGTCCTCAGGGTATCCCGGTATGTAATCTATAGCAGTAGGGTGTTGCTACACCCATCGGCCTGGATCCACCCCCCTTGGAAGCCCAGCGTCCTTGCTGGCACACAGGCCTGGATCCATCCACTTGGAGGCTCAGCGTCCTTGCTAACACATCGGTTCGAGTAGTAGCTCTGATACCATTTGTAACAACCTGGAACACCCCGCTCATAGATATTGTCCGCTTTGGACCTTGTCCCAGCCAAGCTTTCACGATTTTGCTCTTCCCATCCTTGGGAAAACGCGTCTATGAGGGAGAGGTTTCCATAGCCTTATAAGGCATACTTCGTTCTCCTCTCCAATCGATATGGGAATCTAACATTCCACCCCCCTTGGAGGCCCAACATCCTTGCTGGCACATAAGCCTAGATTTACCCCCCTTGGAGGCCCAACATCCTTGTTAGCACATAGGCTTGGATCCACCTCCTTAGAGGCCCAGTGTCTTTGCTGACATACCAATCTGAGCATTGGCTTTGATACCAGTTATAATAACCTGGACCACCGGCTCACAAATATTGTCTACTTTGGGCCTTGGCTTAGCTAAGCCCTCACTTTTTTGTTCTTCCCACCCTTAGGAAAATGCGTCTATGAGGGAGAGGTTTCCATAGCCTTATAAGTCCTACTTTGTTCCCCTCTCCAATCGATATGAGAATCTAACATTTTGGAAGGGCAAAACTGTAATGGCTTGGCTGGGCCAAGGCCAAAAATGGACAATATCTGTGAGTAGGTGATCCGGGCTATTACAAATGGTATCAGAGTCAGTACCCAGATTGGTATGTCAACAACGACGCTGGGCCTCCAAAGGGGTGGATTCAGGCCTGTGTGCCAATAAGAACGTTAAGCCTTCAAGGGGGTGGATTTAGGCCTGTGTTCTAGCAAGGACGCTAGGCCTCCAAGGGGGTTGAATATTAGATTCCCATATCGATTGGAGAGGGGAAAGAAGTAGGCCTTATAAGACTATAGAAACCTCTCCCTCACAGAAGCATTTTCCCAAGGATGGGAAGAGCAAAACCATGAGGGCTTGTCTGGGCCAAAGCCTAAAGCGGACAATATCTGTGGGCGGGGTGGTCCAGGTTATGACAAATAGTATCAGAGCTAGTACTCAGGCCAATGTGCTAGTAAGGACGCTGGGCCCCAAGGGGGTAGATCCAGGCCTATGTGCCAGCAAGGACGCTGGGCCTCCAAGGGGGGTAGATCCAGGCCTGTGGGCAATCGAGGACACTGGGCCTCCAAGGGGGTGGAATGTTAGATTCCCATATCGATTGGAGAGGAGAACAAAGGAGGACTTATAAGACTATGGAAACCTCTCCCTCATAAACGTGTTTTCCCAAAGATGGGAAGAGCAAAACCGTGAGGGTTGGCTAGGCCAAAGCCCTAAGTGGATAATATCTATGAGCGGGGTAGTCTGGGTTATTATAATAGTTGTTTCACACTCTTGTCAACCACACCTAAAAGTTTAACCAGAGTTTAAAGATGCTAAGTGAATGAATGAACCAGCCATACCATAAGCAAATCTCAACTATAAACCTGCTTGAAGACTATGGTTTATTTTTGATGGTGTCCTACTAATAAAATTGAGAGATCAACTACATGAATTTAATTTTTAGCTAGATCTTTAAATTATAATACCAAACATTTCTCATAAAAAGATCTTGATATAATTTATCTCTAGAATGACAGGAACCTTATGAGAATGAGAATGTTCACAACGAATTCGTTGGAGATTTCTAGCTCGTTGACCAACAATGCAGACAAGAGTAATTTGAAATGAAGTGCACTCTATGATTAAGTAAGATTTACATAAATTTTTTAAAGAATCTCTGAAAACTGCTACGTGCTCAATGACTTTAATGATGTTAGTCTTCGGTACACATTCATTGTCTCCCTTCCTGATGAGTTACAACTACAATTACATATACCAACTATCTTTGGTAACACTGAACAAATTGTGTAAGCAAAAAAAGTTTTTCAAATCCATGCTAAAAGATGGACCTTAACTCAAACAAGCTTAAAAAATTTAAAGTTTAAATGCAAAGGCAGGGAGAAATGTAAATGTAACACAAAGAAGGAAAAATACTTTCAAAGAATTTCATTCCGAGTTCATTCACATCCTTTCAATAGAAAGAGGAAAAATAGGATAAGATTTTTCAGTCAATATACTTTTGAAACTAGAAAGTTAGATATATGTTTCTTTTATGGACAACCAAGTCATTATGCAAAAAAGTGACCTAAAAAGATAAAAAAAAGAAATTGAAATCCTATAGTCCATTCAGGTTATGATGCCCATAAAAGACAATGAGGACATCAAGTCTCTTTTTAAAAAAACAGTCCAATGAAGATGAAGAGGCATTGTTTGCACTACTTGTTTATGAATATATTGATGATGAAGTCTCTTCTCTTGATGAAGAAGATAACAAACCAATGTACATGATGAAGCAGTCTTGTATGAAGTTAGAACTAAGGAAGCTAGCAGTAACACGACCATTTATCAAACTCCAGATACTTCTAGAGAAGTATCACAGACTAATCCTAGTTATTGGTTATATAGATATAGGCTCTTATAGGAGTGTTATAAAACCACATATTCTTCATAGAAAAGAATATGAACATTATGAGGAATACTTTATTGTAGATTATGGAAAATATTTCAAGATAAACCTTATCACGAAGAGAAGAATTGTGATAACATTTTCAAAAGTTATATAGCTTGGAAAAAATATTAGGAAGCAATCTTCCTAATCCTTACATACTTATTGGGATGGATTTTTATTACCAAACATAGAAGTTACAAATCTTGCCAAATGGAATTCATTATAAACAAGATTTCTTTATGTGCACTAAAGATCGCAATATCTTTAAGCTATAACATGTTCCTACTGGATATGAAGATATAAAGGATTAACTCTTACAATACTCGAAAAGTTGTGATCAATTCGATCATCCACAATCATTATAACAAAATTTAGAATTTTATATTCAATTGCCATTAAAAATTAATAAAGAATTCAATCCAACAAAAGTAAAAATGAATATAGAGGACTTAACGATGGCATAAGAGGAGTGTGCTATAGTTTTGAAACAAAGATTGAAAGAACTATCAAAATTAGTTTGGGCATATCAAGCCATTTATGTAGAAAAAAAGTAGAAAATAATATAGGAAAGAAGAGGTTAGTTACTGATTACAAACATGTAAATAATTTTCGTAAAGATGGCAAGTTTTCTCTACCTAAAATACATTCATAAGTGTTATTTCTAAAGAGGCAAAAATATTCTCAACATTTGATTCAAACCTAAGTTTTTGGCGATTAGATATTCCTAATGCCTGGTAATTATAGACAGTAATGTCATTTCGGCTAAAAGTAGCCTCATCACTATTTCAAAGATTCATGACAAGGTCTTATGACTGCATTCTATCGAGTGCTTTGGTTTACATTAATTATATCCTACTTTATTCTCAAACTTAGAAAGAGAGTCAATTCCTATTAAAACAATGTTTAGACCTTACAAGGAAGTTTAACATCATGCTTTCAACCCATAAAAGTCAAATTGGCTTAGATTATATAGAATTTATAGGAATGAAGTTTCATGATGGTTTGTATCAGTGTGAACCATATGTAACTAGTGAATTACTAAAATTCCTAGACACAACCTTACTGTTAAGCAAAACCAACAATTTATGGGGATTGTAAATTATGTCAGGACTTCATCCCTCATGTTTCAAAGTATACTAGCTAGTTGTCAAAGATTCTAAAGAAAAACCCACCCATATGGGGCTTTGATTAAACAAAAGAAATGAAGCAATTAAAGCAAATCAGTCAGTATTCCACTCCACTAAAGATTCCTAACAAAGGAAAAATAATCTTGCAAACTTATGTTAGTAAAGATTTCTAGGGATATTAATAGAGGACATAGAATGAAAGAGGTTTTAATATGGAAATGCTAACAGATAAACACTTAGAAAAGCACTATCACTCGATATACAAAGAGACTTTGGCAGTGAAAAGAGATATAAGAAAGTCTAATTTCCACCTCAGCCTTTATCTCTTTACAGTAAAGATGGACAATACGTCTTTCTCAAATATACTAGATTTAAATAAAATCCTTTTCCAAAAATCAATTGCTTAGCTAGAAAGATTTGTTCTCCTACTATAAATTTATATTTAAACATATCAAGGCCATCAGAACATCTTAACTGATTTTCTCTTTGGCCTCATAAGTGTATTAACCTCATCACTCCTTCCAAAACTATTCTTCTCATTCGTTCGATGGCTAACTACCTAATATTGTTAAGATAAAGAAGTTTTATCCTCCTATTGGAAGAACATTTACCACCATTAATAAAATATTTATGTTTGCTTTAATGAGCTTTTTTTATTATCTTCACCTCTTTCTTAAAAAAATAGGCTTACGTTGCTGCTCATCCATCTTTAGCATTCAAACACCATATCATACTGTGTTCTTCATTAACAGCCCCCTCGTAGAGCATGCATTATAGTACTTATGGGCACTCTCTACCTTATACGCATATGTTATCGCTCGTCCTCCTTTATGCATATATCAACATTTTTGTGATATGAAAAATGAAAGTTCCCTTTTATGGACCTTCCTTGACTAGTACCAACCAATAATAAGATGGAGAACTCAACTCTCACAAGTTATTGAGCACCTCAGGCTATGGGAGACTCCAATAGAGAATCAAATCAGTCAATGTTTCTTTTTCCTCCACAAACCTTATAACACAACAAATGATAGTTCCATTTACTCTAAGAAACCACATTTCTGACACACTTTAGTTCAATGGCCAAAGTACAAAGAAAATGTCCTTAAAAGCCTTAAGGACTTTATACTTAAATCATTTTCCTAAGTGTTTTACATCTATTAAAACTTACCCAAGAGAATTCATTCTTGGAGAACCTCAAATTCCAAAATTAAAGACTCTAAACAACCCTATAAACTTAGGCCTAGACACTATTAGACCATCTTAATCCCAAACCTTTTCCTTTTACGATGTCGAAAACCCAGATGATGATATTCTCATCATTGATAAAGAGGAACTAGGTAAATTTTTTTAAATTAAAGATATAAGAAGTGAGCCCTAACAAGTAGAGGAGAAGAGATAGTGATAGTGACAACACGAGTTAAGGAGATTCCCTATCAAATTTACAATAATGGTAAGAACCTATCAAATGGGGATGTGATGATTAAGAGTCCTTTCATTATTTTCCTTATAGTTCCTTATATTTAAAGTTATTTTTTTATGTTTAGGTGTCATAACTTTTTCTTTTGTAATGTAAGCTGTTCTGATCCATTTACTGTGTGATGTGACATTATTTTTATTTAAAGTTACGTATCTTTTTTTATCTCATTTGCGTATACAAGCAAAGGACATCTTCCATTATATTCAAGAAAAGTTTCCATTAAATAAAAGTTTTGTGTTTTTCCTATGGCTTCTCTCTAGAACTCTCTCGCTTCCCTAAAATCTTGCATCTCTAACAGGTTTACTTCTATCATACAAAGATATGATTATGCTCTGCACTTTCCTTTATATAAGGATCTTGTACATTAGAAAGTAACCCATAATCCTATTTGGGTTTTAAGTTATATGACAAAGATTGGTTAGCTTAGATCCCTAAAAGGCAGGCTTTAAGAGTTGATGCCTATTGATAGATGAAGGGTTTATATCTTAGCTAGCATACCTAGGTTATTAACTATAATCATCTTTTTCTATCTTTAAGCTCTTATAGATATCTGTTTTATCAAATCATGAATGGTTTCCTGTTGTCCCTGTAACCCTCCCCTTAGGTTCTCTTGTCATATAAGATATATATTTGATAATGGGAATTGCAAGAAAATAAAAAATATTAGGTAGGATTTTTATGAAAAGATGACAAAAGTGTTAAATTGGGATTCAAATTATACATTTATAAAATATTGAAGTTATTGTTAAACGGTTTCAAATGTTTGTATTCAAATTGAATTCTTATCAAAACATTATGGTTTAATTTGACTTTTTAACCTAATTAATCTTTATTTATAAAATTAAATATTTAAGGTCAATCGATCCTTATATGCTTAAAGTAAGCAATTAAATTGAATCTTTTGATTTGTAAATTAAAGCTTCTCTTAAATATTATCAAGCTCTTTAAAATAAGTTATTTGCTTTTTTAAGGTTTGGACTTTGAAACTTTGTAATTTATTATGCCTCATTAAAAGGGTGATATTGTTATCTCTTCCTTCTCTCATTCATTTCCCTTTTTATTCTAACCACACTCTTATTATCATATTAGTTATGAAATCTAAGAAATCCCAATTTTATCTCCAAAAATAGTTGTCTAGTGCATGGCATTACCACTATCCTTTATGACCTCACCATAACCACCATCACTTCTCTTTCTTTAATCATTTAACATGTTCTTTATTATCATTAAGGAGGGATCAAGTGTGGAGTCTAGGTTAATTGTCATGTACCATGGTATTCCTTTAGGAAAAGCTTATGTTCCCAGGTTTTTTTAGGAGGCCTGCGTTTAAAAATATATTAATGTCAACCTCTCTACTGGGTAGGGGTAATGTTGCATACTATTGGACCTCCACAAACCTCATGCCTCAATGGGACTTTAATTAGTTGTTGATGATAATGATGACGATCGTTATAAAGGGTTTAATCACCATTTTTCTAAAAAAAATTAAACATATGTATTAACACGAAATGAAAAATTACATGCTTGTATTAAGCTGACCCCTTTTTAAGAAACCCAATAACCAACCCTCCAAATCAAAGTACAATGTTAGGTGCAATAGCTCAAGATAACCTGAACTAAAATCAATTTAGGATGGTTATCCCACTAGAATCATCTAATATAGCCATCGAGATGCAAAGTTGGGAATCTCTAGAGATTGTTGTGTATGTAGGTGTTCCACACTAACATATACCAAGATATGATCCAAAATGGAGAGTGTTAATTTATTCTCATTACCATTTGCTGGAATTCCTTTTTTATCTAGCTCAATTTGCCTAATACTCCTCCTAGTGTATGTCTCCTTTTACATTTTTTTTATACTCCAGATTGAATTCTCTTTGTGTGTGTATACTTGGGTTAAGTCTTGATACTTGTCTTAGATATATCTAGGGTGTTGTGTCTTCAACTAGTTATTCTAGATGGATGGATTCTCAATCCTACTTTATGATTCTACCTCAAGTTCCATACAAATTCTTCACTGCAAATGAGTTGAAGCTCATGCGTTAGCAGTAATTCTTTAGATTTCAGGACAATCACAGTTATAATACCCTATAGTTCAGAATTTTTTATTTGAAAAGTCTTTGATTCCTCTTAGTCTAGATTCCTTAGATAGTACAAATTAGAGCTACATTGAACATAGTCCAATCACCATGATTCCTCTTTTGTCTTATACCATACCAATTAATTACATTAGCCACTTGCTAGGAGTAGATATATTACATAGGCCTAGAATCATTCCTTAGATATAATATGAGGTGCAACAATCAAAAAACAAGTGCTCTATGGACTCCTCATATTCCTTACACAAAACATAAGTCCCTTGTATGACTTGATACTTTCTCTCCTTATCCATGGCGTTTAATTTTCCCTTAATAGCTAGCCATAGGGTAATTGAGGCTTTTGGATGGGAATACTTATGCTAGACAAGCATATACCAAGGTACTTTGGGGGATTGTTCTTTAAAAATTTTCCTGTATGACTGATTGGAGAATAGCTTAGAAAGGTTAAAAAATCTATTAATTCCTATCCCTTTTCTCAAGTTATAACTAGTAGTTGAGGGGGAAATAACTTAAATAACTATACAGATTAGTACTAAGGACCTCCTTAACCCTAGGTTTAGCTCCAATTTCATTCATAAGAGGGATAAGACTACTAACCTCACTTAGAAAGACTAGGGTAGACTAGTTATCATGCTAGAAAAAGGTTGAAGCTCCATATCCTAGTTGATGATAGAAGCACATCCTTACTTTGTTTTTAACCTTAAGAAGATGAATTATAGACTACAAGGAACTAGTTTTTGGATTTAGGCACCAGAGAAACTCCCAATTAATCACCATTTTCATTGATTATGCTCATCAATTTTGAGGTTTTCTAAATCCCATGTTAAAATCTTTACTTTTTCCTTACTCTCATAATCTAATCGAATTGTATGTGATCATAGGTTTTTGATATTAAATTAGGATCATTTGATTTTGTTTCCATTTTTCTATTGTAATTTTTTCTCTCATTTCTTGATTTTAGCTTTTATTTTTCTTTTAAAAATATATGTTTAGTTATTACTGTCGATATCGTTATACATATATTATTTATAATATATAAATATTATATAAACTTTAGGGATAAGATAATTGAATTAACTAATTTTATTTTAAATTATTATAAATATTTATTAGTAATTTTAGTATATTTTATTTAAATAAATAAATAATAAATTTATTTATAAAATATATATTCTAATTATTAAGACCAATGTTATTATTTGTAATTGAATATTTGATATTTAAAAAATTATTACATAAATAACCATTTTAAATTTTATATATTTTAAATTCAAAATATATTTATTAAATAATTATCAATTTTTAAAAATATTTTTAAAATTATAGTTGTTTATAACAATTGTAGTAAATATAATCATTAAATTATATTGGTCATAATTCTTATTAATAATTAATATTAAATAATTAAATATCATATATTTAGTTAATAGAAAAAGAATATGATTTTAAAAGAAACTAGAAACCTAAAAATTGTAGTAAAACCAAACATGCTACTTATTTTTAATTCTTTTGTTTTGTCATAATCTCTCTTATTTCAAAATTTTCTATTTTTGCAACAAATTTGCACATCTCTTTTTATTTTCTTCTATTTTTGGTGATTGAAAGTAAATTGATTCTAAAATCAGTGAGCATTTCACGTGTGTGGTTGAATTGAATTATGTTGGTCATGAGTTGCATGACGTGATCACGCGGAATTTAATTTATGCAACGCAGCATTTAGTTGGATTTTATCATTAATACTTGACAAAGTGCAACTTTTAGAACTAATTTATTTTATTTATGTGATGTTGTGAACTGAATTAAAACTTTTTGAAACTTTAAAACTAAATTGCAAAAGGAAAAAGGTGTAATTCACATCCTAAGGTTTCCCAAAAGGTTTAATTTGACTCTGTCATTATTTATGGTACCAAGTTAGACCTTAATGTTTAAAGATAAAACACACTAACTCCTTTACATTTTAAAATATAGTACATTGACGCTGAATCTTATCAGATATCTATCAAACCTTTGTTGTTGTGTTATCATCTTACCTATCACAGTAAGCCCACCTCTTAAATCTGACAAGTATGAATTATATTAAAAAAAAAATTTTTTCTTCTTCCTTGCCATCTTAGCATTCCAGAAACATTTTTATAGTGTCTCAAGTATTTTTGTCAAGGGAAATTTTTTGGAAGAATATTATGTTTACGAGCAAGCTAGAAAGTGATGTAACCAGGGATGCTTATTCTCTTACTAGAGTCCAGTGAACATACTTCGGTTTTTTCATCAGCTCCAGGTTTTAGAGAAGACAATAAATTTGAAGTTGAAGCATGTAGATTGTAAACCTTCACTCTCTCTCTATCTTATATTGGATTGTAAGTATTGATATGAGCTGAAATTATATTCTTTGCACTATAATTATTGCTTAGTTCTCTTTTGTTAAAGTTTATGCAAGGGAAATCCAATTCTTAATTATGCTATCAGTGGAATAATTTTCTTGAAAATGGATATAAATTTTTCTTGACCTATCCTTTGTTTAGATAATTGTTACTATTAATTTCTTTAGTTATGATATGATGAGGCGTCTAACAATGTTAGAATTATTGGCTAAACTACAACTTATGGGCATTTGAGGTTTAATTAATATTTTTTTGTTAGCTTTGGATCCTTCTTTTTCTTCTATGCTTTAATTTCCCCCTTTCTAACTGTAACCAATACTATTTAGATAAAGGTAACAACTTTAAGTTGAAGCACTAAAAGAAATTTCCACCTAATCTCTATAATGCCGAATTCACACATTTCTTTGTATTCTTTAGATTAGAAATTGAAAATGAAAGAGGAAGAAAGACAAGGAAAAGATTAGCAATTTAAGATTTTGAATACATAAAATTCACAAAACCTATACGTTCTTGTTGAATCTTTTAGCCATTTAGTTATAACTTATAAAGCTCTCATTTGTTTCTTACAAACACCTACCTTTTACAGTCCCACCTCATTCTATTCTTTCCTTCTTTCAAGATTACTTTACTATTATATTATATTTTGCACTTTTCATCACTTTTTGGGCTGGAGAAACTAAAGAAAATGTTTCAAAGGAGGTCACAGAGGGAGGAGGGAGAGGTGGAGCAGGAGTTCCATGAAGGAGGAGAAGTAGGCTTTACAGTATGCTTTTAAATTATTATTTTAATATAACTTATACGATGTCAAATTTACGAGGTAGGAAACTATAAAAGGTTAGATGCCACCTAAGACATGTTGACGACATAATAACATAGGTTTGACATAAATCTAATGGAGTCAGGGTTGACGGAAAATTCTGTTCTATTTTTAAATGTTAAGGAGTTAATGTATTCTATCTATAAATGTTAAGCGCTAACTTAGTACCATAGATACCGATAAGGGCTTAGACTTTTTGTGAAAGCATAGAGGGTGATTTATCCCTATTTTCAAATTATTTAGAACTCACAATAAATTTCAATTTGTATTTGCTATAAATAAAATGTATATAATATTCACTCTATATAATTTTTCATTATTCAAATAAAATTTTATTTCTAAAGATTTAGAAGAAATGGGAGAAAGAAATAGTATAAGAGTTAAATTTAAATTTTAATTGTTAAAATCAAAAGGACTTAATTTAATAACTAAAAATAAGTAGGAAGAGGTAAAATAAAACCAAAAGAAAGTTGATATCAAAGTTCAAAGACTAGATACCACATAATTTCTTAGTTAATTGGAAAATATAAACATTGAGTACTTAATTATTTACTTTCAAATATAAAAGTCTCATATTTATATTAGATATAAAAATATGATTGACTTATTAACTTGATACTAAAAATAATTTATTTATCTTAACTTTTTGTACACCTTTACCATGTGAATGAGATAAGCTTGTTTTATCCAGCTTAACCTAATTTATTTAGGCTACTGATTTTATATGTGCCATTGTAAGACCCATTTAACAATCTCATAAATTCTTAATCAATAAGATCAATCAAGATAAGGCTTATCCAAAGGAGGAAATAAAGTTCAAACCAAAGACTAATCAAGCTTCCTATTTAAGTTGGATTTAAACTCTACTTAGATAGTTGGAATCCAAATGTATATCTTGGAGGATCACTTATAAAAACGAGACACTCTAGGTAAGTAAAATCTACTAGTAGTACTATCGTAAACATAGTTAAGAATTACCTTTGCATAATAGCACTCTTTACTTTCATTAATTTGAGCATTGTTGGTAGTTCTATGTAAAAAAATTTCAAATACTGCAAGTATGCAGATCATATCTTATAGTATAAAAGATATCATTCCTATAAAGATTAGACTAGTCACCTAACAATTTGAATACACTTTGTCTAAGGTAATAAAAAGTTTAATAGACTAAAATTAAATAAATTAACTAAAAATAAAATAAATTAATAAAACTAAATAATTGAATCATCAAAGATAGCAATAAGAGCGAAGTTAATCAATAATAAAAACTTAGAGGTTATTTTATCCTTCTTTTGTCTTTCCTTTATCTTGTTAATTAAATTATGCCTAATCCTAAATACCCTAAGTTTTTGATTACCCTCTCTCGAGATCTAAACAAGTAATCATAATTAAAATAGGTAATAGTTGAATTGTAACCTCTAGTTTCACAAAACTACTTCTAACCACTTAATTGGATTTGAAGTAATCCTAAAGATAATTAACTCACAATTAATATCTCTCTGCAATTGTTTATTAATATGATATTTGTATGTTTATTAAGGTACTAACTCTCGTTGCATAACTTAACACATATAACTTTGATTTAATCTCTCAATTTCTTATCAAGTATAAGCATGACAAATACCAAAAAGCATTAAAATATACTGAATTCAACATAATAAAGTTAAACAAAAAAATTAAAAAACAAACCTATTATGGATTTAGAAATCCTTAATCCTGTTCAACACACCACTAATAAAAATTAAAATCCAAGACAATGAAATATAAGAAGAGAAAAGAAAGAAAATAGTTGTAGGTTTTGATCTGGAAATTCTAGAAAAGTGGAGTTGATCTTAATGTTTCCACTTTGATCTCCTTGCTTATTATGTGCAGCCTCCTTTTTCGTTTTTTTCTTTGTCTTAAATACTTAGGGTTTTTCCACTTGTTTTGGTTCCCAAAATAGCCTGGAAACATCAAGAATACAAAAATCTCGCTAGCTAGAAGCTGCCTTTACACGATCATGCATTCAGAAATGCTCTTATTCATCAAGTCCTTCTTCACCTTTTCTTCAAATTTTCCTATTTCCACTCACTAACAAACACAACAAACCCCTTGAAACATAATATTAAGATCAAATCATTGCTCTAAAAAAATCAAACAATTAAAACACATAAAAGCATTAACAAGAACACAATTCTAATCCCTAAACACATTATTATCATCTAAGGAAAAACTTAAAAATAAACTTAAATATCTAGAAAACATATTATAATATACACTTATCAAGCATCAAAGTATTTTTTCCATAAACAACTTTGAAACTTTAACTATTTGTTTATGTAAGAATATAAAATTGACAAGCAGTTCAAGAACCCTACCTCAAATTCATTTTCCATCATGTGATGTTGTCTGTGGTAACTTTTAAAAATAATAAGGTTCCTACTTGAGAAAATTTCAAACTACAAAAGTTATCTTCATTAAGGGAGAAAACAATTCATACCTAAGGAAGTGACCAATCTATAATGTAGCACCCCACTTCTACCGAGCACGTATCTGTACATCTCGAGAACATTCGGACACACACCTTGTGAAAGCGGCGCGCTAGAGCATTCAACAGAACTCATTGCAAATTTTTCTCAAACATCACATACATTTTTTGGAAAACCAATAATCATTAATGGCCCATTTTATTTATAACAACTTCAATCACAATTGTCATAAACAATATACACTTTCTAGAATTCCAATAATCATTTGGGTCCTTTACAAATTTGAAACACTTTCAATCATAAAGTCATTACATATAAGAAATTTTCACATAGACATGGTATAGTATTTGCGAAATACATACTTTAATACAAAAATAATAGAAAACGAATGAAGACGCCAACTGATCCCAACCTTTATCTCTTACTCACATGTAGTGGTTAGACTCCAGTTGGTCTAACTGGGTGTCTCCTTTGAGTCTAAAAAATATGTTGCAAATTTTGGGGTGAGTTTTGCGAACTCAGTAAGTGGACCATCCTCGATGGCTCACCCAATCACATAACACATCAATTCATGTAATCACGCAATTCACATCATTTCACTAATCAACATGTTGAATCACATACAATTCATATTCACTTAATTCATATTTCACATCAGAAATCATTCAAACTATTTATTTTAATCATTTAAATCATACATATTAAATGCATATGCAATGCTCATGAGACTCACTTTCAATTGTTATTATTGTGACCAAGTTCCTATAACTGTCTCGTATCCATTGTGGATATCGAGCTCATTAATAACCATTCCTTATCCGTTGGGAATACAGGGCTCATTTTACATAGTGAGCTAGAGGCTCTTATCACATTCTGAGCTATAAGCTCTTTTTCACTTTCTGAGCTTTAAGCTCCTTTTTAGTGGCTACTCTGGTCACAACAGCCTTTATGTTGTCATGCATTCGTGTAATGAAATGCATCACATGTACTTAGTTAATCAATTGTGCTCAATTTTACACATTCACATTCTCATTCACATTTATCATTGGATCTTGGTCCGGCATTCAATATTTAAGTTGAGAATCACTTATTCAGTTAAATTCACATTTAAGGAGCACTTGCAATGATTTTTACATGCATCAAACTCCTCAGACATTTATTGTTTGAAAATCAACACAGTCACATCACATAATTCAATATAAAATTTTAAAACAGAACAAACAATGAAAGTGAGACCATCTAGGTCGACTCATAGTACGCTCTAGATTAGCATTAGCTTCTATGATCCAAAAATTTCTGGGCACCGACATTTAATCCTGAGTATCAACTTTATGCAATACACATTGTACACACATTACTAATTGCATAATCACGTAAACAATCAGTTATACATATATGTATATGTGTAATGTATAATGCATGCTCATGTTAACTATTATGGGTATTTATCCTTAATCACATCACTTGATTTTTTTTGACAACATCATTTGTGTATGTCAAACTTACTCTAGGTTCATACCTCAAAGAACCTGGTCATTCAAATAACATAATTCAATCATTCATCATTTCTTTCTAACATTTTATGTTCACATAATAATCAGGTTCTCATTCATTCTTACCCAATACACATCATTCAATCGTTCACTAAGGTTATTTTAGCTTCCTCAGATCACAAAATATCCCATTTATCATTCATCTTTACTAAATACTCATCATTCAACTAATGGGATCTCATTAGAGATCATAGGTTCACCTTCGTTCTCATAACATCCCAAAATTCCAAATTTGAACACTTGATATACGATAATCCATTCTTATATTTATATCCTCAATCGTCACCGTAAACATATTACTCATTTTTATCTCTTATTTCCACATCAAACTAAGTACATTTCAAGCTTCATTCAAGCCTAAATGTATCATAGGAAAGCATCGCTAAGTCCACAATATATATATATATATATTCATGATGTAGGACAATAGGCATAACTTTAACCTGAGGATGTCAGATTAAGGTCCTTAAAGTACAATTTTGAAGAGGACTTAGAGTTCTACAACTTCCGTTCAGACCCCGAAGAGAGATTTTGCCATATAGAGGGTCAATTTTTGCACATTTATGTAACTGCCCTCAGAATGTCTACTTAGCAAACATACGTCCCTTCAAACGGACATGAACTGAGCTGGAACATTAGAATTCCCAAGAAGGTCCACCCAGTGGATGTCAAGTTCTCCCAACAGACATTTACGGGTCAATTTCTAGATTTCTAACTTCTACAAGTTACCTATGACCCCTCTTATGGATATCTTTCATTTCTAACTTATTTTCCTCATTAGTTCCCCTTCATTCTTACTACTATTTCAGTTCAATATCATTTACAACCAAATCATAATCTAGGTTTGGTCCTCATCCTAAAATCATAACAATCAAACTTATACACATTCATCATAAATTTCTGCACATGTTCAACTCTCTTTCTCACCGTTACTTCATCTTAAACTTATCACACTAATTCTTCCCATTTCAAGACACCATAGTTTTCTTTTTCTATTAAATCAAGTTAGAAAAAGGGCTATAAAGTGCCCAGCATGCACCCTGTGCAGCATCACTAACTTGTAAAAATCCTATCTTTCAAATCTGATCTCCAAAAATTAGACACTTTATATTAGTGGAAAGCTAAGAGAATAAACTACAACTTCCAAGAAGACAACTTTGTCCAAATCAGCCTAGATTAATACAATTTTTCCCCTGAAGTCAAAATATAGATTTTACCCATATGAATGCTTGAAAATGCAATGCAAAAACTTGGAAATTCATGAGCAAAACATAAATATATTTCATTAACATCAAAAGAAAAGATTTTTACAAAGCTTTAATGGGCATTTCAAGACCCAAATACATCACTGGTCTCATAATCCAAAAATACAAAATATGCTTGAATGAGTGTTATTTGAAATATGGCTAAAACCTTGAGTTTTCCTATACTAATTTAAATACAAAAAAAATTATGCTGACTTAAAGTGATGCCTTGACTCTCTATCACTCGATCTCTTACTCTTCATCTAGAGATAGGGAGGAATGGGAGTGAGCTTAAAAGCTCATAGGTAACAAGTTTATAGCGGAGAAACAAGCAAAATCATTGAAAATATTCATTGCCATAGTAAATTGCATTGAATCCATAAAACATGTATTTCTCAAATTCTCAAGCTTGACAAACAATTCATAAATAAGATAAGTCATGTATTCATCAAACTTGTCAAGAAATCATAAACAACTTAAGCACTCATAATGGTTTGGGTAGTCCATATACATGAGGGAGATCTTGCCAATCTCTCGTAAACATGAGAGAATCTATGATGGAGCTCCATTCCACTAACAGCCAGGCGGTAGAAGCCTTTAACATGGTCAATGTACACGTGACATAATATAGTGGACCACCACAAACCCACATAAGCATGAATTTCTTGTCTTGTAAACATATTGCACAAAAGGTACATTTCGAAAACATGATTTCCTTAAGCATGATATATTTCAAATACAATTTCCATCATCATTTCA
>JANZXP010000008.1:27315031-27329979 GCA_027576715.1 Erythroxylum flavicans | reverse complement strand
CAGCCTCCTTTTTTGTATTTTTCTTTGTCTTAAATACTTAGGGATTTTCCAGTTGTTTTGGTTCCAAAAATAGCCTTGAAACATCAAGAATACAAAAATCTCGCTAACCAGAAACTGCCTTATCACGATCATGCATTTAAAATACATAACCATGCTCTTATTCATCAAGTCCTTTCATCTTTGCTTCAAATTTTCCTATTTCCACTCAATAACACACCAAACAACCCTTGAAACATAATATTAAGATCAAATCCTTGCTCTAGAAAAATCAAACAATTAAAACACATAAAAGCATTAACAAGAACATAATTCTAAGTCCTAAACACATTATTATCATTTAAGGAAAAACTTTAAAATAAACTTAAATATCTAGAAAACATATTATAATATACACTTATCAAGCATCAGAGTATCTTTTCCATAAACAACTTTGAAACTTTAACTATTTGTTTTTGTATGAATATAAACTTGAGAAGCAGTTCAACAACCCTACCTCAAATTCATTTTACATCATGTGATGTTGCTTGTGGTAACTTTCAAAAATAATAAGGTTCCTACTTGAGAAAATTTCAAACTACAAAAGTTATCTTCATTAAGGGAGAAAACAATGCATACCTAGGGAAGTGACCCATATGTAATGTAGCACCCCGCTTCGAGCACGTATCTATACATCTCGAGGACATTTGAACACACGCCCTGTGAAAGCGGGGCGCTAGAGCAGTCAATAGAACTCATTGCAAATTTTTCTCGAACATCATATGCATTTTTCGGAAACCAATAATCATTAATGGCCAATTTTATTTATAACAACTTCAATCACAATTATCACAAACAATATACTCTTTGCAGAATTCCAATAATCATTTGGGCCCTTTACAAATTCAAAACACTTTCAGTCATAAAGTCTTTACATATCAGAAATTTTCACATACACATGGTACAGTATTTATGGAATACATACTTTAATACAAAAATAATAGAAAGTTAATGAAGACGCCAACTGATCCAACCTCTATCTCTTACTCACATGCAGTGGTTAGACTCCAGTTGGTCTAACTGGGTGTCTCTTTTGAGCCTGAAAAATATGTTGCAAATTTTAGGGTGAGATTTGCGAACTCAGTGAGTGGACCATCCTTAATGGCTTACTCAATCACATAACACATCAATTCATGTAATCACGTAATTCACATCATTTCACTAATCAACATGTTAAATTACATACATTTCATATTCACTTAATTCACATTTCACATCAGAAATCATTCAAACTATTTATTTCAATCATTTAAGTCATATATGTCAAATGCATATGCAATGCTCGTGAGACTCACTTTTAATTGTTATTGTTGTGACCGAGTGCCTGTAACTATTCCGTATTCATTGTGGATACCAGACTCATTAATAACCATCCCTTATCTATTAGGAATACATGGCTTATTTTACATAGTGAGCCAGAGGCTCTTACCACATTCTGAGCTATAAACGTTTTTTCACTTTCTGAGCTTTAACCTCTTTTTGGTGGCTACTCTAGTCACAACAACCTTTATATTGTCATGCTTTCATGTAATGAAACGCATCACATGTACTCAGTCAATCAATTGTGCTCAATTTTACACTTTCACATTCATGTTCACATTCTCATTGACGATCAAGTTATTAGAAGCAGGCTTCATTAAAGAAGTCAAATATCTGAAATGGCTCACTAATATACACTATAACAAAAGACACTTTTAACAAAGTTTTACATTAATCACTAAAAGTAATAAAATCGTCGGTAATAGTCATTAACAACGATTTACATTCGTCAACATCGTAAAATCCCTATAGCAGAAAACTAATAATCGACGATTTTCACAAATCGTCATTAATAATTTTTTACATGATTTGATTTCGTAGGAAAAATCTATAGGTGACGTTTTGTTACATCATCGCCAATAACTTTTTGCTACGCTTTGTTTTCATACCTAAAAGTTATTAGCTACATTTTTGTAAATGTAGCCAAATGCTTTTAACTCCGTTTTGTAAAATATAATCAAAATTTTAATATTCATTATAACTAAATGTTATATCATGTTAATTATAATTATTGGTGACATTTTTAATCCATATTATTGTATGTAATATTTAGATATTGTTTACAATTTATTATACAAAAATATAATTAAAATAATTGAAAATTAGAAACATTGTATATAAAAATAAAATATCATTAAATTTGATAGTGTACAAGATGTTAGTTACAATTTCAAAAATACTTATATACAAAATAAAAAATACAAATGTCAATGACTAAGACTTGTTTTCATATAGATGACTTCATATAAGACTTGTTTTCATATAGATGACTTCATATCCACCTTTCATACTTTCATAAACTTGGTAACTCTATTCTCTGCAATTGCCATGCTTGAAGTCAAACCAGGTGATTCAATCACGAAAAGTTTGATAGAACCAGACACACCATGAGTATCCTCTCCCTGCACAACAAGTTCCATTGACCCAACCACTATCATTATCTAACACTAGTTAATGACTAAAATGGAAACATAAACTTCAAACCATATAATATCAAAGCGCAACATTTGGATAGATAGTGTGTGTGGCAAGAAACACACACACACACACACACACACACACACACACACACAGATATATAAGCAAGATAGGCATTTAGAGCACACAAGATGGTGAAATAAAATTACATAATTGTATTAAAAGACAAGAATGTCGCATATATGATGAATATGGAGGAATTTAATTTTAAAGATTTTAAAAAATAAAGAGATAAAGGAATGCCAAATAGAGAAATCAAATAGGATAAGTAGGAAAATACGAAGAATTTAGAACACTAAAAATTATGGAATGGATAGAATGAACAATTAAGGAATACTTGAAGAAAATTTTACTTAACACTTAGGTCAATTTTTTATGGATTTTAGTTAACATGCCTAAAGTAAGTAGAGAAGTAATTTCCTATAAGTTAATTTTATGCATTCCAAAAGTGGAAGTGTAGTTCATTCTTACACAAATACACGAAGAAGTATATGGAATGCATCAAGGTGCATCATTTTGGCATATAGGATATTAGTGGTAGTGATATTTTTGTCTTGTAAATCAAAGGAATTCTAAAAGATTTATAAAAATATGCAATAAGTTTGAAAGGTATTCCAATTTAAATCATCCATAAGTGATCAATTATACTATAATATCTAATACAATCCCTTTTACTTAATGAAGAATGTCTTTGGACCATTTAAACCTACTATAAGGAAACTTAAATTCTTCTTGGTTAAGGTTTACTTCTTTATAAGGTTGGTGGAAGCTGAACTATTGGCCAATCTGATAGAAAAAGTAATAGAAAGCTTCTCGAAGAAAAATATCAAATGGAGGTAATAAAGTTCCTTTAGTTATCATTACAAATAATGACACCAAATTTGGCAGTAGATTATTTAAAGATTTCTATGAAAAATTATAATCAAACATCAGTTTACATCCATAATATACTCATAGGCCAGTGGATTAGGTAGGGTTACAAGTAGCACCATACTATAGGGATTAAATGCTATAGTTGAGGATGCTAAAGTTATTTAGATCGATGAGATATATCACATATTATGGGCATACTAGGTGCCCCCATTAACTCCTACTAAAGAAAAAGTCTTCATTTTCATAAAGCTAAAATTATCAAGTTTAAAGGTGCATACATATAATCCATATGACAGTGATGATCGATTGTGTTTAGAAATAGATTTCAATTAAGAATGCATTGATATTGCAACTTTGAAAAATAAAGTAAACAAACAAAGGTTTAAATAAATAAAGTCCCATAAAAGAAGATAAAAAAATTTCCAAAGTTACGATTTAGTTATATAAGAACCTGTATTTTTTGAAAAGCAGAATTCTCAAGAAAAGTATACTCCAAATTAGCCAGGGCTATATTACATTAAATACTTAATCAAAGTTGAAAGTTATAAACTTGAGAGCTAGATGGTTTTAAAGTGGTACACATTTAAAATGAGACTCATTTGAAGAAGTATTTACATTCTAATAAAAATTTTAAATTTTTATACTTTATTTATAATATATAATTTTTAATAAAATTTCATGTATTTGATTCAAACTAAGTTAAGACTCCAAAACAAAAACTTATAAGTTCAAGACGTCATGCCTAAGAGAAGTCCTTTAGCTCCCTAACTCAAATAAAAAACATATAGGTAGAAAATTTTGGAATTTAACATAAGTTCTTTAGTTCCCTAGCTTAATATAAACCCCAAGCTGAAAAGCTTCAGGCATAAGAAAAAGTCTTTTAACTCTATGATTTAAAATAAAAATATGAAAGTTAAAAGTCTCAAGTTTAACAAAAATCCTTTAATTTCGTATTTAAAAAAATACAGGCTAAAAATCCTAAGATCTAGAAGAAGCCCTTTAGCTCTCTAAATCAAAAAACTAAACCTACAGGTTGAAAAATATTAGGTCCCAAAGAAATCTTTTGACTTTTTTTCCTAAAATAAAAACATACAAGTTAAAAGCCTTAATTCTAAGTGAAGTCTCTTAACTTTTTGGCTCAAAATAAAAACTTACTAGCTGAAAAGCCTTCAATTTAAAATAAATTATTTAACTCCCTAACTCAAAAGAAATGCATGCAACTTAAAAAGTTTTAGGTCTACGAGAAGTCCTTTATCTCTATAGTTCAAAATAAAAATCAACTAGTTGAAAAGCCTAATGTTAAAAAGAAGTCTCTTAGCTTCCTAATTCAAAATAAAAACCTACAAGCTGAAAAGCTTCAAGTCTAGAAAAGAAAGATAATCAAGCTCCTAAAAGAGGTGATGGAGCCTACCGTTGCAATGGTGACTTTAGCAATAATAGGCCCTATTAATTTTTAAAACATGTACATTTTTTTTACAAAAGCCACAAAAATTATTGTTTTGTCAAATTGAGGTTTAGTTTAAATAGCTTTCATAATGTTCTGAACATTTTCAAAAAATATTAAATATTAAAGTCTAAGTTAAATATTGGTATAAATTATATGTAATTATATAACAAATAGAATATATATTAAATGTATTATAAATATATTATTATATATAAGGTATATAAATAATAAATAGAAAATTTTCATTAATAGTTTTCTAAGTTCTTTTGCTTAAAATGAATTGGAGAAGCTTATAGAGTCTCACTTTTCCTTTTCAAATTTGAAAAGATTGTATTAAACTTAAATGTTTCAATTTCAAGAAAAATATTTTTCATAACGATTGCCTTTTTTCTGTTAGAGACCTACAGTTTGGCCAATTTCTAGAAAATGGTAACTTATTTCTCTCTCTTACTTATTACTGAACTACACCAAATTGTGATCTATAAAATTTTTGGAATTGAAGAAAGTGATTGGTAGTCTCATTGCGACCTCTTTGCTTGTAGACGGTATAGATGTTACTTGGTAAGTAAGAAGCTTTTATCTAAACATTGCAACTTTTATGGCAAATTATTTATAAACACAGATTTTTAAACTTTAGGTGACTTTCCATTAAATGATCTTTTCATCAATTATTCTTTCATTTCACACCTCCAAACTGCTTCCATATTCGAGCCTATGGAAGTTAAGGATAAAGCTTGCTTTTCTTTACTTTTATATATTATTATGTTGTTTTAGTAACGCATATAGTACTATAACGGAGAGTTATTGTTGGTGTATGTCCTACAGTTAATAGGTTCGTTATTTATTTTATTACATAATTAATTAAAGGAAGGAAATCATAATTATGATAATCATATTACATGTATGTACTATTCCTAAATTGTTCTTAGTCATAACTATATTAAAACTGGACAATATTAGAGCAAAAAGACTAACATATATTGTGCTTCTTCCTTATAAAGGAAGTAGTCGATCTTATAGACTAAAGAATCGAGATAATTAAACAAATTTATGATTCTTATTAGAGAATAGTTTCACTAAATTGTGATGATTATGATGATCTCGAATAGAGCATTACTTGTGTGTCTATGGATTTCCTCGTTAATAATGATTGCATAATTGATCATTAGACTTGAAATTAGAAAGGTCTCTTATGTGGTAATCACTATTGTTTTGATGTTATTTATGACCTATCCTATTTATAGTAGCTCATTCGATAGTACTAGGATATAGTATGATCAATGTAGAGATAGTTAAGTCATTAAAGCAATCATCACCCTAAAGTAATTAGGGAGAATGTTCTAATATTCTTGATTACTAGTGATTTAAAGAAATATCCGGTTAGAGTGAACTGGCATTTAAAAAGGTTTTTTTCAAATATCAATTATAAATTGGTTAATAATTAGTAAGAATGATCATAATTGTATTTAAATAGAGTAGATAATAATTTCATACTCTATGTCCAGATAGAGTATTAGAAGTCAAAAGGATTAAACTATAAATTATAAGCATGCATCAATAAGTTAAGTCAAACTATCTTGACATTTATAATATTTGGACGGTCATGAACATGTCGTTAGATGTCAATCTTAATCTATGACTATTAATTATGTAATTCGAGAATTAAAGATAAATTAAATGCATTTTAATTTATCTAATACTAATTATGAACTATAATTAAAATTTGTAATTATTGTTAACATATTGGAAACCTAATGGATCACTAATTATGAACTATAATTAAAATTTGTAATTATTGTTAACATATTGGAAACCTAATGGATCACACATAGAGGACAATTTATTTATTAGATTAAAACTTTAATTATAATTAAGAATTGAATTTTAATCAAAAAGAAACTCTAGTATCTTTTTATATAAATAGGAAAAAGTTATTAGGAAGCTGGCACTCTTGTCTTTTTCCCTCAAAATTTTTTAGTTCTTTTTCTCTATTCCATGGATGCTATTAAAGATTGAAAATATAAGCAACTTATGGTTAACAGTTTAAAGAAAATATTGGCAAGAATTTGGATTTGGTTCATTTCAACCTTTTAATTTTTTATTCCAATTTTTTAAGTTATTCAATTAAAGAGATTTAGTTAAAAATTGTAAAAAATATTTTTTATCACATTCGTAATTATTTTTTTATTGCATCTGTAATTCGATCACTATTGGTTTTTCTATATTATTTCCTCTTAAACTATGGTACGTATTTATGTCAAAGCCAGTGAGTTTTTTTTTTTTGCAAATAATGATTATAAGAAAGATGTAACCACTACCGCACGTGTATTGCATCTATTTTAATTATGAAAAAGTAGTTCCATGACAATATCAACTCAGTGTTTTAACCATTTATGTAATTCTACTACAATCTAGTACATACATCGTAATAAGAACATCTGATGTCAATCTTCAAGCCATAAAATATTGAAAATTGAGTTACTTAGAGAAGAATTATCAACTTGGTTATTTGTTGTGCCTAAGTTCATGCCTATTTCAACCATCCAAATTTGCAAGAGGACTTGGATAAACTTTAAGGTTGGCTTACGATCTTTTGTTATTTACTCCAATTTACTGTTAATGGCATGTATATAAGAATATGATTACTTCAACTTCGAACTTTTGGTTGGTTCAGTTGCCTTAGTTATTGCACCCCTTCTAGTCAAGTTTGTGGCCTCATTTTATTTTAATTAGGAGGGAAAACCTAAAAAGCCTTTCTTTTGCTTCTTTGTTCTATCAAAACTAGGAACAAAAACCCTACTATTTCTATTCATAAAAAGAGGAAGAGTACATGAGTCGTATATATATATGATTTATAGGATTTAATAAACATATGTAGGAATAAGGAAATATAACATTAAGTTCAAATTACATCATTAAACAAAGGAGAATAGGTAATAGAATTAAGTATATAGATACCTTGAAATTCTTAATAAGTTGACAAAATAGTTAGGGATGATAATGAACTGGACCAAGCCTGAGCTCGGGCCTGACTTATTATTAATTTTTAAAAAAATTCAAAATAATGACATGTTTAGCAAACCGAGCCCAATTGCTAGCCTAAAACTTGAGCTCAAAAATTGAGCTGAGCTTAGGTAAACCCGAGCCTACGCAATTGCCAAGCCCTGAACTAGCTTCTATGGAGCTCTATGACTTCTAAAACTTTCTTAACAACATCAACAATAACACTCAATAGAAATCTCAATGACACGCAGAATTTAAGGAGACCTAGTAGTATACAACCTTACCTCTAACTAGTAAAGACTGTTTCTAAAACTTCTAAAACTTTATTCTTTCCCTTAATCACATGTTTACATGACACTGAAACCAAACTAATTTAAATCAAAAAAGAAATTTAATGACAATTTTGAGTTTTCTTCTTAGGAGCCTTCTCGTTAGTGAACTTGCTTGAATCCAATTTTTTTGGTTTCATCCTTGAAAGAGGTGGTAGAACCCATCATTACCGAGATGATAAGTTGAAACGGTAGGCTCATAACTAAGTTTTAAAAGCCACATATCTTGTTTTCAACAGAACCCAAACAATTTAAATTTTAAAATTGATTTTCATAATATTATTATATTTTTTAATAATATCAAACATTATGATTTAAATTAAATTTTAATATAAATTTTAGTGTCTAAGCCATACCTTTTATTATTTATTTTATTATTTTTGTGAAATTTAATAAGATTGGAGTGAGATTTTATAGGCCTATCAATTTTATTTTATTAATTTTCTTTTGAAATTTAATAATATTATAGTCAAACTCTTTAGAATGTAAAACTTTTTATTACTTTTTAAAATTGAATAAGACCATAGTGGGACTTTTTAATCCTACCGAATTTATTTTATTAGTTTTCTTATAAATTATAAAGCCAAACTTTACAAACTTGTCAAATTCGTAAACCTAATTGGTTACTTCCAATTGCATAAACCAATAGTTCAAACTGCACCCAAAAATAGGGCATTTTATTTTATTATAATCATTTGAAATTTGAAAAGGAAAAATTAAAACTTTGTATGCATATCAAATTCATTTTACTCTAACTAATTTATACAATGATTAAAGGAAGATAAAAATGAACCTAGTTTAGTAAGAATATATAACGTCGGGCTCTTTAAGCCCTTTTTGTATTGGTCTATACTTGAAGATACTATTGTATATTTACATATACATGGTTGTATATGAGTTCAAAAATGTATTTGAATCCTTTTTGGTATTTATTCCAGTGATATATAATGATATATGTCCTTACATGAACTTAGAGTTCATCGATACGCAAAATCTTGGAAATTTCTATTATATAAACTTCTAAGTGTGAAAAATTGATTCTATTTGATGGATATGGTCATGGTGGCAAAGTTAAACGTGTTCTAATGCCTTAGAGGTGATTAAACATGATTTATAGACTTATTGGACACTTAGAAAGCTTAATTGGAAAAGTTGATGTACATAAGGGTTTATTTGCAAATTGTTAGAAGTTAAATGTAATTTTTCAATTCTTGAAGGACCAATATGTAATTTTAGCTTAATTATAATTTTCAAAAGTCATAGGACAAAAATGAAAATAAAAGTTTTGGTTATTCTCAAATTTTGGGCTTAATTGCAAATTTAGAAAAAGTTTGAAGGGTATAATGGTAATTTCACATGACTAAGGGCAAAAAAGTAATTTGACCATATTTAGTCAAAGAAGAGTTAAATTCTAGACCCTTCTTCATCTTATGGCCAAGCACCACATTATTTGGCCTTAAAACACTTTGTTTTAATTAAAAGAAAGGAGAAGAGAGGAAGAGAAGAGGAAGTTTAGGCCCTCACCAAAATTTCACCAAGTTTTTGATTCTTTAACCCAAACCAAGGTGTTTTAAGTTAATTTTGGATCAAGGAACTCAAATCTATTATTAGATTTGAGAAATCGTCAAAGTATTTGAAGATATCACTAAAGGAAAGTATAGGTAAATTTTGTCTAATCTCTCTCTACATTATGATTTTAAGTTTGATGTTAAGATATGTTGTTTCTCCATGCTTGAATAAGCATGAAACATGGTTTAGATGAATTAAATGGGTCATGGAGAAGCTTCCTTAAGTCAAAACCAAATTTCCCTATCTTTGGTGAAAGTTTGTGAAATTTTGAATATCTTTTGAAATTGATGGTTTAAATAAACTCTATGATGTTAATTGTGTATGTATAATGTGAATTGATAATGAAAAATGAGCAAGAAGCACATTAGAAGGAGGCTTTCAAGTTTATGCCTTCAGGTGTTTGATAAAATGCCTAAGTGAATTTGGCTTAGGATTTAAAAATTTTAATGGTGTGCATTGGAAAAAGGCTTTCATGTATACTTAGAGTAAACTTAAATTTTTGCTTAGATTGATGAGTGATGGCCTAATGTGGTTGGATAAAAATGTGCCCAAATATGCTTTGAAATGTGTAAGTATTGGATCAAAGCATTAAATACCTTGGAAAATGCAAAAGAAAGCTTATGTGAATAATAAGCGTTGAGTTTTATACACTTATGTGATGGTGTATAAATATAACTTATATGTTTGAAAAGTAAGTACATTACATTTGTATGTATAAAGGCTCGGGAGCTGTGGATCAAGGAGCTCATATAGAGGATTTTTGAAGTTAAAGGATTGTACACCTTCTTTTGAAGTGAGTTGGGAAAAACATGTCTCTCAAATGGGACTAGGACAACCCAAGACATACATAATGACTTGTATGTGAATTTTGAACCTAGGCTATGAATAGTAAAATTGAATGTCAAATAGATGATAGTATACTTGTGTATTTAATAAATGACATTGTTTTGAATAACTCTTTGCACTTGCTGTGAAACTAATATTTTTATTTCATATTTTGAGGAATGATATTGTTTTCAACAAACCTACACTTGAAGTATAAAGGACAATGTTTTATTTTCTAAAACTACATTTTTGAATAACTTTGCACTTGGAGTGCAAAAGATGACTTTCACTGCATGAAATAATGTTTCGAAACTTACATATGCATAACTGAGTCATGTATACTATGTGTATGTGTTCTCTTTTGGCTTAGAGCCATATTAAGGTTCCATTTTATTGGTTGGACTGATAAATAAAGGCATGGTATCTTACTTGATTTTAGTATTAAATATTTGTATATGATATTGGCCATTTGTGTGCTAGGCATAACAGATTAAGCGACCCCCATACCTTTAACGCTGGTACATAAAAGTCGAGTCCTTATAACAACACCATTCTACAGGGCTTGTGGGTGATTACACACCTAGAGGTCTGGTCATCGACAAGGTCATCACCTAGGGTTATGATGCTTTTATCGACCGTAGTCTGGACTCACCACAAATGAAAGTCAAGTTAACACCGGGATTCAATGGGTGTGCAGACTAATGGTGTCACATATAACTATTTTGGCTTCTCGATAAGTTTTGATTTTGCATGTGATGCTTTTCGGCTCTTGTGTACTGGAACTGGAACCTATGTTCACTAAAAGAGTGATTAATAGGTTAGGCCTATGTGGTTCCTAACCATTATGGGATGAGTCATAGACTAGGTCTCTTTGTTTCTATGTGATGCATATTCACTTCATAGGTGGTTACAGGTATGTTAGATGTGTAAAACCGTCCTTAGATTATTTAGACCATTTTGGTGTGTACCGGGTTCTGTTTTCGATATATGTCTTTTTCTCGCTCACTGAGTACATAGTGTACTCACCCCCTCCGGTTTCCAACCATACAGGTTAATTTGGTGACCTTGAAGCTCTAAGTGGTTTATACGATCTTTTGACATATTCAGGGCATTACTGCACGTGGGTAGTCTCTATTTTGTACTTTTTTTATATAGTAGCTCATGATTATATTGATATGCTTTATAATTTTTTAAATTAACTCTTGACTATTTTATGGTTTGTAAATGACCTTATGTATGAACCTTTTGTATTGTCGTTGAAATTGGTCTTGAGTGGACTTAAAAGTCTAGAAGTTGCGGTAGAGTTTTAATGTGAATATAGAAGTGCGTTTAAAACTGATGTATATGTGTTTTAATTAGGTTTTGGGATTTTCAAAATACAGTCGTTATGCTATCCAAATGTTTTTAAAGATATTTAGTTAGCCTTGCAAAGTCGGATTAAAGGTACCGTGAGTATCCTTAGCCTGGGTATCTGGCAGTTGTCATGTGCCCAATGTGATTGACATCGAAATATGGTTCATTTAACTTAAATACTAACTGACGTTTAGTTACACATAATCGAACATGAAATCAAATATACATTGAAAGAAAAATAAATAGAAAACAACAGGTTCATAATTCTAAATCTCTTTAATTGTCTTCTATTTAAGTATTCTTGTGATACAGATATATGATCTTGTATTTCGATGGATATATCGATGATTTCTTCGTGTTTTCCACTTCTTTCAATTAAAATTACCCCTTGAGAATGACATTATGTCTAGAAATCAACTCCCAAAGTCTCCTCCTTTTAATTGCCACTGAAAATGTCTTTTTTATCACAAAACTTAGGATTCTGGGAGGCGCACAGTCTCTTGTAAGGTCGTGCATCAGACCTTGCGTAATTGTAATTCACTGGATATCGCAAAAGTGCACAGTCACGGGAGCACGATCGTGATGCACAGTCGTGCATTCCTTCATATTTGTTGATTATTTGTTTTATACCGTGTTTTTGTCCGAATTGCTCTCCTTTAAGTCCATAAAGGCAGTTATTACCTGTAAACACACTTGAAGCACATTAAGTACAAAATATACAATAAAAGTATAAAATATCAAGAAAAATATATCAAATATATAGGCATAAAAGTATAAAATATAAATCCATCATCAATTGAAACCTATCCATTTGTACTATACATCATCATATTCTATTAAATTAAATTAACATACAATTAGAATTAAGTTATCCTAAAATTAATTTCCTAAGTAATATTAATAATAATCATATTAATAATTGCATTGAAATCAAAAGCATATCTCTTTACACCCTCACTAAGATTTCACTCAATACACTTAAGTGTTTAGGGTAAAAAGCATCAGAACTCTCAATCAATGTATAGTAAAATTCTTACCATAGGCTTGCAATAAAATCACATCTCCACAACTTATGTATAAACAAAAAAAAAATCAAAAGGTCTTTATAATTTTGTAATGAGGCCTAGGTAAGGTAAAATTGGGATAATAAAAAGGGTTAAATTGAAGGAAATTTACTACATCATATAATTAAAGACTTGTTTATAAGTACACATAGGTCCTTCTATTGCAAAACTAATGGTAATATATACTTATTTATTTTTATTTTATGTCTTTTTGTCTTTTTTTCACATCAAACATTTAGCACCACACTTCAAGAAATATTAGACCTTTCACAAATTTCAAGTCTTGACAAGTAAATAATGTAAATAATCTTCAAGTTTCAAAATAATAAACAGGTCTTCAAAGAAAAATAGGATAAAGGTTAATATGTATATTTAGTGAATGGAAAATGCTAAGGCTTAACTTGGTTATTCCTAAAAGTAAATTTTTTGGTATGGTAATTTTCAAAGAAATAAGCTAAAACAAGTTGGTAAATACAAATGCCTTCATCATGTCAATGTTTCTAATTTAAAAAATATGGTCTCAACATACATAATAAAAGTAAGTTATAGAATTATCCTACTGTGCAATGATGTCACACACATGAAAGAATAACAAGAGCTTAAAAAAATTTGAAAATTTGCTTTTCAGGCTCAACAGCTTACCAAAAAAATTGGTTATATATGTGTGTCAATAACATGCAATTTCATTCAACTTGAAAATTTCAATGATTATGACAAATATGACTTAGAAAAATAATTTTATTCTAACCATCATCCTTTTTCACAATAATTCAAATCAATATTTAATAATAAAATATAGTATTAATGGACAGATTCAAGCAATTCAAGATATCAGTCAATAAAATTTATAATCAAGATTATAATAAGCAAGAAGAAATCAATTAAAATTCAATAAACCCATCACCACACTTAAAGTTGTACATTGTCCTCAATGTACACAACATAAGCATTTATGAAAAGTGAGAGGGTTTAATAGTACTTTCCTGACTATGACCATTTCTTTGATTCTGATGCATCTAATATGAAACTAACATCCTTGCAAAATATAAAAGAAAATGATAAAATAAAAAAGAAATAACATAATAGAAAATAAAATCTTATACTAAGATAAAAGCAAACACAAGATAATATTAAAATTGAAATAAAATTAAAACTAACTCATGGATTGCCTTCTATGCAACACTTCTTTAACATCATTAGCTTAACATAACCTGCATGTTTAATGTTACCCTGGATTAATAATTAGCAACTTGCTTTCACCCTATTTTCCACAAAGTGATTTCAGAGCCTGCAAGATAATAATAAGGACAAAATTGATTATATTAATAAAAACAATAAACTCTATTAATGCCCTTTTTAATGACAAATTGTTAAAAATGTAAGGAATAATAGAAGTCCCTATATCATCGGCTAGCTCAAATAGTTGGTCTTTAGGGAAGTGAGAACCCTCCATACTTAAGGTCACTATTAACACCTCATCAATAGTTTCCTTACTTGATCCCTCTGTCAGTTCTTCCTCAACCTCCTCTATCTACTCTTCTTCCTGGATAGAGGTTTATGGCTCATCTTATTCAATTACCTTCTGCTACTCCTATACTTTTCCTTCTTAGATGGAGACTTCTTCTTCATCCAGAAGCTCTTCTTATAATGTCACTTCATCAATGAAGCCAACTCTTTCCTTTCCTTCACTCTCAAATTCTTGTCGCTTAACTTTTATGTCAATAAGGAGTTCCGTTAATTTATTAGTTGTAACACCCCACTCCCGCTAGACCCAAACCCGATATCGATAGTGATATCCGAATCCGTGCCCCGCAAAGGTAGCGTGCCACATTATTTAACAATTAAAAGTCGGTATAATTTTTTTTTAAACCACAAACATCAATTACAGAAAATCAATAACCAAAATATTCCACTTTGTTTAATAATCATTTG